>VZRO01008286.1:838919-882577 GCA_013397915.1 Daphoenositta chrysoptera | reverse complement strand
TTTTTTTTCCTTTTTTTTTGGTGAAAAAAACCTCCCGGATCTTTCATTCTTTCCTTTCACAGTCCGAAAGTTTTACGACTTTTTTAGTCTTTTCTTTTTTTAATTATTATTTTTTTAAGCCCCCGGGGATGTTGGCGTTTATTTCGCGGTTAACGCGGTCGTAGGAACCGCCTTGCAACATTGAAATAACGTAGCTATCGTTTTGTAACTCAAAAAATAAGATGCTTTGATTTCACTTCAGCCAGTGTGAGCGGCTTTATTTTGATACAAAGATGTACGGTTTGTTTATTTTTTGAATAAAAAGTAACCAACTGCAAAGAGGGAAGTAATGGTGCTCTTAGAAAAGTCACCCATATTATGTCTCCAATCCTGGCTTAAGGAAGAAAAAGGAAACTGACTTCTCAGTGGACACTCTGTGTGTATATGTTTTTATAAATAACAGAATTTTATAAGACCATGACCTCCAATGTGGATGAACTGCTCTCCTCTTCTCTCAGAGCAGCAGCAATCAGCTGGTCAGAGCTAGGGCTGCCCTCCTTACCAACACTGGTGCTGGCAAAAGGCTGGAGCCATGGGGAAATTTTGGATAAAACTACTTCCCCTTTCCCAGGACAACTGGGAAAGAAAGGTGTATTTCTCACTAGGTGTGTCTGCTGTCTTTTGGGTTGTTTGGGATACGTGGTTATCCCAGCTCCATGAGTCCACCAAGACTTTCTGCAAACACTTCAGTCGTCCTTGCCAACAGTTTAATATAAAACAGCTCATTCCTGTCTTGGTAATCCACACAAATCTTTGTGTATAAGTGCTTGAGTAACTTCTTGCCATGCTTTTGAATAGCAATTTAAGAGTTGTGCAGTAAGTGCTTTTATAATAAAGGCTTTCACAAAATATGCTGCAGAAGGTATACCAGCAACTGTTGCTGCTAATTAGAAGTAGAGACAGTTTTCAAAGAATTGAGTGGAGTCCCCTGGGATGTGTTTTCTCTGGTTTTGTCCCTTCCTATTGGTTCATTTACTTGCTAATTTCCTACTGGCCTTACAGTAACTCCTGAAAATGGGAGAAGTTCTACTTTATCAAAACTTTTTTTGTGTTTAAATACTAGAGTCCCTTTAATGATGATGTATGGGTATTCCCCCATCTCATTGCTGAAGTTGAAATTGTTGTGGATCATTCTGGGAAGGCATTGGCAGTGGTTTTCCAGTTGAAGCTACAGTACTTTTTTTTACTATTTGTAGGGCTTCTAGGCCCTTATGAAACTGGAAAGTAGGGGTGTTTAATAAATATTTGATTTAAAAGAAAAAAAAGGCTGAGTTTAGGGATTTGTGGTTACTTCAAATATTGGGATCATGGCAGGTTGAAGGAATGTACAAGAACCACCGAACTCTTATGCTCAGTGATTTGTACACTTGAGATTAGGACCATATCCAATATGTCTTTTTTTCTTCCCAGAGCTTGATACTATCAGAGCTATTAATTTTCTGTATAGCTCTCTTTGAGACTGGACACTGAAAATGGCACGTTCTCATACACAACACTGATGATTACAGTGCAGCAGCACTCTGAAAAACAGTCAGAGGCAAGTATTGTATTACCACTGGCTTCCTCCCTCTTTAAATTTAGATAAATCATCCTTTGTTCTCTTCAGCGTAGTGAAGTCAAAACTTTGGGCCTAAGCTGCTGCTGGTAGAATTGTAGCGGGTCCGTGTAAGAAAAGAGGATTTATTAGCACCAGGATAAATTAATCATGATGAGCAGGAGGACAGAAAGCACTGCAAACAATGTTTTGTACTGACAAAAGCAAAAACCCTAAAGGTTAATTCTGACTTTGTTCACAAATTAGGCACACTCGGGTAGGCTTTTTTTGCTCGCCATGGCTTGGGCCTTTGACAGCTACTGAACCAGCTGACCTTTCAAGTGCGATTTACTCCAGTGTGTGACGCCTCACAAGTGCTACTTGGGAGTTATGATTTTTTTCTTTTCCCATTTTAGCATTGTGTTTCTTCGAGCAAACGCCTCTTTCTAACTGAGCAGAGACAGGCTGTGACCTTTTCTGGTTTTGGCCATAATGCATATTAATGACCCCTGTGGAAAGGGGTTTTCTTACCTCCTTTGGAGTGTCGGCCTCCAAGGTGAACGGGAAGGGACCTGCCGAGTTGCCATAGTGATCTCCAAGTTCATCCTTAGCATCTTGTGTCTTTTTCCTGAAAGCAGCCCTTTCATGCTGCATCACTTAGATTAGGATTGAACCCAGGGTATGTTGTAATACTATTCAATATTCTTGAAGGAAGACTGCTGCAAAACCCTTATGTATTCAGAATGAATGCGCCCTTTGTAAACCAGCAGTCACACGAGGAAAAACTTGGCCCTCTGGCACTGAACAAAAGCTGCTGTTCCTATTTTAAGCATGGTAGTATCCTTATTTGAAGGTGTTTCCTCAATTCTACATAGTGTTAACTGTTTAACTCTCCATGTAATTTTCTTTTTCTTCTCCTTTAGCATATAGGTGTGGATTCCATTAACAGCTCACCTGAAAAATGCTTTCAGGGAGAAATATTTTTTTATCAAGCCTGCTAGCTACTGCTGCTGTGGAAGCTGAGATCCACTATGGACATACTTTTTTTGCTAAACATGAGTTTTCTGTATGGAAATTGAATTAGCTATTGACATGGAGTTACTTCCCTATTTATTGATGCTGAGACTGTGAAGTGGCTTAATGAGTAATCTGAAGTCTGCAGGCAGAGGGGTGAGATCATGTGCTTGCCTCAAGTAGGGTTTCTTTGTTTGGTGTGATTCCTTTGGGACTTGCAGAATTTGGATTCTGCCTCCTCTTTGAATGTACTGCAAAATGCTGTTTGCTATGTTTCAGACCCTCCTTCATCTCACAGCCAAGCTTCCTTCCAGAACACCTCTTATTATCTCTGTGTGATGTATTTCTAATTGGGACCCAGCTGTTTAATGAGTATGATCAATGGCACTTTCTGATTTTTCTCACCCCCTCCTCCCTTCCTTGCTCTCTTGCTGCTTTAGAAATAGGTGTGTTAGTTGTGTCGCCCCTGTGTCAGGGTAAATTGTCTTGTTACTCTGCTCTTTTTGCTCTCTGTCACTCTGTTTGTTTGTAACAGTGACAAGTGTAAAAAACCCCAACTAAATTAGATTTTTCCTTGAATAGTAAATATTTAGTACATGAACAGCTGTGTACTCAGAATAAGGGATGGAAAGTGGAAAATATATTTTCTTTGTATTGCTTAACTAGCTCCTTTAGTTTTAAAGTTGTATGCACTACCTGTGTTTATGGATTGAATGAAAGAGGAACGGTGTCAGAACTACAACTGAACAGAAATTTGTTAAACACGCTGTATGTATGCTTAGATTATAAAATCTCCTTGGGAAAGAGCTGTGTGGGAAAAGTGGCTCCTTGAAATGAAGAGCAGAATGGATGTGGTGAATGTGAACGTTCCCTGTTCTCTGCAATGGCTGAAGAGTTGGTTGTTTGGAGGGTTTAATATGCTCTTGCTGAAAGTTTTCCTTTGCTGGGCCAAGAGGTCAGCTGGGCAGGAAACCATTACAGAGGAAAATCTCTTAGTAGGGAGACTTTGAGGCAACCTGTGGAGTGAAAAGTCAAGAGGTTGATAGTGAGTATTGCGAAACTAAATAAAATGAAAGGGTTATTATCTGTGGGAGAGGCAGGAACTGGGAGTTGATATCGCTAGATTTTCTGAATTGTTTTGAAAATCTCCAGATCTGTGCAAAGTGAGGCATGTGGCGTTGGTGTAACTTTTCAAGATCTTGCTTAATGGTGAATAATAATACTAATGGAAACTTAGAATCAGATTCTAGTGATGTTTTGAATGTGTCTGTAGATAATGAAGTTTGTCAATGGCTTCACAACTTTATTGATTAATGGGGTGAGTACCATAGTCCCTAGCTCAGCTCATCCATCTGACAGCAATTTGAGTTTAAATCACCAGTCAGGCATTTTGGTCTGAAAAATATGCTTTAAGCAATAAAGGAAACCATTTTTAACATATTTTTGTTTTGTTTTTGGGAAGCCATCAAGTCTCTAGAGAGCATGGGAAGGGGAAGAATAGGGGTTTTTTTCATGGTAGTAAACTGCTTCTTGCTGTTTTAGTGGGATACTTAAAGTATTTTGTTTCTGTTATGGTGGTAAGCATTCTTCCCACTGACATATCAGCTTAGTCTCATGGGTTATCGTTGCTGCAGATATGCAGGCACTTGGAATGGTGCTGGGGGAGACCACTTGCAAGGCCAGATGCTTATAGCCACAGGCTTTTCCTTTACGTTGTGGCTATCTAATTCTTGTGGCTGGTTGTTCCCCTTCCTCCAGAAATAAATGGTGGAAACACCACGAGGTTCAAAGGAAGGAACATCCCTGAGCCTGTTCAGCGTGGTAAAATAAGGTAGCCTTAGTTCCATAAAAGATCTGACTTTTTGTTGCAAGAGCTAGGCTGATCATATCAACCTAATTTCTCTGCTAGGATTTTGGACAAGGTTACTGAGGCAGGGATGAGATTGAATTTCGTTGTGCTGGTCTAAGTTTCAGGTGCTTCCTGTTGCTAATGGCCCGTGGAAATCCAGGTGATGGAGGGAAATGGGCAGCACAGCTGTTTGCTGGGGCTTGGCCTTTCCCATTTAATGAGTAGTGCCTGTCTACTAATTAACCTGTCAGCATTTGCACTTATAGCTCAGGCTGAGCTGTGGCTGTGTTGCATTCCCAGCTCTGCTCCTGAAGAGCCACAGGCACACCAATCTCGGGAGGGTGTGACACACAGCTGCTGAGTTTGGTGATATTTTACGTTGTTGTAGTAAGATTTCTTCACTGTTAACATCTGCTTGGTTGCTGTGGCTCCGGTGGGAGTGATGTGGGTAGGGTGCTGATATCTGTGCTTCAGCAGTGATGTGGAGTCTCAGGGGCATGAGGTGCTCTTGGGCACCTTGGATGGTCCCAGGCTGTGCTGCCACTGCAGTGGGACAGCACTGTTTGAGCAGGGCACCGTGCTGAAACTCTGCTCCCACCCTGCCAGAATCCTTGTGTAGGAGAGCAGTACACTTTAATTTGCTCAGAGCAGTGAAAATCTTGAGGAGACCCTCACTGAAGTAGTGTAAGAAGGGCCCGGTTACTGATGCCTGGGGTGCAGCACCTGAGCAGCTGATCCTCTGTGAGGTTTTGCTCCCAAGCTAGTTAATAATCAACAGGTATTGTGTTTCCCTTTTCCTGGGGAGCCTGAGCGTGGTCGTGGTGAGACAGCTGCTGAAGTGTTCCCATGCTTGTGGTCTGCTGGGGACTTGTGCAGACTTGGCTGTGAGAGGAGAGCTGCTCCAGTTAATGGTTTCCTCTGAGCAGTCCATCAGAACTGGATGTCTGCGTCCTGTGGGAATGAAGATGGAGGAAAATCCAGTTTTGCCAGGGGGTCTCGAGTTGCTGTAAGGTAAGAAAAGATCAGCTTCCACTTCCTTTTTTTTGTATACTGTGAGCACTAGCAGTAGTGGATTTGTTCTTTTAGCTGATTGGGAATTTTCCTGCTATGGTGCCAGCTTTTGTCAATGACAGGATTTTCCATAGGATCATCTGTTCAAGGGTCGAGTTAGGATCCATTTCATGTTAGCCAAGGAGATGCTTTCTGCCCACCTTGAGTACAGTTGTGATGTAGGTTTCCAGGAGTAGATTTGTTGTCGTATTTTCCTGTGTGAAGTGGGACTGGGAGGTGAAAACCAGCATTGCTGTTTTGGGAAGAATAATCCATAAGACTTCTGATTGTCCTTTGTGAAACCTACTGGCTTGCCCTGTTGTTCTTCAAGGCCTTCTGTTTATCTTTTACAGTGCAGTTAGTAAGGTTTTTGATCTTTGGGTTAAGTAGGCAGTTTATATTCATGTCATTCACTTTCTGAATTAATTTAATATTATTTTTGAGTAATTTAACTTTGTTAGGAGTAGTGAGCATGGTGTGTAGCAGTTCTTTTGCTGTGTTTCTGGTGAGTTTGGTGTGGCACTGAGTTTCTTGATGAGAGTCCAGACTTTTCTCCTGGATCTGGATGCAGACGCATTTCTTGTGTTACTGCTCTGTGTGCTGCCATGCCCTAGTGCAACTCCGTGTGCTTTGCCTAGGCATGAAGTTGGAACCCTAGGCGTTAAAGTGAGACCTTAGTAAGTCTAGATTGGCTGTGGTTTTAATGCTGAGAGGCCAGAATGACTGTTCAGTGCAAACCATGAGAAGTACATGGAGTTGCTGTCTTTCTTGCAGGTCTCTTAGGAATAATTGTTCTAAATGTTAGCTGTCTAAAAGTGATCTCTAATGGCTTGGAAATAATGATATAAAATACAAGAGGAGTTTTTAAAGGAGGATTACAATGCAGGAGGCAAGTAGGGAATAATACCAGGAGTAATAATAATCAAAATCAAACAGACCAGGCAAAGACAATGCAGAGGACATAAAGAATCCTGGGTAGCAGTCTGAGTACATATTTTAAGCATCAACATTGCTAAGTAGTGGAAGAAGAAAGAGACCAGCCCCCAAAATCCCTCGAATTTCCACCAAACCAAGAAAGAGAAGATAGAGCAATGTTTGTAAGTGTTTGCTACTTAATTCAGTTGTATATAACATCTAGATCTCTGGCAGAGTTATGGCTGCCTGATACATCTGTGTGGCAAAGTATTCAGGCATGACTTTTTACATGCTCATGTCATAATCAGACTTCAAGGACTGGATAGGGTAGAGGCAGTATTCCCTGGGTAGAGGTGGTGTTCCTCCTTCCTTTGCTGGGAAATTTGTGTGAGAGGCAGGTTTTGCTGCAGCTGTTCAGACGTGATGTTAGATTTTTTGTGTGTGTAATGCCCTTGGCACCATTTAAGGGATTATGTTTTTGAAAGGCAAGTGTCTTCAGAGAGTTGTAGTCTCACAGATGGCTCCGTCTTGTCTTCCAGTTGGCAAGCAGCCTAGGAATAGGTATCAAAATAATTTTTAATATAGCAAAGAGAAATGCTTGCCAATGTTTGTACAGCCAATAAAAAAGCCTCAGTAATAATTTTGTGAAATAACTACAATAGATCAAAGTGACATTTAAGTGATGCTCATGAGCATCATTTAATCACCAGCTAACTACTACAAGCCTGCTGCTGTGGAATAATTGGAGTTTCTGTCTTGTTATGCTCTACTGTATCTGTCTTGCTTAAGGCCCTGACCATCACTGAAACTTGTAATTTCTCTGTGTGTGTGTGATGGATGCTTAAATGCTGTTTGAGAACATATTTATTTCTAGTATTGAACTTTATTCTGAATTTTATTTATACAAAGTCAGCTGTTTTCGGCTTCCAGGATGTGATGGAACTATTGTTTGCTAACTACTTGAGACTCCTTTGCGGAGTTATAAATCAGAGAAGTTGCTTTCTTGCAAGGTTGGGTGCATCTCCACAGATGAAACTCTTGAATTTCTGTTGGGGGTATAGTTAACTAGTGGAATACTGCAAATCCTGAGACGTGTATTTAAATCTTAGAGGTATGTTAGGATAGTTTGGGTTTGAGAGAACCTGAGATGATCTTTGGTCCAATTCTCTGCTCAAAGCAGGACTGACTCTGGGGTTGTGTCAGGTTGCTCAGAGCTTTATCTTGTTGGGCCTTGAAAACTTCCAAGGACATCACACCCTCGCTGTGTAGCCTGCTTCACTTCTTGGCTGCCCTCAGGGTGAAAAAGTTTCTCTTTTAATCCAGCTGAAAGCTTTCCTATTTTTAGTTATGCCCATCTCTTTCTTGTCCTGTCCATCTGCCCTGCTGTGTATGGATTGCTGTCATCCTCACTATTGTTATGCAGCATCTTCAGAACATTGTTACTAGTAGAGGGTAATTAGAGGGTCGTTTCTAACATCTTTAGAAGTCTTGGAGTAGCACACTTGCATTCTTTGATTTGCTTTCCTTCCTACAGGATAAAATAGCACTGTACTTAATGAAATTTACTGTTGCTGCAAATATGTCTTTATACCCAAAGAGGGCATTCTAACCTTAAAGATGTTCTTAGTTCTGCCTTCATGGCTTTCTCTGGAACTGAGTCCTTGCTTATGACTCAGACTTTAAGGTAATTTCAGACATTTCATATGATTTTGTTCAGTGAAGCACTATGACACTTTTATTGTTCAGAAATGAAAATCCATGTGTCTTCTCAGTATCTCTCAGGGGTTTTTGTGTCACCTCTTTGTTTTTGTAAGGCTAGTCATGCAAGGTGTTCATGCTCACAGAGGGCTGGAGAGAGAGGGTGCTTTCTAGGTTGTGGAACTTTTGCAAGTACATTCAGCATACTGTGAGTTTTCCTTTTTGCCTAATCAGGAGAAAATTTAAAAGGTTTCCAGCATAAAGGTAGCACAGTTGCACTCAGTAATTAAAGCAGCCTGTCAATTAACTACTTATGTCTGTAGACTATCTTAGTGGATTTACTCAACACAGATATTTTATAAATCTACTTTCCAGTCTCAGATCTCAGACTTGTTTTGATTTGGAGCACAAAAATGTAGACAGGTGTAAGTCATTAAAGCCGAAGAGTCCTCTAAATTTGATGTTTGTATTTGCTTCGTATTTCTGCTGAAAATGTGAGTTAAACTTGAAGTTTCCAGTAAAAATTCACTGGACAGAATAGCATTATTGCAGGATCTGCCTCAAGGGGACCTGCAACACTAAGGTTTGATAGCTTAGATAATATAAAGATAAAATTCTATCCAAGTGCTGCTTTTAAATCTCCAACCTTTTCCATGAAGACAGGAGTTCCAAAGGTACAAAGCTTTTGGTGTATTCTGATAGAGAAAATACTGAGCTGTCTTTCAGGAGTCCTGTGTTAGTCCTTTGTTCTGTCTTGGGCATGCTTTGTGACTGGTGTGAGCTGTGTAGTTTCTCACATGGTCTGCTTCAACCACAAAGCAAATGCATCAGATTACTGCTGTACCTCAGAACTCGTGAGATCAAATGTCTCTGAAATTGCATCGCTTTCCTCGAAAGGAAGCCACAGCAGTTCTGCCTGCTACTTCTTAATAATAATACTTGTCAGGAGTATTGCATGGAAACCTGAAAGAAGAAGAAGAAATGCCTAATTACACAGGGACCTATCCCATACACCTGCAAGGGATATTCAAATATGAGCTCCTTGCCCAGGACCCTGCCGATCCTGGATTCTGAATTCAGGTTTTCTAAAGCAAATAATAAATTAGGAAACCCCAGTATTGGAAGTAATGAGTTAACAATCTATAGTTATTCTGGAAAACCCTCTGAATGACACTCAAAAGTTTTCCTCTGCCAAGCTTTTTGTTGCTGAAGCAGCTCTATTCAGGTGTGTGTGTTTAACACCATATGGTACATTCTGCACTTTCTTTATCCACTAGAAATGCTAAGATGGATCGGGAATATGTTGATCTGAAAAACTGTTCATTGGCTTATTCTTTTAATTCAGAGAATATTTTTGAAAGGTCTGATTCTTGTGTTGACTTCTCTTTTTTTTTTTTTTTTTTTTAAACTTGAAGTATTTTACTGAAGTCTATGTTTTGGTACAGTATCTCACAGGGTCCCTGGCACCCAAGAAACAACATATCTCTCATAGGGGCACAATTTCTTTGAAGGTTAATACTGTGCTTTCATTACTTTGGTGATAAAAGCAGATGGGTAAGGTTCAATGAAAGGTGGCCGATACTATGGGTTTGTACTTAAGGAGTAGTACTTACATGAATCACAATCAGCATATTAAAAATACGTTAAAAAAACCTTCTGGCAGGAGTCTGTGGTTTTGTTGAGCAGCATAGATGTGTTAGTAAGAGTAGCCTGTATTATTAGCTAATGTGTGTTAGCCCAGGGAGAATGTCAGAGTAAATTGTGACAGGTGATTGTCTTGATTTCCTAGACATGAATAGCAGTGATTTACAGTCACGGGAAAGAAGCTCTCAGAAGAGAGTTTTCATTGAGATGAGCTCTAAGGGGATGAATGGAGTCAGTGGGCCTTTGGAGTGAGGTTTGGTTTAGATTGTCATACAAACTCTGTGTGCTGTGAAAGATGTAAAAGAAACCCTGAGAACTGTCTGAAGTTCTGGTAGCCAAAAAGCTGAGCCACTGAAGGGAAGTGATGAAATCCATGAACACAGCTGAAGTGGGGCTGGGCTTCTTTTAAATACACCTGGGGAAGCCTAGAAACTTCTGAGCCCTGCTGGTGGGCAGTGTGAAGCAGGAAGGTTTTCCATCTAGGAAGGGATGGGGTGGGCTGAGGAGCTGGAGGGCCTGGGAGCTCATATGAAGAGGATTTTTGGGGGTAAGTTGAGACATACTTGTTTGTTGTTGTGAGAGAAATGCTGTAAAGGGGGCTGGAGGGAGGCTTGTGCATGTTGGGGTCGTGACAGAAAGGATAAATTGGAAAGGACCAGAGATGAAATTGAGGAAATTGGTACTGGGGAAGAGGATATCTCTCTTTGGCTTGGAACACTGTTTGGGAGCTTTGTGGGAGGTTATCATTCTAGACTGTGAAGTGTGACCTATCGGAGTTTGGTCAAAGTTCCAGAGCAGCAACTGAAAAGATTTCCGGATCAACTCCCTTTTTCACTTGAAGAGAAATGAGCCCTTGGTTTGAGAGGAGTAACTGGGGACCGATGATTGAAATGCAGTGAAATTCGGTGTAAAAGAAGGCAGGGGTTGATGGGAGAGGTCAAAAGCATGTGCAGTGTTGGTATCAGCAGAGTTAGGGAGACAAAAACGAGTGAATGACACAGCAGAGTTAGGATGGAGACAAAAATGAGTGAATGACAGTCAAAGTAGATCTGTTGGTGTTGGTGATGTCCTCCCTCAGTCTAGAGTCTGACTGGCTGCTGCTTGGCTGTATCCCCTGATCCTTGTCTGCTTCTGGTGGCTGTGGCTTTTGAAGGTGTGTGAATGGGCTTTGGTCTCGTTGAGTTTTCAGTCTCCAGTCATGGTGTGAGGTCTTGGGGTTACTCCCAGCTCCTGCCTGAAGCCGAGCAGGCGGTTGCTCAGATCTCCATGTTTCTGTTGTACTGGGTGATGTGGGTTGGAAACAGCAAATTTGGCCTTTAATGCCAGGGCTCCTACATGGGAAGGTATGGAGAGCTAGCTGTCTACTGCTGCTGGGTGCCTCCTTTGAGTGCTCTCTAGCTGTTTATTGAGGTCTTCTCAACCTCTGTATTGACAGCTGTTGTCCCTCTGTGCTGCCACATCTGCTAAATTCTGTATTTCCGTGCCATTACCTTCTAGAGAGAAACTATTCTTTCCTGGAATGTTAATTTTTTAAAACTTTTTTGAAAGGTATCTGACTTGTTCTAGGCACAGTGACTTCTGACCCACAGCATTTAGAAGGAGCTGTGATTTCTGCTAGAAGTGTTCTTGCCTGTGGTTAGTATTCTGTTGCAGTTCCAGCAATCTCTGCTGTAGTATTTCTTCCATAGCCTGTTCATAGACAATCTCAGAATTTCATATGAGCAACCTGCTTTTCTCCTCCGTGCTAGAGGAAAAGGATTTAGCTGACATCTTCACTTTTGTGTTCTGGGGCCCAGTAAAACAAACTTCCAGCTTCTGTTTTGTCTGTCTACAGCCTTGGGTAAGGGTTGTAAAGGCCAAGCCATGTTCTCAGTGAACGTCTCAAAAGGGAGACCGTGTGTGTCTTTCCTGCTTGCCAGTGAAGGTCTCCAAGGGAGCTGTGCTCTGCTTGCTGGAGCAGAGTTTCACCCCTCACAGGTTATAACATCTGCAAACTGATGGTGCTGAGCAATCTGCTGGCATTTGGCAAGGACTTACATTAAGTGAAGCTGCTTGTGCAGGCAGTGAGGACAGGAGAGTGGTGCTGCAGGCTGTGCCTCTTGGCTTCACAGGAGAATCTTCATCTCGCCACTCAGAGCAGAGTTTACTGTCAGCTGGCAGAAGTACAGGTCACACAGTTGCTGCTGGAAAGAGCAAACAATACCCGAGTGCAGAAATTCTGTCGGAGCCTGAAGAATTGCAGGGCTTCGTGTAAAGCCCTGAGACTTTGTTTTCAGGGCAGCAGGGTGAGGGACCAGCACCACTTCTTTGCCTTTTCCCGAGCTACAGGATGGCCTCGTGTGCTGTGCATTGCTGTAACTGCCGCTTGTGTCTGTGCCTGGCTTTTGCAGGATCTTGTATTTAATCTGCCTCCTGAGGTGCTGTGCTTTCTGTGGGAATTTAGTGCTCAGCTTTCCTGGTGTCTGGAGCTCCGTTCCATCTCCATTGTTTCCTAGACAGCATGGACGTTGCATCTGACAGCCTGAATGGGGCTACAAGGTGAACTTCCTTCAGCAGGCAAAGGAGGAGCATTTGTCCTGGGACTTTGATGTTAAATTGTGAAGCTAAAAGCCTTCTGACTCCTCACCCTTGGCAATATAGGATCTGCCACGTTGTTTTATTTTCATTATATGTGATCACTACTGAGCTGTTAAGAGAAAATTACTTTCTATTTCAGTAAACTCAGTTCTGGTTTCAGACTGACTGTGCATCAGATGCTTAATTTGGAACCCACTCCCTTGGTAAAATTAAAAATTCAAATCTCCAAGCTGGAGCATTCAAACTGTGCTTGAATTAGAAATTGACTGCTGTCAATGTGCTCTCACACTTCACTTTTTTTAAAATTCCTCCCTCCCCTCCCCCCTGATGAGTTTTATATTAGAGGCTTGCTGTAGATGATCTGACTGAGCAGAAGTAGTGGGAATCCACACTGTCACTCTGTAGACAGAGTGATGAAAGAGAAGTGTGGTGTGTTAAATCGACCATTTTTGAAAAGGACTGCTGTGTACTGATTTCGTAGTTTCGTGTGTATTTGGTGAAATGATTTTATGAGATATGACTGCAAACCCATTAAGTGTTGTTTGCAAATTAGTTTATGACCTAAGAAAACTTCACAGTTTCTATGCAACATCCTTGCTCCCCTATCTCTGTGTAACCTTTAAAGCTGTTGTCAGATCTTGACTGAAAGAACCAGAGTGTTCTCTCCACTTAAGACATTTGCATGGACTGCCTCTACAGACTTTTGCATTGAAACTGGGAACAAAAGGGTTTTTCTCCAGGAAGAAATACAACAAACCTTACACACACCCCACCTCCTGAAATAAGCATTGGTTCTGTGTCGTGAATGTTCTCTGTAGGCTTGCAACTTGTGTGTCCGTCTGCCTCTTTGGAAAGTGGATAAATTATCCTCAACAACTTAACTATAAGTTAAGAAGAATTATGCTCACAGGTTTGGAAAAAACTGGGCTGGATATTTGTGGGGAAGTGTCTTCTGTTACTCACTGTGCTGAAGGCACCCAGTGCTGGTACTGGCTTGTTTTTCCAGACCTGCTTGTGTTCTCCCCGGGATGCTTTGATGTCCATCAGATGGGTGACAGGATGGGTCCCTGGGCTGGGTGTAGGGTTAGTGATGATGGGGGAGCCTGAGAACTGTTCTGAGGCAGCTGGTGATGTGAGTTTGGCAGTTCCATCTGGCCAAGGCAGGTATCAGTGGGTTGGGTGAAATACCCAATAATATCAGTGAGTTGTGTAAGGAGGTTTGGAGAGTGACTGGGTTGATTGAGGCTGATCAACCAGAGATGAATTTGGAATGTGAGGTGTAGTAACAGATATGTAATTAAGGAAAGGGTTATTTCTCTTATTCCCCTGGCTAAATAGGTGATTGTTACTGACATGAGAAGTGTTTGTTATTTACCAACTTACTTTTTGGTAGACTTTTTTTTTTCTTTCTTCGTATTAGGGCTAGACCAGGTTTAAATTGCTTTTTTATTTCTTGAGGTGTGAAAAATTTGATGGGTGTATTAATATCAGCTGATGTGATTCTAATTCTAGAGAGAGGTGTTGCAATTTCATCAAATGGCTTAAAATGAGTTGTTGCATTGAGGAGGTAAGTGGCTTGATTGTAACAACTCAAAGACATGCATTATGGGAGGGTGTCAATAAAAACACAATTATTTAAAACCTGGCTAAAGAAGAGCAGTGTGGCTTTTACAATGCACAACTCTTTGAAATGTTTTTTAATGAAGAAATGAAACTGACATGCATTTAATGACCTCAGAGAATGTTATTTGCGATGTTTTGGAAATTTAACAGTTGAATAACTGAAGCCAGCCTGTGACCTTAGAAATCACAGAAAGCCTTGGTGAGGAAATAATTTGTATCATTATATCCAATACAATGATACTCAGCCATGCTTGCCTTCTATAGATACACTTTATAAAACTCTAGATTAACCACAGTTATAGTTAACACTCAGTAAGTGAGATGAAACAGCAAAGTGAGACCTTTTCATTTTAAGAGTTACGAAAATCTTTATTCAAAAGTGACTTTCTTTGAAAGCTTATTTGTGCAAAGAGGTGGTGCTTGTTTGTTTCAACATAGGCTGCGTTGAGATCAGTGTCATTTTATTTTGCGTATTTAGTGGTGTCTTTGAAATTCAGTAAATGAGTCAAACTATAACTGCTTGGGAACCTGCAAAGTTTTATGTATTTCTATGACATAGGAACTGAACAGTCATGATTATTGTCATGTCAGATTAATCACCAAGAATGGTTCATTTTTGTTTCTGATAGGTTAAACATTTATGTGTGCATGTTTGTAAATAAGAAATATTTGAAACTCACTTTGTTTGTGTATGGTTTGATGCAGGTGTTTAAGGCTTCCTTAATAGAAGCAACACTACAGAAATTGCTTGGAGCAATGCTTTGATAGTTGGCTTTGAATATGACCAAATACCTTTTCTTCCACATCACAGTTTCCACCCACAAATGCATTGAAGATGAATTTGTTATTGTAATAAAAATGAACTGTGTATAATATAGGTGTATTCAGATAGTTGAGCTATCTTTAAAACTGGGAGAACTTAAATGAACTCGCAAGCATTCTGCATCACATGCTTTTAAAGCAGGAGTGAGGAGGTGATCACAGTTTCTGTATTGATCTATAAAATTCTATTGGATTTAACAAAAACGTAAGGTATTTACACCTCTTCCTCCACAGATGCTATTAGAACATTTGGTCAAAAAACCTGAACTGCCACTTTGGTGGCTGAAAACAAAGACTGGTGATCTAAAATAAATTAGGTGGCTGTTTTGCTGTCCTTTAGTGTCAGGCTGGGTACAAGATAATGTGCTCTTGCCATCAGTGGGAAATGTTCTTAGGCTTCACCTCTCCCTCTTTCATCTCACTGGTACAACTAAGATGTGAACGACATTGCTTTACAGCAGTAGACTATTTTCTTTTTCCTTCTGCTCTGGATCTGAACTGTTATTTTTTATGATCAGGAAAGATTGCTGTCATGAAAGAACTGTTAAGAATATTTCTGAGCTTTTAAAAATGAATTTGAAGTAATTTGCACATAATTTGCCATTAAATATATGTTACATCATCTTCTAAGATTGTAAAATATATATTTTAAAAAGTTGGTTTTTAATATTACAATTGAAAGGCTCTTCCATTTGTGACTTTTCTCTCTTTCTAAATGTGTATCTCATATGATGCATGACACACTGTAGTGTAGGGCTTTAAAATTGCCTTCGGTTGTTTCCATTCTGATAATCTTGTAGTTACTTGCCAACAGTTATTTGATGTTGTTCAAACTGAGGTAATGATTGAGAAGAACTTAAGGCCTGTCTTTTTTTTTAATAAGCCAGCTGAATTGGTTCAGTGTAATTTCTCTGATGTGCAGACAAAGCAGGCTATGGTTGGAAGGCTGTGCAGAGAAAGTTTACATAACTGTATTTCAGATATGTGGTAATAAACAACTGAAATCATTCTGATCTTGAGAACAGGGATGTGGCACAAGGGTAAACATGCCCATACAGTACACCCAAGGCAGTAGTAACTTTCTGGCTGGGTTTTGTGATGGCTGAGGGCGCTGTGAGTGCTCTCCAGCTGGAGCTGGGATCAGGCTGAGGCTTCACTCACCCTTTAGGGAAGGTGTGAGTGTCCGTGCTCATGCTGGTCCCAGCTCTGCCTCTGTCCACTCTGCCTTTTTCTCAGGGGCAGCCACACTGGGGTGAAGGACCTGCAGCTCTCTCCTCACAGCATCCTCTGGATGGCCCGTGGCTTGCCCTGACCATGATCCTGAGTGTAACTCAAGCAGTGCTCTGTTCTGGTACCCAGGCGAGCGATTTGTGCTGCTGGACTCATCAGGAGACAGCCCTGCAGCCCATGAAGGAGCTGAATGCCAAACTTGTCCAGAGGGTGAACCTTGTGAACCTTGTGAGGAGCACAAAGATGCNCCATGAAGGAGCTGAATGCCAAACCTGTCCAGAGGGTGAACCTTGTGAGGAGCACAGAGATGTGTGGGCTGTGTGTGATCTCCTTCAGGATACTGGAATTGTACCCCTTTGGCTCCAATAATTTTTAGAATCACATCCAGTTCACTCGGTGTGAATATCTAATGCTTTGGCCAATTTAAATCTTATTTATATTAACTTAGTTTAAATTTGGTGTTTAAAGAGCTGTAATTATCTGTCTACTTTAGAAATTCGTAGTGATTTAGTGAGATCAATTTTAAACTGATTTTAATTAAACCAGAGAACCTTTTGTGCTTTTACAGACGAGGCCTGTGACAGACCTTTTTAAACGGCCATGGAGTATATGCAGCCTTAGAATGACTTTTTTATGCATGACTGATTTCTTCTGCTGAAGTCAAATTTAGGCTATTGTTTTGTATATAAAATAAAGAATTAAATTTTAAAGAACATTTTGTTTGGTTTTTGTTCCCTTGCTCTGAGAGTGATTCCTGTTTGTTAAGACTTCTATTAAATTACTCCCAGTACAGCATTTCACTGTCTTTTTATAGTAGACAGGCTGATGGACTCCATGAACTTTTTTACTTCTGATTTCTGTGATGGTTTTTTTCCTCAGACAAAAGAGAATGTAAGAGACTGCTGGGATATTCTAATTTATGGTGATAGGAAGCAGAATACAGAAGCTTAACTGCAGTCCCATGGTGAGATGTGCCACTAGTCTAGTATATGGAAAATGTATAAATTGCTTTTGTTGAAGGTTATTTGGAGAGAATGTAATGAATGTTGGGAAAATTCTCCTGGGAAGTTTCAGTTCTAATGTTTAAATTCTTGTATAGGATGTCATCATAGTGAGGTGTGGATGAGGCTTGTGTTAGGAGCTGCTGAGGAGTTTAGATTATGTGCATATCTATCAATGTAAAAACTGACAAAGCGTTGTGGTTAGAGAGGAATGTTTAATGTAAAGAAAAAAATCGGAAACTTGTGTTTTTGGAAGAGCTCTGTGTGGGTGATACGAATATTTCTAACACCCAATTGATTCTGTTTCTGTGAGTAGAGGGCAGCTAATAGAGGGCATAATTCAGCTAGGCATCAGATCCCCTTGAAGGGTGATTCTGGCAAATAGGTCCAGTCAATATCTTTTTGTGTTACGAAATGGATGATAGAGCAGAGCTTGTATTCCCATTGATTCCCATTCTGCAGGACAGACAAATGGAATACCTTTTAACTAGCAGTAAATCCATGAGAAAATGAAAGTAGTCACCACGTAATCTTTTACCAATATTACATATATAAAAATATATAGAAAACACAGACACTACATTCTGATATCCCACTTTTAATGTTCACTATGATCTTTTTATCTTGTTTGGGTGTGGGTTTTTTTGTTTGTTTTCCTATTCTCTGCAAACAGCAAATATATCTTTTCATCTATGTAAGTAAGGTATGTGTAAGGAAATCAAGTTACTGAGCAGAGGCTGCTTCTTAATGATATTAATACTTCAGTAATGCCACAAATTATTAGTTTTCTAGGATTGGGGGTTCTTCATGCAAAGCTTTAACTTTACATTTTGGACAATAGGGAGTATCATAAATCTAAATGACAACTTGTACAATATCTCATTAGACCAACATCTGCAACCACAGGGTGTTACAGTTGCATCTGTTATGGCAGCAGAACCTGAACCACTTGTTACTCGTGGTGTCAAAACAAGAAACTGAACACTCAGCAACAGCAGGTTATGAACAAAATTTCTTTGTGGCTGTGGTTCTCACGTTTCTGTATGCAGATTCAGTCCTATCTTAGATGTGCTTGTAAGTCTGAAATAATTTTGGATAAGAGAAACTTAAAGCAAGTTTCTGCTTCAGCATGCTGTTAAGCAAGTTGAGAATGGAAAAGCAAAATTATATTGTGAATAGGGGAGATGATGTGATTCATTGTACCCAGGTTTGTGTCCTGACAGAGTAGCTTGTTAGTGAGTTCACTTAAAAACAGGTGCAAACTCTTTAGAGAGTGAATGAGTACACACAGCGTGCTCTATCTGTAGTATGGGCAGTGTCTGTGTTTTGTTGAAATGGAAAATAATGTGCTACTTGTAATTTCAGATGCTACAGTATGTTAAGCCTAGAAAACTGCAGAAACTCTTACTGACTTTTTCTTCCCCCCAGATGATCACCAGCAATTGATGCCGACGGGCTCTCTTCGTAAAAAGAAGCTGGCAAAAAGACCTGGATACATGAGGCCAGAAGCTCAGCAGCAGATGGGGTTTCAGTCCCTGGGTGCCTGCACAGGGTTCAGCCCAGCAGAGTTTCAGCAAAATAACCTGGAATTGCTGCGCTGTGGTGCAGTGAGCAGTGCCTTAGTTCCTGCTCATGGGGTAACAACACTGGCCACGACTGGGAACAGGTCAGGATGCTGTGGAAATATTTCATATTGCAACAGTCCACGGTCAGACAACACAGGGACAGGGGTTTGCCCTGCTGCCACAAGAGGCAAAGGAGATGCTTCTGCTGTGTGCTGCACACGGCAGAAAAGCCACAGCACTAAAGTGAGCAAGCCCCCAAACATGCATGCTTTGGATCAGACAGAAGTGAATAACAACTGTGAATATCAAAACAGAGATGGTATTTCTCATTCGGCTGGCGCACATGATAGCTTTAGTTCAAGTTTCAGCTTCATACAGCTCTCCCTGAACTCGGCCTCTGGAGTAAATGATGTTGAAGGCAAGTCTATTGAGGAAGCTGAGATCGTTCTGCATCCCAAAGCCAGAGGAAATCTGCAGAAGCCAGAAGAGATGGCAGAAACTCATGAGCCCTTGGGAGGTGTGTGTTGCTTCTCCAGGTCCAGTGAGGATTTGCAGCATGAACATGAGAGCCCAGTCAGTGATAAATTACAGGACTGTGAGACTGTCTCTCTCTCGGATATAGATGCAACATTTTCATACTCTACAGATTCCTCGGATGCAGCATCTGCTGGCTCTTCTGTCACCTCAGGCTATGAAAGTAGCTTTACTCTTAGTGACCATAACTGGGATACTTTGATGAAAAAATATGAACCAGTGCTACAGGATTGCTTGCTTGGCAACCGCAGTATGTTAAAGGTCAGTAATCTCACTTTGTTTTTCATTCCTCTTCCTCAAAATATTTTTATTTATAGTGCCAAAATCAAAGTTTATGTAGGAGTTCAGATACTACTGGCTTTTGTGGCCTTTGTTCAGAGTTTTACAGTAGTGCTCTGCATGTTAAAAATGAGGTAACAGGTTTTGTTTTGTTCTTTAAAAATAGGTAATATTGTTGCAGTACCCTATTCTATGTCCTACTGAAACATTAATCCTCTCATTTCTAACATCACACATCAGTTTCTGGCTTCAATAAGTACCATTTCTTTTCACAGGTGGCTGTTTTGTCTGCAGTTTGGGGTATATGTAGTATAAAATTAGGGGGTGGTGAGAACTCTTTTCTTGAAGTATCCAGATTTAACAACACAAAACTTTTTAATTGGAAATATTTAAGTTGAGCCAAAGTTTTTTCAGAATTAGGCAACTTTGTGAAAGTAGTGTGTAATCTAATAGGTGCTCTCCCCACGTGAAGAAAAATAGGGGTCAAGTCCCTCTGTCTCCAGGTGGGAACTGAATCTTTTTGCTTTTCCCCTTCCACTCCAGAGGAGTAGTGGGCTGGTGAGTCAGGAGTATTTTTGCATATCTGTATATACCCACATCTATACCTACAATGGATACAGGCAGTTCCATTCACTGTGTTCTTTATAGGAGAGGGGTAGGGAAACTTTAAGAAGGATCAACTGTTTTATATTTTTATGATGGTAGGGCGGGCATTGGAGGAAAACCATTCTGAGCTTACCTGATCAAAGGAGCCAAGTATTGGCTTTATTGTGCATACAGGAAACAGTAATCTGGAGATGAATATGGACACAATGGATTTCACTGATTTATTTAAGGTGCACTGAGTGGGTAGTAGGGGTTTTGTTGGGTTGTTTTTTGTTTTAAATTTTATTTTAATTGTCTCACTAGTGCCTGAGTTTCTTGGTTGCCTTTCAGAAAGTCAGATCTTTGTAACTTCTCAGCTCAGACACATACCTGCTGAGATGCACTGTATTGTCTTTAGGCCTAATGAGAGAACCTGCTCTGGGGAGACTTTACACAAACTTGCTGTCTGGGTAAGACAGAAGGCTGAGAAATATGTATTCTTTCTTTGCTTACCATGGCATCTGACCTGGGCTTACGATGCTCTCTGATACTTATTTTCATGTGCAATGTGTGTAGAATTCAAACTAGATTCTCATATTTACAGATTTCACACACATTGACATGGAGCAGTTTCTTTGGTTTCATGCCTAGAATTGCAATGTGCCCATAGTCTGGAATGGTTTGGGAAACTAATTCACCACAAATTTGGGAATATATAATGCAATCAAAATAGGAAATTATTTTTCTTTCTTTTCAGTATTGCTTATTTGATAGGCACAAAAGAAACATTGTTATCTTTAATTTCTTTATTCATTAATTCATTGAATGGAGAATTGGGGATTTGTGCCCTCAGATGTCTTTGCCCTTGGTTAGCCACTCGTGTATGTTTAATCTGAAGCACCTTCCTATTGTAATGATAATGAGTAAGTCTCAAAGTTTTCAGAAAGGAACAAAGGCAACGGTAGTCAAGAAAAGGAGACAATACCAAAGTTGTTAAAATTATGTTTTGTCTGTACTTAAAAAATGATCTTCATCTGGTACACATATAGGACATGCCAGGCTGAAGCAGAAGCAGGTCTTTGATTAGTTGAGCTCCAAATGTCTCCCCAGCCTGCAAATGGAAAGCACTTCACAGTGGCAGCATCAGTCAGTGCCGTGGGCGTGCCTGGGCTGTGGCACCCAAGCAGATTTAAATGACCTGCCACCATGGAGCACGATGGAATAAACACTGCCAGCAGCAGCAAAGCTGTACTCCCGGTGTAGATGGTTGTTATACATCATGTATATGAAAAAAGTGTCACTTGAATCATTCCTACTGCAGGCTGCTTTAAAAAGTCTATAAAAAGTCAGGGATAAAACACAGAAAATAATTTACGGTGAGGATTCAGAGCTCCTCTCTTCAGTATTGTTCACATTCCTCACCAGCCTCAAAGAAAAAGATTGGAATTTCAGGAAGTGAAAACCAAAATAAAGTAAAGCGTAGAAGAAATGGGAATGTATGCAGTGTTTTGTTTGTTTTTCTTCTGGAGCATCCTATAGCCTGTTATTAATAAAACATTTTTGGATACTTTTCTGGCTTTATTTTTACAGTTCTTTTCTTACTAGTCTGCTTTCACATACCATGTTTAGAGGGATATCCTGAATTTGAAGGTTTGTGTGTTGATTGATTTGTGTGTTGATGTGGTCTTGATAACTGAGTGCTTCTATTAAGTTGTTGACTGGCTGTACCTGTTTTTCTCTATGGAACTTAGAGTTTAAATATGGGGATTAAAAATGAAAGCGCTTCAGGGAAAATGGGAAATCTTTTGTATGTGCAGGATGTCTAAAGTAGGGATTTTAGTGCTCTCCCAAGCACTTTCAGTCTTTAGACTTTGAGAATATATGCTGCTTCCTTCTCCAGGCTCACCTTTCTCAGTGCTGATAGTGGCTTGTTTGGTACAGGTCATGCATAATTTTAATAAGAAACACATTTCAGTCTTGTAACTGCAGCCGTGTTAGACTGTGGCTGTCATGGCAGTGAGGAGAGGACTAAACCTACCTTCTAACCAATTTCTTTTAACAGCAAAAACTTGTAAAGGCCTTACACATTTTTAGTAAATTTAAAACTTTGGTCCAGACTCCTAATGTTAACAAAGAGAAGCGTTAACTTTTGAAATAACACTTTATTATGATAAGTTTCTTTTGGAATGTGAGAGAGCACGCTGTATGTGGTTTGAGTATTCTTGGTGTTCTGCTCTTTTTCCTCATCTAGCATTTGCATTGCAAAAATGCAAATATCAGCATTATGTAGATGAGCCTAAATTGTATTTCAATGAAAATTTTTTGGCTCCGTGTGAACACTCTTTTCTGACCCATAACATGAGTTTACCTGTTCCAAAATAGTCATACTTAATTTCTGTTTACAGAATAAAATGTGATTTGCATATGGAAATTTTATATTTGTTCTATGCAAAGCTCAGGTAAAAATTGTCAGAATGAGCTTGGGAACACACTGTTGAGTACAATGTGATCAGAAGTAGATGTCATGCTGACAGAATCCTTTAATAATTGTACTTTCATTTATTCAAAGGGTGAAAAATATCCTGCGATTGCACGATCTCCTTTGCTTTTCAAGAAATACCATTTGTTATTCTCTGTATGTGTTTGGACTAAAGCCATGCTTGGCTCAAGTAGCTGCAGTTCAGCTGACTTCCAAATAGGTCTGTCTACTTAACAAATACTGGGCTTAACTATCAAAACTTGGCCATTATAGTGATGTAGTAATTCATTACATTTATATTATTTAGAAGTTAATAGTCTATATGTTTTTAAATGCAGCTTCTTCATAATTAACTTTTTTTTCTTTGCATAGTTAAAATCCTTGATCTTACGGCTTCAGAGGCTTCAGGAAAAAGCAATAGAGGAAGATGACTTTGATAGAGGTGAGAATTGCTCCTCCCAACTCCCCACTGGATCATGATGCTTTTTTTTTCTTTCCTTCTTCCTCTATTAGTTTTATTTTGTATTTCCTACATAGCAGTGAGTAGGTGGGGAAAACTAGTTCAATGAACTGTGTTGTTTATTGTGTCGTATGGCAGGAAACAAATTAAAGTAGGTCAACAGCAGGTAGCAACAGTTTTTATTTTCTTGAGCCACATCACCATGTGGGAGGGTTGAAATCCAAATACCCACCATCTGGATCAGCTGTTTTGAAGCAGCATGACTGAAAAAAAATGCAGAAATGAGTGGAAGCTTCAAAAGGAGAAAGGACAGGCACTGGCTGCTGACAGAGTGAGATTTGCTGCTTGCCACATTTAGTCATGACACTACAACAGGGCTCATAGGAATAAGGTCAGTAGCTATTACAGCAGTGACTGATACTGTCCTGTGGGATTAAGCTGATGTCCACTGAGTTCAATCAAAATCAGCTAGAGAATATGGTGGTGATACAGCTGCTGGCAAATATCTATCTTTGAATAATGCTTTTTCTTTCAAATGCCTTGGCGCTTCTGATAAGCTTTGTGTGTGTGCACATTAATAATTAGAGCATGTATTAACACATATCGGGTTTCTTATTATTTCCTGTTGTGGTAGTCTGTGTTCAAGTACACATTTTGATAATTTTGAGGTTCTAAGTTAAATTCTGCCTTCTAGATTTATCTTCAGTTGGAAGAGCCTGCAAACATTTCACTAAAATCTGCATGGTTGCTTCAGAGAATAAGGGTGGAAAAAGACAGCTCCTTTCCTGCCACTTTTATATTGTTGGCTTTTAGGAATTGGGCAGTGGTCAGACTTGTGGTTTGCCTCTCCAAAATAATGTGTGATGCACTGCAGTTGTACCATGACTCTGTTTTCTTGCCCCAAAGATGTCCCCAAGACGATGAAAATGTGTTTTAATAGTATCTAGGGTGTAGGTGTGTAGGGCTTTTGCAAGAATGATTCTGTTGGCCTCTTAAAGGCCTGCCTGTATATAGGAGAAGAGTCTGCTGCTGTCACAAGTCATTCTTTTAGTGAGGCATCTCCTAAAGGGGAAAACCTTTAGGTATGTTAAAATCTGAGAATGTAGTAGATACTTATGGGTTTAATCTCTGTCAAATAAACATTATTGATGTGTGTGCTTTACATGTGTAACACTCATAACTCTTCTTTTTCAAGTGCCTGTGGGTTGAGCTCACAGTTGGAGACTTCCCAACAGCTGTGTACTCAGTGTGCATGGTTACTACAGATTCCAGCTGGGATTCTCTAGGCAGTCAGCCAGTCTGACAGCAGTATTTCAGTGTATCAGGTGTGACATCTCCATGTGATACCATATAGTCCTCGACCACAGGGAAAAATGATGACTTGTGTTGACTCTCGCACAGAAAGCTCTTGTGTGGAATTCCTGGGCACTAGTCTTCTGCCCTTAAATAAGGCCCAGCCTTGTGTTGACCATCACTTCATCCTTTTACTCTTTTCAGTTCCACCCTAGCTGTCAAGCAGGGTTAGCACACCTGGTTAGCACAGAGGGTGGTTTGCAGAATCCTGCATTAATTCCCCTCAGAAAAGTGGTCTGGCTAAAATGTTATTTTACCAGGTGTTGTAGGCACAGAGAGAAAAAGTGGTAAGGAGAATCCACAGGTGGGATTGCTGTTTTCTGTGCAAAGTCTGACATACACAGACAGAAAACATTTTTCCTGGTATGGGACTAGATGCTGAGGTGCTTGAGAGACTTTGACTTGGGTTCTTCCATCACTTTGTCCATCTTGACACTCTTGTTCTCAGAAAATGACATGCTTCATGCATGCATGTGACCAGGCATCCTTAATTTTATCAGTTCCTAGCTTTTGAGTCCTTGACCTGCTGTCTGGCAAACTGGTCTTTGTTCCACTTCTGATAGGACTATCAACCCGAGTTTCTTTTGTGACTGCTTCTCATTATTTTCATGGTAGCTGAACTGGCTTCCTTAGTTTTCCTTCTGTGAAACACGGGCAGTGTATCTTCAAGGTAAGACTTGCCTGGAGAAGGTGCAGTGCTGCAAGGAGAATTAGAACTGTGACCTTCCTTCCTCCTCTTGCAGTGGCAAAGCTTTCCACCTTTGCTTTTAGAGCTGTTCTGGTGGAGAACAAAGTCTTCCCTGGCATGAAGTTTGAAAGCTTGTTAAAGAGCTTACAGATCGGCCCAGTACCAATTTCTGTTCAAGGGAAATCTGTAATTAGTCTTCTTTAAATTGATCTTACTGCCAAATATTGCTAGCAGGGAATGGAATTGCTAAATGTGCAGAGCTGTGATGTGGGGCATAAATGGCAGTGTATTATCAGGGAGGAAATGGACATGGTGCATGGTGGGGGCTGAGCACATTTTAACAGTAATGCTAGAAAGAAAATTACTGATCCTGTAATTTGGGGAATGACTGAGAATAGTGAGTCCTCTGTTAAGAGCAGAACTGTTTTGAACCAGAGATGATGGTAGTGCTGTGTGTGGTGATAACACAGGTCTTGCTCATTTGGAAGCACTGCAGGGGGAAGGAGAGATCTAGAGTGATGAGAATGGCTGTGAAATGCCCTGGACATGGAAGAGGTGGAGGGAGAGCAGGTGGAGGGGGGGTGTGTGTGGCTAGACTCCCAAGGGGAAAATTAAATTGCCAATAAATATTATCATGTGTAACTACTGCTTTGGTTGTAGAGTCTCCTCTCCAGCTTCAACCATACTCAAGAAACTCAAGAGATTTTCTACCTCCAGCTCTTACAGAGTCATCTAGTCTTGCAGAGAAGGCCGCTTGGTGGGAGGGAGATGTGTTAGCACTTAAAACTCCTCTAAGTGCTCAGCACTGGTTTCTGTCTGACACTGCAAACTTCACACCTTAAGGAAAGGCACGCATCACAGGTTTGACACTGTTGCTTTCCTGCTCTACAGAGCTTTTTGAAAGCTCCTGTAGTTTAAGGTAATCATAGAAACTGAATTATAAGTGAAGTGGTGCCCCTACAGAGAGGGGAAAAGGGATGCACTGTGTTTTCAGTTGTGGCAACAAGACCAGGAAATGACACAGAAATAAAGGCAAGCTTTTCCCTCTACAAAGCCATGGACAAATACCTTGTTGCAAACAGCTCAGGAATAAGGATACATTTTTTTTCCCCCCTTGCAGAAACACAGGACAAATGCATGATGCTTGAGCTGTTAGAGAACATGATTATCTGCGAAGTTAATGCTAATGAATTAGCATTTATTTCCTGAATGAGGGATGATTTTTCTAAGGGCAGCCACAACCTTCATTTGTTGTTTAAGAGACAAGGGAATGCCTGTTTAAGTCTTCAGCTAGTTTTTCCTAGTTTTTCCTTTCTTTATGTGAATCTCTTTGCTTTGTCTTCCTCCTCCCCTTGACCTTGAGAGGTGCACAGCAGAAATGACTCTTGCCATTGCTTGGTTACCTGTGCTGTGCCTTCTGAAAGCCCTGCCTTGGTATGTTTGGGGTGTTGGTGTAGAGGAGCTTCAATCAGGTATTCAGATTACGTTTTTCCCTACACTTTCTGGCAGTGTGGGGTGTGGGATGTGTTTGTTCCGAGAGCGCTGGAGGCTGCTCGGGGCGAGGCCACCCCCGTGTCCCACATTGGTGCTCATTTGCTGGAGGTCACAGTGCTCTGAAACCTGCAGGGTGTTCTCTCTTCAAGCTGTAGCTGTCATGGGTTGTTTTAAATGCACATGTTCCTCGGCTGTGAAATGCTTGTGTGAAATGCATATTCAGTGAGACAAATGTCCTCAGTCCCGGTATAATTTTAAAGAGGAACCATTAGGATGTTATGTGTTTTATTGCTCTTGCTGTTTTTAGGTGCTGAAATATCAGGAAATAAGTGATTGTTTTTTCCCCCCTGTATTTACTTGTGGTCTCCTCTTGATGGCCACATTACTGTATATTTTCAAAGCAGATACTGTACCATGGGAATATAAGCATTTTGCCTTGCATAGCATATAGGAAAAATTGGTCTGTTCTCCAAGGATCACTTGGAGTGTTGTCATGGCTCATTATTCATGATGGAGCTTGACAGCTCCAAGGTTAAACACACTGCTGAATACAGGAAGAAAAAAAAAAAAAGACTGTGTATTTTGTGTCTGTGGGAGTTGTGCTTGCAGTGGGAGCAAGTGTATTTTGCTTTGTACAAATCTATTGCCCAAACATTTGAAAACCTTTTTCCTGTTCTTTGCTGCTTGAGCTCCTCAACCTTGCCTGGTGCAAGAGGCAAGTGGATTGGTAACTGTCAGGACCAAGCCTTGCTGCTGAACTCCACTGCTGGCTCACACACCATCTTGTTATTCAGAAAAAAGTTTCTGCAGAACCACTGATTCTTTTAAATTTTTATAATTATTTTTAAAAGAAAATATTTCTTTGCAGATGCATTGCTTGCAACTGGCAGGAAATGCTAATTCCCCCATGCAGTACAGAGTTAGGGTTCTTCAGTGAAGGTCATTGAGCAGATCAGAGCAACTCCTTGTCAGTACAACATGACAGGAGGAACACAGAAACATTTATGCCTGTGGTGGCAAAATTTATCCTATCTCAGCAATAAGGATTCATGCTGTAGATACATTCAACATCATGTAAGCCTTCAGTTATTTTAGGTGAGTTCTCAAAGGATGAGCTATGTGAATTGGTGAACTGCCATGGACTTGTGCACTGTGTGCTCTGCAGAAAAATAGTGTTTGCATGTTCTTTCTTTATATTTTGCTCTTTGCTTGTGCTCGTTAAGACCTCTTAATGCCAATCATCCTTTCCATGTCTCAGGATCTGCTGGGCATCAAGGACAGAACCCTATGGCGTGTAGGAGTTTGAGTCTCATTTTGCACATTTTCCTTTAATCACAAGAACAGGAAGGGAAAGGAAAGACTTGGTAGCTGTTAGTCTCCTGTAGGTTTACACCATAAGAGGTGCTGTTGCTCACTTGAACCAGCTATTTGTTTTAAGGCAACTGCAGAGAGAGTAAATGAGGGAGAATGACATTAAGTAATGCTTGGGTTGAAAATGTTAAGTGGCACTCAGAGGAAGGCCTTTGCTGCTTCTTACAGTTGTACTTGCAAATGCTGAATTTTGCAAAAACTCTGAACACCTGGCCAGATGTGTAGCTGTTTGGTCTTTACAAGTTTCTTTTTGCAGTTTAAACTGGAATGGTGTTTTTCCCAGTTTGAAGTACTATTTCTAGTCATACCTCTTAAACATTTGAACTAATTTGATATTCAAGCAGGTGGGTGGTGTGTTGTTCTTTTTGTTGTCTTCTTTGTTTGTTTGTTTTTTAATTTCTTTCTTCTTGGAAGAGCTGTTTGTAGATGAGGGTTGGATAGAATCCCTGCTTTACTTCTATTATTTTGAGATAAAATGCTTGCTTGACAGATGGCTGCTATAACAGGACACAGAAATGAAGGCAACTTGGCTTCTTTCTGAGGAAGGACAGGGAATTTGAGAGAAGCTATATCTGGAAATAACTCTCGAAGAACATGTTACTTTGGATTGGACTTGTTTCAGTGTGGCATGTACCTTTGGAAATTGAGTCTTCAAACCTAGCTGTATATTTAGTGAAGCTCTCTAGCTGAGGCTGCTGGCTAAATAAGAAGTGGTGAATGCTGTAGGAGCAGAGCTGTTATGACACAGGAGGCTTACTGCAAGCTTGTGACTTAGAGTGGCAGGCCACTGCCTTGTCAATGGGTTTGGGATGGATGGAACAAACAGGGCTTTCTGTTGTGCCACACTTTCAGAGCTTTGTTTCACCACAAGCTTGTAGAAGCTTCCTGAGACCTGTGGGTAAGTCTTCTGGGTTTCATTTTTCATTTTTATAACTTTCCCGTAAAGCTGTTAAGAGAATGGGGGGGAAAAGGCCCTGTACAAATTCTCAAACCCAAATCTTTGTTGGGTGGATCTTGTTTATCTTGTGTTACTCTGATAAATTCGGATAACTTACCCAAAAGAGTTAGGATAGTTAAGGATAGTAAGTGCTTATGTGAAGTATAAATTAGACCTAATTTACCTTGCAACAAAACAGAGGCAGCACAAGCCTTGCATCTCTACCATCTTGTCCATGTTTCTCTCAGCAGACTGAAATGAAAAGATAGAAGTCTTTTTGCACTTATCCACTTTCTGTTTGGTGCTAGTTGAAACTGTGGACTAAAATGCTGTTGCTCAAATGCTTCATCTTGGCTTCTGTCCACAAGCAGCAGTAATAATATCACTGTTTATTTTTATGCAATCTGTGTTAGGCCTGTCCAGTTGCTGTTGTGTTGGGTTTGGTTTTTTTAATCATGAAACTGAGCAGGAGTCACAATTTAAAGGTATGAATTTCCTTATCTCGCTGTCAGGTACACAACTGGAAAAACTTTTTTCAATACTAAAACAGTACTGACCAATGCTTATAAGAGGGAGGTCTGGTATGCATTTCTGGGTACTTTGGCTTCTTGTTTTTAGTCATTACCTGTGAAACACATGCATCTTCAATGTGAAGATGTGAATCCTTATTTTAGGATGTGAATCCTTATTTTAGACCAGTTCCGTTTCCCATCAATGACTGTATTTGAGGTAGAACTGGATCTTACTGTTGGTCTGGTTATACCCCCACCTTGAAAATGCCATTGTGTTTTCTGTATCTCGAATTCCTCAGCCAATACTGGAGCAGAAATTGCTGTAGTCATGCAGTATCTTGCTTAAACTATGCAGCCTAAATATTTTTAGCAAGTGGAAGTATTTTATGGGATTCTGCTACGCTCTTGTATTTTAATCTTGGCCAGAGTGAAGGGGTTCAGCTACATCTTGTGTTTCTGGAAGCTGCTTGACGAAGGGAAAATTGCTGAAGTTTTGGCACACAGAGTGCTTGGAAGCTTTCTCTGCTCCTGGCCATCTGCTTCTAAAACTGACACTGCCGGGCACCCTCCTAGGGTAGCTGGGCTCTGCTTCTCAGCCCATGATGCAGCCAAGCTGTTCCCAGACAGTGTGGCTAGTCTTTTACAAACAAACAAGCAATGACAAAGATACGAACAAAATAAGCAATTATGGGTAATTTAAGATCTTGCTTGCTGAATTGCTGTTTGAAGCATTGGGTTCTGATGGGTGTAACTTGGGAGAAGTGTTGATGTGCTATCTGGACAGTACCCACTGAGTGAGTGACATGGCTCTCCTGATACCCAGCCAGCCCATCTGCTTACTTTGCACTTGAAAACAAATTTTATATTCAGGACAGACTTATCTTTCCCTAGCTCTTTAGAAATATTAGCTCCAGATAAGAAAATTGTGTTTCCTTTGCAATACGACCGCTGGAGACAGCATGGCTATTAATTCAACCAACAACTAGAAATTGATTTTGCTGCCCTTGTCTTACACTTAGGATATAAAAATGTTAAGGGAAGGGCCACACCTGTTCTTTTCAATTGTTATCTGCTTAAAAAATGACTGGACATGGGCAGAGACTTCTAGATGTCATGATAATGGAATTTCTGTGTGATTTTGGATTTAAAAAGTGCTGAATGAACGTGACCACCATTTGAAAGCAAACATGAAAATCTTCAAGTGTGAGTCCTCTGAAGGGAAATGATAATGCTCCTTGCTGATTGTTGGTTGGTGTCTTGTCAAATTCCTTAACAGGATGTTTTTATTGGAGATCTCTGCAGCCCTTCCATTGCTTTCCAAACTCCTCTGCAAAGTGGGATTGCCTCAAGGCAATTAACTTCTGCTTTCTCTTCAGATTTCCTTCCTCTTTTCCATGTCCACCTGTCCAGGCTGAGCTGCCCATGCTGGGGTGTGTTCATAGCTCTGCAGATGTGTCTGTGCTCTCTGATGCTTCACTGCCCTGCCTTTGGTGTATGCAAGCCTCTGTGTGTTTCTTTCTTATCATTAGCCCATGAAAGGTAAAAGCAGCAAATATGGTGTTTCATGGAGATCTTCAGTGCTCTTAGGACAGCAGTAGGGTTGTGGCAGTAAGCATTAAAAAAATGGCCAAGTGGGGAAATTTCAAATTCCTAGCATTCTTAACTAATAGCGTGTGTTGGACAAAGACTCAGTGAGTCCATAGGAAATGCTGACTGTGGCAGCATCCAAACTATGTCAGGTAATGTGAGCTTTAAACTTGCCTGCCAGTTTGATACCAGTCAGGATTCCTGGTGGGTTTTGATTTGAAGTGTGGAAAATAATTGTGACATCTGAGATTTTTTTTAAAGCGTGAAAAAGTAAATGAAATTAATAAGTTGAATTGGTTTGATGTATGGCAAAGTTGGAAAAAAAGCAAGATGAGGTGCTGTGAATTGGAGGCGCAATTCCAACATGATGTTGGAACCAAATACGAATAAAGATGTTTAGCCTTTTTTGTTTAGATCACAGCAGAATGTGCTATTGATCTGATTGATTTGTGGGTGTTCATTCAAGTGTGCCTCTTGCACTGCCAGGTGCCCCTGTATGCCTCCCTGCTATAACTCCCTGGAGAAATAACATCTTGGAGAAAAGGCTTTAACACTGGGGTTGCTAGAAGTTCTCCAGGGGTCATTCAGCGTCTTGAGAAACTCAGGGGAAGTAACGAACAAAACCTCTTTGGGTTTATATGTGCTTGGCATGATACAGAGATTCTGTTTGGCTAGTCTTTTACAAGGGAGTGTGTTGTATATTGAAGTATTTGGGATTATGGTCTCAAGAATAAGACCTGCTTATAAATGAGTGGGTTTTTATCTGATTTATTTTTTCATGATGTGCTGTACCTAAAATATTTCTATGCTGTCCTAATATCCAACCCTAAACTTGTAATAGACACAGGTGTTCTAAGATCAGGAATTGCAATATCTAAATTTCAGACATTTCAGTTTCTGCCTCTTGCCTGAAGAAACTTTCAAGGGGCATGGTGCAAAGAGGTACTAACTGATGTGTTCTGAAAAGCTGGTGTACTTGAGTTATACTGAGTGAGAACACACAGGAGACATCTTGAATTTGACAGGAGTAACAAGATAAATTCAATACTTAAGAAGCACTCTTGAACAAATGTGTTTTATAAGATTTTTGCCTAACTCTAGGATTTCAGTTGTGCAAAATATGTTGGAAATTTTTCTTGTTTTCTTCTTTTTGTGTTGTGAGGCAAATGAGATTAGTCTTTATCTATATGTAGAGGTGTTGACCTTCTGGAGTTAAATACACTCATCCTCAGTGTGGGATTTTGCAGGGCCATGACTTCCAGACAAGGTTTGTCACAGAGAAATATCTTTAGGAGTCTGACCATAGTGAGAAAAGCTTTTATACACACTGGTGTGGAGGAGTTTGCATGCCTGAAAGTTTCTCTTACTGTTCCAACTTAACTAGTTGCCCATGCTGCCTAGTTAGCAGGACAAGCCTTGTGCTACCTGTTTTGTGTGCTGTGATAAATGTATTACAGGCAATAGTGTGGTGATGTGTGTGAGGGGAAAAGACTGTTTAGCTTTGCTTTACAAAATAGTAGGCTCCATGCTTGCCTTTGAAACTTCAGTGAAAATGACATTTGCTTCTCTAAAACTGTCAGCTTGGTACTTTGTGGTAGTTGGTAATTGATAATGTCAACTGAATTACCAGTTTTACCTGCTTCATTATATCTGAATAACCAGGAGAATATATAGATAACTAAAATTACTATCTAGGAAGAGTTTCTTTTTATGAAAAACAAATACTGATCACTTACCAGAAAATTGGACATGCAAAAGCAAGTAGTTTGGAATTTCCCAGTTTGCACAGCAATAGCAGTAAAACAAATATTGGAGTAGAAAATACTTTCAGAGACTTATGGAGGAACTTTCATTAGCAAAGTTCTTCTGAAAGCACAGGTGGAAAAGCTGGTGTCACTAAATGGAGTGATTTTTTTTTTTTCCATCTTTAGTTTTCCTTATAGAGGTGAAGATCAGCCATGCAGTCACACCAGGGATCTGTCACTTCTGGAGTTGTGCAGAATTGGAAGTGAATAATGGTATTAAAAAAAAAAATATGAATAGGTTTGTGAATATCAGCCCAAATCTGGAACTTAATTCTACTTTATCTGTTCTTGAAACAAATTCTTTTTAGTCCTAAGAATTTCATANAATATGAATAGGTTTGTGAATATCAGCCTGATTCTGGAACTTAATTCTACTTTATCTGTTTTTGAAACAAATTCTGTTTAGTCCTAAGAATTTCATAGTTTTAAAGTGAAATGTATGTTTAAACCTTGCCCCCTCCAAGCAATACAACCTGTAAGTTAATTTTTCTTGTGTTATCAAATGAGTATGAGATGCTCTCATATATTTTTCATTTTTTTGTAAATAAAACATATGATGTAATGGGATGACTTTTGGCTGCAGCTCTGCACCAGGCTGAAGCTGGGCTCTTTTCAGTCAGAATCCTGAGAGACAGCAAGAACTTTCTCAGTGGGAGTCATTTGAAATCAAATGGCTCTCTTAATTATGAGCACATAGGAATGCAGAGAGAAAAGGTTACTGCTGTACCCCAGAACACAGTGCAGAGCCTGCTAGTAGGGTTATTGCTGAAAAGTCCTGATCTATCAAACACCACTCAAGGGGAACTGATTTCTCAATCCTTAATCTGAGCAGGAGTCAAGCTCAATAGCCCATTAGTAGTTCTGCTGAGGTCTTGTGTTTACTGGTTTGGGAGAGTAGCCCTGGTGACTTAAGGGAGCTGCACTGATTCTGACCTTCTCCAAGTGTGTACAAGCAGTATCTGCTGCTTTGTGTTCACAGGCCAAATGCCATGCTTTGCTGCCCATGTACATAGAGAATCTGCTGTCCTGGCCTTTCTAAGAACAAACAAAAGGAATAAAACTAAAAGCTCAGCTCTTTTAAGTGTAGAGCAGTAATTAAAACCAAACTCAAATTCATATTGAAGTGCAGGGTGTTGGTTTGAAATATTTTAATTATGATCTTAACGTGATGGAGAAAAAAACCACTTTTGAGCAAGAGCTGAAATAGCCCCATTCACAGGCAGGTTTTAACAGCTGGTTATTCTGGTGCCATCTAATAATAATGAAAATCGTGAGGAGCTCTGAACAAAGAGGTTCTGGTCAGGCTATGCAGAACCTAGGGTAAGAAGACTCAACATGTATGTGTAAAAAAACCTAAAACAATTCATAATGTTGTGTAAAATGATAAGATCTTTCAGGGAAAGAAATGCTGAAGATGCTGAGGAGGATAAAAACAATAATTATTTGCGGAAAAAAGAAATCCAAAGTAGAATTACTACAGAATTAAAATTTAATTCTGTTTCAGAGCACTGTGCCTGCAGAAGCACTGCTACTGGATTGGTTTTTCTGATATAATTGTTCTGCCATCACAAATCTGCTCATGTCTGCCTGTAGAGAAGCCTGAGTTTTGTGCAGTTTTATATTTCCTGTCTCAGGTGCTTATTTCCCCACCTGTAACTCCCAGGACCTACTGTGAGGAATACACAGGATGCTGTTATTTCATTTAAATGGCTCTTACTTTTGTTTTTTGGGACTTTTTGAAAACAATCTAAGTAAGAAGGAGGAGAGAAATCTGGCAGAGAAACAAATAACCTTTACTCCCATGTCAGGCACTGTTGCCACTTTGCTTGTTGAGTGACCCTGCCTGACTCTATACAAGAGGTGTTTCTCTCTGCCCTGCTCCTGCTTTCTATAGGTGTTGTATTGACTGACCCACTCAGGCTGAATATTATAGGGGCAGCCTTGCATGCTAAAATTATTCCATTGTTATTGCTTCTCTCAGGGAAAAAAAAAAGTTAAGAAATCCTTTCCTTTTCAATCAAGCAAGGAGAAGGCAAGGCTGCCTGTCTGTGTGTGAATGGCTAATGCCTCACCAGTGCAAACAGATGGGAGTTACTTGGGAACAGTGTGGGCAGCAAAGCAGCTGAGCTGTATTTGACTTACTTTCTTTACTTGTGACACCCTTGTTTGTTGAATGTAGGAAAAAAAAAAAACCATTCATTATGTCAAAAAAAGTGAAATGAAGCTTTTTTGGCTTGTTAAAGTGTCCTGAAAAATGCTGCTTTTGCTCAGATGAGGGAAAAACAATGAATGCAGCTGCTATTCAAGCCAGAGCTCAGTTCTGTGATAACTGCAGGGGGTGTAGGTCATACGAGGGCTGGAATCCTGCAGGGGGTTAATGAAGCTGCCCAGGTTCTGCTGGACAAGCGTCTTCTGGGCTGTAGCTTGAAGGAAGCAAACTTGAACTTTGACTTTTACAGGCCTGTGCTGAGAGGTTTCTTGTACCTCCATGTATGCTCCTGTAGGGACCGTGTTGTTAGTGATGTTTCCCACATTTCCTGGCCTCCCTTGGGTGCAAGCAACAGCATCTTCTCCTGTCCCTCTGAAGTCAGGGGCCAAGTTTGCCTTGCATGCTGTGCCTGCTTTTAGTTTGTCTAGAAGCCCTTTTTTCCCCTGCTTTAATTTTATAATGTATAATTCCTTAATAGAAACCTGCTTACGAGGCCTCTAATTGTTCAGAGTAAATGCTGATACGAGCGACTAATAGCAAACTGAATGTTTGCTTGCAAAACCAATTTTGATTTCTGAAGTTAGGAGGGATGGAAAATCGGTTTTTCAGGGAAGCGTACCCTCCTTGATTCTAAACACTCCTGGCTGTCCCTTTCCTAAGAGGCAACAATTCCTCTATTTCCATTAGAAGAGTGAACTTCTGTGCTCCCAGTTCCCTGCTCTGGAGTGCAGTGTGCTGCCTGGCCTTCTCTACCCTTCCCCAAATCTGTTCTTTCTGTGGCAGAAAGGGGCAGCTCAGTGGCTTGTGTGCCTTCCCCACTGCTGGAGCAGGATCCTAGAAGCTGTTGTGTTCTTAGCCAAGAGCAATGATGGGTTTTTGAATTTCTTTCATGTAAGGCAGATGCCTTTAGGGTTCACATTTCTTTGTCTGTAGGAAGATCTAAAGAGTTGTTTGGATGGTTGGTTGTTCAGGTATGTATAGTTGGTGCCTGTTAGATCTAAGGAGTGTCTTCTTTCTCATACTTTTTTTATACAATCCTAATTTCTTTTCCCCTATCCATTACAAAATTACATTTCATATCTGCCCAGAATCACCAAAGTCCATTTTTAATATCCAAGATTTATCTGTCTTGTAATGCTAAAGAGCACATTGTTCCTAATATCTCCAATGCCTACCTAAAAGATATATTGCTGAGTGTTATCTGGGGTGCAGAACTTTTTAAGTACCCTTGGGAAAGCAAAGAAAGCATTTATACAGCCCTGTTAGGTGACCAGAAAGGCTTCCTTTACCAAAGTAGACTGGATAACCTTTGGAAAAATCAAGAAAACTGTGTGAAATACCAGATTTTTTTCTTTCAGTTCTCATCTGCAGGCCAATTGACTCTTGACAGTTGGAGGTCTTTTTTGAAGTGATGTGTAGCATGCAAACCTATCATCTTGGCTTCCAAGCAAGTAGACAAATGATACTGAGGTCAGTTAAAAGTTGCCAGAAATACCAATCATCCCTTCTATGCAAAGAGGTTTAAAGTAACAACCCAAACCAACTTGCAATAGAGAGATAGAGAGACTTCCTTGATGTTAATATTCTGGTCAGCCAAGATTAACTAACTGCTGCAGACTTCTTTTGAAGGTTAGGATGAAGCTGGTGCTATGCTTATTTCCAATCAAAGAATGTTCTTGGGAGCTCAGGGTAAGGTCAAAAAGTTGAATGAATATTTCATCACTCTTATGAAGTTCGTGAAGCCAGCTCTCATGAAGTTCATGACTGTCCTGCTTTACAACTTTTTTCCACTTTACTCAGGGCTTGTCAGGCCACACCTGGAATACTGAGTTCAGTTTTTGTCCCTGCTACACAAAAAAAAAAAGATGTGGACAGGCTGGAGAGGGTCCAGAGAAGGACCATAAAGATGACCAGAGGACTGGAAGCCTTCAATGTGAGGAAAGGGTGAGAGAACTGGATTTGTTCAGCCTTTAGAAGAAAAGGTTTAGGGGGAGACCTTGTCACCATGTTCCCATATTTAAAAGGTGGCTACAAAGAAGGTGGAGAGTCCCTTTTTGGAAGGAATCACATGAAAAGACAAGGAGTAGTGGGCACTAATTACTCCTAAAGAGTAACAGTGCCAGTTGGACGCAAGGAAAACTTTTCACAGTGAGACCAATCAGTCATTGGAATAATCTCCTTAGGGAAGTGGAGCATTTCCCAATATTGGATACCTTTAAGGTTCAGCTGGGCAGGGTCCTGGGCTGTCTTGTCTAGACTGTGCATCTCTAAGAGAGGTTGGATCAGGTGATCCTTGAGGTACCTTCCAACCTGGTGTTCTGTTATTGATTCTGCTTCCTTTAATTGGTGAGGAGGCTAATTTGGCCTCAAATACCTGTTTGAGAAACATCCTGTAGATTTGAGATATGTTTAGCAGTATCATGGTGTGTTCAGAGCTGAGCTGCCTGTGCATAGTCTTTGTGCAGGTGGTGCTCTTGCCGTGCTTGGTTTTTGAACAGTATTTTAATGGCCTCTTCCTTTATTGCTCAGCTGCTTCCAAGCATAAGCAGCTGCTTGTTATTGAAAACTGACCATAGTGGAGAAGGAAGTGCTAATTACCAGGGTGACACCAGTGGGAAATACAGATCTGTCAGAGCTGCTGTCTCTGGGTAGATTTTGTCCCCTGGTGTTTGCACTGGTTCATTCAGAAATACTCTGCTTGGGTCCTTCCTGGCAAAAGGGCTGTCCAACACCTATTTGCTTATTGCCTTAACCTTGGCCATGAGGAGTTGCCAGGGCTCCTACTGTGCAAATTCAGCCTCAGCAGATGCTGGTTTAGAAATAAAGTCGAACTAGGAAAGGAGAAGCAGCCACAGTGCTAGAAGATATCTTAATATCTGACTATCTTAATCCTTTCTTTAGATAGTAAGCAATTTAAAGAGTCAGGTTAAATACAAGAGCAAATAATGATGTATTTGGCCTCCAGAGGGAAATTTGTGAAACTGGATGGAGTGACCAGAAATGCCTGAATTGAACAAGAGGTATTTTTGCTGCTTATAACAGAATTGATTTCTCACTTTTTTGGACTTTTATGCTAATTATCTTGTTTAATAACAGTGGAGGAAGAAGGTGAATGTGATGACAGTGCAAATGATGTGGCATCGGGGAGAACTTCTGTAGAATTTTTTTTTTTTAAACAAAGGCTTTTGATCATTGGTGAAGCTCAGTAACTGGGATTATAATGTAGGAGATAAGGCAGTTGTACAGAGGGAAGTATTCAATAGGAGTTTTTTTTTAGAGAATAACTTTAGAATTTTACTTTCATTGAAACAATGCAAATACTTTGTTGCATTTTTTATTACACTCTTTCATGTGTTTGACATGTTGCCTATTGTACCTGATTTTACCTTCTGCCTAAATGTGTTTTAAAAAGTTATTTCTGGAAAGTTTTTTTGAAAGCTAGTATGAGGGGATTTTGTCTGACGGTTTATTTCTAAATGTTCATCACAGCATAATTGCATTAAATATAAGACATAGCAGCCTGGTAATTCCTGGAGCTTGCTGAAAGAGGTCTGTAGGATTTCCCAGCACCAGAGGTGGGTGTGCAGTATTGCAGAGGCTGTGCAGGCTGCCCTGTAGGCTTCTCTCTCCTTCCTTTGAAGAGTTGAAACATCCAGTTGTCACTGCTGCAGGCAGGATCCTGTGCTGGATGGACCCGGGTCTGATCTACTCTGGCAATTCTTGTCACTTCAAGACTGTTTTGATTTCTTCTGCTGGTGTAACGTGTTCATGTTTTGTTGTATGTACTTATTGTGCTGGCAATGGTATAAGGTAGCATCTGTAAACTTTTCTTTTTAGCCCTTTATAAAGCCAAATAATTTTTTTTGCTGCAACTGAGGCTCATGTAGCCACTCCAGCCTGCCAACAGGCTGCACATCTCAGAATCCCACTGGCTTCAGTGGATATCAGATTCTTTATATTTAGGTTCTGGATCCATAAACTTTCACCTCTTCAGACAGGAGACAGCTGGCCAAGGGCAAATTTTATTTACACAGTATGCATCTATTTGATGAAGTTTCCAAGTACACGAATAACTTCTTCCAGAATGGGGGGGGGTGGGGTGGTATTCTCCAGGATATTGTGTTGTGTCAATGCAGTTACAGCTAAAGCATCTACACATTGAGGGACGTTCATCAAGCACAGTGCTTCCTAAAACACTTAAAAATGATATTTTCTGTCTCTTACTGAGAAGCTGTTTTCTTTTGTGTTTTCTTTACTGCAGCTTCTTGCAGCCTAGCATTCTGATGCTGCCATCATTCATGGTGCTTGTCACTGAAGAAACCATTGTGGCTTTCTAAGGTCTTGATAGTGTTGTTATTGAGTATATTTGAATAACTACTTGAATTTGACACACTTAGGAAACCTGCCAGAGGGTAAAACAAACATCACTCCCATTCTTGCATGTGGCAGCTGAAGTGGCAGTGAAGAGGTCTGAAGAATGCCACCCTGTCCCTTTGCCAGCTTTCCAGCCTTCTCTTTCCTGTGGAAGTGAAAACCTATGAAAGGAGACACAAGTTACTATGCTATATCAGATTTTTTCTTATTAATGGAGAGATAATTCTTTGAACAAGGGATACGTGGCTTCAGATACCTGTTACTGTATCTCTTAGAGTACTTACTGACAGGATGGCCTGATTCTGTTCTTAATGATGATTTAATTTCCATTAGTCTCATTCTGGAAACATTCAGGTAGTCAATGTTTATTCTGTATCTTAGGGACAGAGTTGCAGCTGTCTATAGTTAACTTTTTGTTTCTTTAACAGAATGTTGTTTGTTTATGTTTTAATCCAAAGCTAGTTTAGGATGCAGGCAGTTTTTAGTTCTATTCAGCTAGTATCTGGAAAGTCTAGTAAGACCTAAGATTCTTTGCAGTAAATATGGAAGCCCAGTGCTTACAATCAGGGCATTGATTGCATGATTATTTTATTTTTACTTGTTTTGGAGTTGACTCTAAAATATTTCTACCACTCTTTCCAGTAACTGCCAAATTTCTTCCAAATTTGTCTTGATACAGGATCTGAATCTTAAATGATAGTGTTGAATTTTTAATATTTTGTTAGTAATGAAAGCTGAGAATAAACTGAATTGTGTATGAATCGAGTGGTGGAGGGATTAGTGAGATGAGGAGAACCTGAGCATCTTCCTTTCCCTTCTCTTCCATCATTGCACAATACAGCTCCAGGCTTCCTTGGGTGACAAGGGTCAAGGGTCTGTCTAGGTTGGGTTTTTGTTGATCACTTAGCCTTAGAATTTCAACTCCAACATTAAAGTGGCCTGATGCTAACTTCTGTATTTGTTTATGTTAATTTTATATTTTACAACACACTGTTACGTTACAAATGATTAAGTGATATTCTTTGAAGAAAAAAATGTTTTGATAAGACAGGAAAAGGGAGCTAAAAGACAGAAAAAACCCAAACCCACAACAGGTTTCCTTTTTTTGGTTGTTTTGTTGTAGTCTACATAATCATATTTGCTTTTTGCTATTTTAATTTTAGGCAAGCTTTTTCAGTCTGCTTCAGGTGAGCTGTCCATAAAATGGGTGTATCATCACTTGCCATACCACAGTCCTATGAGTCCTAATTAAATACTCCAAGCCCATGAACTCCAGTCATGAAATAACAGTAATGTGAGTTTGTCATGTCTTGGGAAAAAATGAAGTACTTGAACTCCTGGTTTGTTTTTTTTCTCTATGATGTAGATTACAACGAGGTTATTTTCTATAGTAGCAATTATTGGGTGGAGTGACCTTTACCAATCTAGACATTGATGTAGTGGAAGGGACATTTTTCCACTTGACCTTTATGCAATGTGTTGGCTTGTCCTGGAGTGCCAAGTGAGTTGCAATTGACAGATTTGATGGAACACTAACTTGACGGGAGCTTATTGTTTGGAAGCAGTTATGTGTGGAAATGTGGAGCCTCTAGTAAATAACTTGATAAAAGTTATTTGCATGTCATTTATCACTAAGGAACAACTTGCTTGGAAATGACCGCTGCCTAAATTGCAATTTGAATGCTGGTTAGCTGAGATTCCAGTAAACCTTATCAAAGTGATATTTCAGAGTAAAATCTATTGGCTTAACTTTTTATTTCTGCATTGCTTTGTAACCAAATAAAAATGGTTTTCTATATTTAAATCTTGCTATTGGTTTTATAAAAAGAAAAGATGAATACAAGTCAGATGAACAGTTTTCAGTGTATAACAAGGAAGCCATGGCTTTCAAGAGGATGGCCACACGTGTGTGTATATATATATATTTATGTGCACTCTACCCACAGATATGTATGTGTATATATATATGTATATAAATAGCTTTCTTGGTTATTTATTAATATATCAGAGAAATAATGGCCAGATGTTATTTGGAAAGAGAGAAGTTCTGGTTGTGGGGAGGAGCTATAAGCATACTCAAGGGTGAGGGTGGTGGACAGTGTAAAGAGAACCATAAAAGGAGAATCAAACTATCCTGCCCCCCTGCTCCAGCCAGGAAGTGCAGATGTCAGCTGCTCTTCAGATCTGTTAAAATAAAGTAGGGAGAGGATTGTGCTTGTTGAGAAGAAATTTAAAAGCAAAGAACAAAAGTCAATTATTTCAGGTGTCTAGTTCTAATCAAGTATCTCTTTCTGCTCTGGTGGAAGGCTCTAATATTTCCTGTAAATTAAATAATTCCATCTCCAAAATGGATAAGAAAAAGTTGTAGTGCAATTCAGGATCTACCTGCAACTATTTAAGTAATGAATTATTGTGGCTTTTTAAAACCATTGAGCAGCAGGACTGAGAAAAGAGCAGCAAATGCCATCTGTCTGATCTCCATATTTTACCACAGTTCTTCTTAAGCTGTCCGTTGAGGTAAAAAAGGAGCTGAATGGGTGTGGGAGGGGAAAGCAGCTCAGCTGTCTTCTGTTGCATTTGCAGGAGATATTTGGAAAGGGGAAAAAAATTAGGTGTTTATAGAGGTTGCTGTTAACAACAGACACATTAATATTGTCACTCCAAAGACAATCTGCTCAAAAAATTTCAATAGCAGGGGATGCTGCTGGACAGAGTCAAGGTGGGAGGCTGGAGAGAAATGTTTATTTTGCTGTGGTAAAGCAGGTTGTGTGGGTGTACTGGCATAGAGTGAAATTCATAGCGATTCACTACTGTAGCAATGCTATTTGATTGTAACTCACAAAGAAAGTACAGATTAGTTATTGTGAACCTGTATGCTAAGAAAAACTATTTTCTTGCAGTTTTCATTTGTAGCTAATGCATACCACAAAAGATAGCAGGCTTTAGTGCATTTATTTCACGTGCTTGCAGGAGATGTGCTGCAGGGGCTGGAAGCAGAACCTGCATCTGGTGAGCTGCAGTTCTGGGGTCTACAACAGGATCACACTTGAAAAATATGTTCTGCCTTTTGTATGTGGGTGCATATAAAAATGGCTGATTGTCATCCTTTCCAGAGCACCTGCTTTTCTGCACCCCTTCTGGAGAGCATGGCAATATCCAAATCCCTGTCCCCAAGCTTGGTTTCTAGCTGCTCATCCATCAGGGTCCCACTCTTCTCCTCTTTCCCCTTCCCACCTGGCTCTGTCAACACAGACACTGCTCTGGCAGCTTTCATTTCCAGCCCCTGGAGGCTCTGCTGAACAGGGGGAGATGCTGCTGGAGGCAGGGACACTTCATGGGCTCAGGCTGGGTAAGGCAGTGGGCCTGCATGAAAAATTTTCAATTCCTGTAGCCTGAAGTGTGAGGACCAGTGAAGGTGCCTTGGCACTGCTGCGTTCCACTCGGGCTGGGCATTTGAGAGGATCTTCTGTGGATCTGCCTGCTGGAGGAGGTTGGACTTCTTGCAGTGGCTGTCATTGGAACATCATCACTGCTGTTCCTCTGTGAACACAATCCAGCCAGGCCTCTGACTGCATTTAGGGGTTGATGGGCTGTTGTTTCATTCACAACTGCTTTGCTGAAGTGGGCACAAAAATAGAGTTAAAGAGCTGTGGAATTTCCTTAGAGAGCCTTTGTTCTTCCCCCTACTGACCTCTGCTGACCTCCTCCTGTGCAGCTCTACCCACTGTCCTGTGTGCTTGGGGAATTATAGTTCTTACACCTGAAACACTTCCAGGAGCTCAGAGCCAGGATGAAAGGAATATTGTAAATATAAAAAGCTAAAGTGCATATGTGGAAGGAAGGAAGGTGGGGAATAATGATTAAAAAATAAAAAGACTCCAGGATCCCATTTGTTAAAACAGGGAAGATGATGGGTTCATCTGCTTTAGAAATGAGAAGATTAAGAGGTGACTCCAGTGGGCGAGAGTCTTTTATATGGAACAGAGTCTGAAAAGCTCAAATTATGGAAGGGTTGATACAAAGTTTCTTATGCAAGGAGCAGTTCAGATTGTGTAATTATACCTGTCCTTTTAGCTGAAGATCTCACACAAGTGTTAATTAAGCCTAACGAGCCTGTGGAGGAATTGTTGCTATCTGTGTTTTTACAGACAGAGGACCTAGAAGCTGAAAGAAATAAGGTTATTGGTTTGAGACCTTGTAATGCAGCAGTGTAGAATTGGTGTTCATGGGAGAATACCCAGCGTGACTTGAAGCCACCTCTCATGGTCATACAGAACCAACCCAATCCATGACACCATGCTGTATATCCCAAATGCTTTCTCCTTGCCTGAAAATGTAGGTACGTGTAGATGCATAAAAACAAACTGTGGACTAAGAAAAGTTACTATTTCTAGATGGGCCATCTTCATTATGCCTGTGACTACTCCTGG
>VZRO01008286.1:778002-838886 GCA_013397915.1 Daphoenositta chrysoptera | reverse complement strand
TTTTTTTTTTTTTTTGCATGTTATGCTTGTGATTTGCAGGTTCCTGTGATATTTTGGTTAGCATCCAGTGTTTTGTGAGGCTTATGGGAACCAGCAATAAGGAGAATGGACCTATGTTGTTGAGGTTTTGTATGCTAATTCCTTTCATGTAAGTCTTTTCAATGCAGAGCAGACAGATTGTTTTGTCAGCTTCCCATAGGGAAATCAAACAACTCTTAATTGTTGTTTTGCTTCCTGTGATACTCCTGAGCTATTGATAATTCCACAAAAAAATTATGTAACAACACTGGTGGATGGATGAGAATGGGGAAACAGAGAATTTTGAGGTATTATTACAGTGCTTTTTTTGTAGGATGTTGGATTTTTTTGAGCAAATCATCTAAGCTTTTAATCATCTTCTGACCATACCCTACTTTCCAGCTCAAACAATTGTATGATTCTATGAAATTCGAACTTTTCTGAATACTTTTTTTGTTTTGACAGTCAGAATAGTCTGAGAACAAATGACAAATGATGTAAACCATTCCCTCTTATTGCTTGATTCCTTAGGATATGGTCTTTTCTGTATAAAGTAGAACAGTGTTACTTCTGGGTGCTAGAAGAGTGATGGATGGTAGAAATTAGAAAAGTGGCTAGGCTGAACTAAGTTAGCATCTTTTATTTGCTATTTTTTTATTTGCCTTTATTTTTAAAAATAGTTTTAAGACAGTTTTTGGTTTTGCATCTACTGATGCAGGGTGCTTGGGGAAGGCTACCAGCTTAATTTGATGATAAAGTTTTAGTTCTTGAAGAGCAATGGGCATAAGGAAGAAACAATGAAATTAGATCTATGTATTTGAGATTATGTAGACTATTAAATGTGAGAGTGGAGACCTGGAATTCAAGCAAACATTGAGCAGTATTGTGGGAGCTCAAGAAGGGGAATGCAGGGAACAAGAAAAGCAGAAAAAAGATTGCTTTAACCTAAAGTAAAATTCTGGCATCCAGGTGCTCATCCATAATGAATGGATGTACTGTTTTCAGCTCTGTTACCACGAAGACTTTCTCTTCTCTCTTGCCTTTTGTTTCTAGAAGTTTCAAATTTCCTTGTAGAGTTCCCCACTGCAGTTTTCAGAGCAGTTGCTTTGGGGCTGCATGCACACAGATATATTCTCTTTATAGTTCTCGGTGTGTAATACTCCATCAATAAGAAATAGTATTTTATACCTTTTCATCAGTGTGCCTTGCCACAGAAGGAAGATAATGTTGCCTAATTGCATTTTGTTTTGATGGTATTGATCTGTAGCTGGTGGCTTAAGCAGAACTCCAAGCTGATTTCTTCCCCTATTATAGTCCTTGGGAAACATAGCACAATTTAATACACACCACACTTCAAAATTTGTGCTGTTTTCTTTCAAACTTCAAGCAACTCTACATCTACTCATTGGTGTTTCGTAGCCTAGACTTTGTGCTGCTTTCTTCTGCATTTTTGCAACATTGGCTTTTAAAAGTATGAAGATAAACCTTTGTGGAACACTGCTTACATTATCTATACTACTTTGTGACTTCTCTCACAAAAAAATAAAATCTTTCAAACAGTATGCTTTAGGATGGTGTTCTCAATATATTCAGGTTAGGCAATAATAAAGGATCCTTTTCTTTGTTTGACAGCTGGAACAAAGCACTTTAAATTCACAATATGTGCTTAAATAGAGCCTGGTACAAAAAAGTCCCAACATAATCTGTCTCTTGATATAAAATCCTTGATATAAAAGCACAGATATAGACCATCCAATTTTAAAATTTTCTTTTGGAGTATTTATAACTTTATAAAAATGACAGGTATCTCACAATATAATGCTATTAGTTGTAGAACATTGCACTGTTTACTGTTAATTGACTCACCTGTTTTCTAATCAATCCCTGGCATTTATTCAGAGGCAGTGAAGAAAGACTTTGGCTCAGAGATTCTTAGAGCAAGGAAAGGGACATGGTGAACTGGGATTGAATCGTCTACAGTTGACATTAATATACAGCTGACAGTTCTTGTGTGTGAACTGCACTGATTGGAAACATCTACCAAACCTTTTCTTTTACCATCTCTGATAAAAGGAGGAGCTGTATTGCAAGCCAAGGAGCTTTGTATTGATTTCTGCCAGCTTCCTTGTCTTGAGAGATCTCTTTCAGAGTAGAATTTAATTCACCATAGTTGTCTGTGCCATTGTGCTGCATAGCCTGACATCTTTAAAGATACACATTTGACCTGGAGTCAGCTGTACGTGTTTTTCTTTATTTCTCTAAAATCTCATATGTCGTGACAGTACTGTCAGCACTGCTTGCAGAATAATGTTGGTATCAAATAAAGTGCACAAGCAATCAGTTTATTTTTTACTTCTTAATGTATCTTTCAATGTTACTGTAAATTATTTTTATTGTAAAGTCATATTGGAAATGTAAGGATCTTGGTGGTTTCACTGGAAACTTTTATGAAAGACTGTGAAAAGCAAACAGTCAGTGGGGCACTGTTTAATTTTTATTGTGATCTGGCTAAAGGAGAAATGATGTCTCCAATGTTCACATGCCTATCTGTGAAGTTTTGTGGTGTTTGAAGGAAATTACAAATGCAGCAAATCCGAAGAGAAAGACTATAGGGGATAGAAACTGTATAGAATTGTACTTTTCATGCAGTTACAAAGATGAATTACAAAGGTTGTCACATACAGAAAACTACCCACTATTTCAGTAACTGTTATGCATGTCAGGCACGTTAAAAAATGTGATTACTCCAGCATTTAGAAAATTGTGGAAGTAGTTAGTTTACACTCTAATGTGAAATATTTATGAAGGTCTTAATATTAAAAATGTTGCTATTAGAGATACTTAAAAAACTTAAAGCTTTTCAGAAGTGTCAGATTAAGAACAGTGGAAATTAAGCTGTTTCTAGTACTCTGAAATTATTGCCCCTAATTTTCACCCAGAAAGATGAAATGTCTGATGCACCGTTCTCTCCATTTGCCCCTTCAGCTGTCATTTATTTTGTGGATTGTAAATTTGTTGGAGTCAGGGTTTTTCCCCCCCTCCTGTTGTCTGAGCCTAGTACAGTTGGGACCTCCATTGGAGGCTCCTCTGTGAGAAGACAGTGGCAAATAATTACTACTTTGCTTTCAGGATAGTCATGTTACAGGAAACTAGTGTAAGTTTATTCAAATAGTCCTGATGTCCTTAAACTCAGCCCAGAAAAAACAGCTGTGGGGATAGCTCGCCCTACATCATTGCCAGGTGAGGAGAAAGTAACATGAGAAAGCAAAATTTTTCTAACATTGGCCAAGTAACTAAAGAGATTAATTGCCCAAGTCAGGACTCGGGTGTTTTCCTGCTAGGTTCTCAATCCCCATATTTCCCAGAGCTGTGCTGGACAAAGCCCTTCTGGCTTTGTGGCTTCTTGCTTATGTTCCTGCTGATGTTGAAAGTAATTGTACCTACACTCACAAAACCCATGGAGTTCTATGGCTTGTGCCTATAAATCCATTTAACTATTGTTATTGAGAGCCAGAGAACACATTTCAGACTTGAGTGACAGCCTGTCAGTCATGTTGCTGCTGTGAATGTTCTATGAAGTAGGGGCACTGGTCTAAATTTATGATGAAAGTCTGCCCCAGGCTTTGCACTAGTGCCTTTCTGGGGAGAAGTTTCATATACAGCACAGACTTTCCAATGTTAAGATGTAAACTGTAGGTGGAAATCTTAGTGCTGTGCTTTGGAGGAAGCATCTGTAAAACTTCTAAGAATGTAGCTTTTTGTTCAAAGCTAAATGAATGCTCTTAAATTCAATATAAATTAGAGGAGGGAAATTAAATATCTGCCAATGTGTCAAGCTTCCTTTTGTAATAACAGCTAAAAAGTGTCTGTTCTTGTATATTTTAAAGCTTTCAGACTTCCCAATTCTGCTGCAACACAGATGTTCAGTACACTAAATTCTGAAATGTTATGTATTTTAAGGAGGCAGCAATTTCCTGAATTGTAATTGGTATGAACTGATGGGTGGAAAATGCAGAGCTTGCTGGGAGACTTGAGCTGTCCTCCCTCTTAAGAAATCTTACAGACAGTGTCCTCCATTGCTTCTCTTGAAGGGACTATTTTAGAACCAGGTTTCCTTCCCTTTCCTCCCCCACCTGATTTATGTATAGGGGTGTCTCATTGCTGGGAAAGGAGAAGGAACTGGAGGACAGGCAGCGGATGCTGACTGCAGCAGGGGGAGCTTGTGGCATCAAATGCCACACCAGGTCATTGCTGGGTGTTTTGGTTACTCTGCTGCCTTGAGTCTGTCAGGGAGTGAAGGAGACTTACTCTCTTGTGCTCCTCTGGTTGCCAGTCTTTTAACTCTAAATAGCACCAGAATTGGAGGCAACCATCAATTGAGCATCTCAGCAGGAATTAGAAGGGTTTGTCATCTGTGCTAAGACTGACAAATAACTGAGGAATACACACAAAACAAGGAATTATGGAGTTATAGCTCCTGCAGATTTTGGCCCTCCTGCTTTAGGGTGAATTTTGTGGTAGTACCTTCTGACTCCAAAGGGTGTTCAGCAGCCAGGAGTTTGGTTTGTTCCATTGTTCCTCAAGGTAGTCTTGATAGTTCAGGAGCAGAGCTGGAGTGTGAAATTTCACAAAGTTGCCTTTTTGACTGGAATGGAAAAAGTTAAGTGGTGTGTAAGTAGGATAACTACATTTGCGTTTTGCTCTACCTTTTTATGAGCAGAACATGAATGTTTTGCTGTGGTACCCAGGGGGTTACAGCCTTGTCTGGAAAGCTTTAGCCTCTGCTTACTGGCCTTCCCAGGAACTGCTTTTTCCACTGACTGCTGGATGTATTTAATGGACCCTGGCCCAAATATAGTTTTAGTTCAGATTAGGTGTGTGAACCTTTAAAAGGAATCTCCTAATTGTCCCATTTACTATGCTTTGCTTTGCACTGTAGAGCAGTCTTGTAGTACAGTGGGTTGGTTTTCTTTCAGGTGAGACAAAGTCTGAAGATGTGCTTTAGAGATACCCGAGGGGTTCAACCATCTGTCCTTTAATCCATGGCCTTACACTAAACCTAGTTTGAAGTATGACCTGCTGAAATGCGGATGTTGGGGCCTCAGTGCTGAACTGTTTTGCTCTGCAGATGTTCTTGTTTTAGTCCACACAGTCAGTAGAGTAGGCATAGCTCTGCTGCTCCTGTTGCTTTGGTGGTGTCTGTCCCCAGCCCCATGACTTCTTGGGGTCAGCCTTGCCCAGGGGTGCAGTTTGACTTTGCAGTGGCTTTATTTTGCTATTTTCCACGTGCTGGGCTGAATGAAAGGTAGAAAAGGTTCTGCTCTATACCTTTGACCAGACAGCACATGGTAAGGGCTAGCTGTTCAACTACCCAAGAGTAATCTGAAGCTCCATTTTATACATATCAGATGTGTGTATGTTTGGTACTGTTAAATGGTTAAGTATTTAATTCTCAAGTCAAGAGCAGATAGATATTCCAGATGCTTAGAACGCCTTCAGTTCTTATCACAGTATATGTCTTTATGTGTCATATTTGGATATTAATTGATCTGCATTTTCCCCTGCAAGTTATTTTGCAGGAGGCCAGTGCTAGTAACTGGGCTGTAGACACCTTGCTTACTAGTCTGCTCTCCAAATGTGTTTCAGTCACATAATCAAGCTCCACATTAGAGTCCTCAAGTTACCAAATGGGGTATGTGTTTAAATAATTCATGATTCAATTTTTTGTATTCTGTTATAGTGTATTTTGGAGACTAAAAGCATAAATAGCCTGAGAAGAGAGAAGTGTCTGGTGGATGGACGTCCACCAGTTTGTGGTTTTATTTCTTCCCTCGCTTAAAGCAGCGAAGAGATCTAAGAATAGTGTCTTGCACAGGAAGTCTTTCAGCTGACAGACATCAGAGATTCAGGAACAGAAAGGGGGCACTTTGCACCCTGGTTCTTAATTTCCTCTCTAAAGTCCTGTTCCTGTGTGTGGTTTTGGATACAGGCTGCTAGAGGGGTCTTTGGGTCTGAACCTGGGACTCCTTTGGTTCTTACAAAATACATAACTCTTTGGTGCTAAGCATACAAGGCACTTCAGTCATCTTGGACCCTTAAAGTTTTTAAGAAAGTGAATGGTGAAGAGGTTACATATCTCTGGAAGTATCTAGCAGGCAAGAAAAAATATTTTAGAGCTGCAGTGTGTGATTTATGCTTATAAATCCTACACAAATCTTGTTTTAGGGCCTTCAGATTTTGGGGGAATGCAAGGGCAAAAGGGAAGAGGTTGTTTACTGAATTGTGGAGCAAGATCAAATGGCCTTCCCTAGTTGAACTAGCTGAAGAAACACTTTTTTAATGTCCAGCAACCTGTAGAACAGCATGATTGATTGATTATCTTCCCACTTATTAGCACAGACATAAATAAACGTAAATATATGCAGTACATAGCAAATGAGATTCTGTCCTTACTAAGATGATTTTCTTAAATGCTTTTTAAATAATGATAAATAGTTCTGATAAAGTGAACCCTTTCTTTGGAGGAATAAAACCAATGTTAGAGTATATAAAAAGTAGAGGTAGCCAGATGTCCTCACATGGTCAATTAGAAATTATGGAAATTCCTTCCTTTTTTCACTGCTTCCTCTCAAGGCCCTTAACCATTTTCATTGCCCTCCTTTGGACACTCTCTAACAGTTTAGTGTCTTCCTTATATTGTTTTGCCCAAAGCTGTCCCCAGCACTGGAGGTGAGGCCGCCCCAGCGCAGAGCAGAGGGGACAATCCCCTCCCTTGCCCACTGGCCATGCTGGGCCTGATGTCCCCAGGACAGGGTTGGCCCTCCTGGCTGCCAGGGCACTGCTGGGTCACGTTCAGCTTTCCATCAACCAGGCCCCCCAGGTCCATTTCCATGCCCCTACTTTCCAGCCTCTCGTTCCCCAGTCTGTCTGTACATCCAGGGCTGCCCCACCCTAGGTGCAGAATCTGGCACTGTCCCTTGTTAAAACAAGAGAATGCATTTGGTTTTTCTGGCCTCAACTTTAAAACTCTGCCAGACCTATTCCTGAGAGATGTCTGTCTGACCTGAAAACCAACACTAGTTGAGATTTCCTGTCTAACCCTGGAAGTTAAGTTTAGTGCTTCACTATATCTAACGTTTTTTTCTCATATCCTTTGCTGCAACTCAGGTTTGTTACTGAGGACTCAAGTTCTAAGGGAACATTGTATTACTGCTTTCTTTGCAGCCTGCTGGCTTGTAGTGGTAGTAGAAGTTACCTCAATCTTTGCCTCTGCTAGTCTGAGGAACCCTGTTTATTGCCTTTTTTCACATCCTGTTGGCTAGACTTCTGATCATTTCCATTACTTGTGCTTGATCCAGATTTCTCTTGAGCTGCAGCACTGAAAGCTGGATTGAGATGAGCCTTATTTGCATGGTTCCCTGCTCTGTAGCTGGCACTGAGGCTCTTGGGTCTCTCCATGCACTAAAGATATCAGCCAGGTCAAATGGCAGGGGTCCCCTTTCCAGGAGAGGATTCTAGAAACTGAGTGCTGCAGTGTTCAGCACAGTGATACTGGAGTCTCTTAGGACATAACCCTTAACTGCGATGCTGAAAAGATTAATGGATAAAAAATCATTTAGTGCAGAGAGATAAGTGGATATGACCAGCCATATTACTTATAAGATGCCAGTGGAACAAATTATTTAGAAACGTCTGTTAGTAGAAACTAATTGAATGCTGTGTAGATTGGAATATATAAAGCAGGATGCAGCCAAGACTTAATGAGAGAGAGAGAAGGAATTGGCATGTGGATCCCCTCATCTGTTTTCCTTCCCAAAATAGCCTGTTTCTAGGGCCAGGAGGGGTAGGAGTAGAACGATGAAACAACTGGACACACAAACACGGTTAAGCATAATTATGTCAAAGAACAATGACGACATTGTTACATGGCTGTAGAGGGTTGCCACAACTCCCAGCAAGCCCAATGGTGAGGGGTGTGAGTAAAAGGAAGTGTTTCCATGTGGTTTGGTATTCCGTGGTCACTGTTCACAATCCAACCCTTCCAACCCTTACTATTCTGTTTGTAACAGTGGTATTTTTGATGGCTGAGTTTGAAATGCCAAGTGGCACATTAGCATGCAAGTCCTCATATGTTTTTCTGGTCAAAATATGGGGTTGGAATCTCAGCTCAAATTTCAGTTTCAGTGTGGTGGTAGGGAGAATCTACTTAGCTGTGGCTCCTGAGAAATGCATCACAGATGTTGTTCACCTCCACTACTTTGCAGGACATTGGTATGCACGTGGGTATGTGTGGGGTAGGGTGCTCATTTCAGCAAGGGCCTTCTGACATTTTGCACCCCAATGATAACACCAAAGTGAGTTTACCCTGGAAACCGTGTGCTGGGACAGGGAAAAGATCTAGTCTTATCAGCAAGGTCTCTGTCTTTATTCTACCCCGTTGGCACAGCAGCAGAATGGAGGTCAATACTAATGATAGATTATTGTAAAAACACATCATTTTGCTAAACCAGCAAATGTAAGCAACTTCCTGTCTTAAATCCCCTCAGACGATAAAGAAAGAAAATACGCAATAAAAAGCATGCACAGATGGATGCTATTCTGATAGCAACATACTGTATTGAAAATGTTAAAAGGATTGCTAATCGCACAAAATTGTAGGCAGTGAGGTCATGAGCAAAGTACTGAACTGTAAAGGTTTTCCATTTGTGGGTTAGCTCAAAACTCTCTAATTTGACTAATGTATTATCAAAGGTGTTCTGTCTTGGACTGGCAGGCTTGTTATCTGTCATGTACATGATTTTGTTGGTGTAGTGGCACAATAGAAAATACATGTACTGGAATTAATAATTAGTAGTTGAAATGATGTTCCTTTGTTTTCTACACAGGGACAGAAAACAAATAAGTAACTTTCAAAGAGAAGTGGTTACTCTTAAAACTGTGTAGGGTTATGGTAGAATCAGAGCAATCTCTTGGGGACTGCTGTTATTTTTATTTAAATGTTAATTTTTTTTTTTTGGATGATAAACAGAGCATAATTCAGGAGAGGCTGGAATGTGATAATTGTTTAATTGCTATAATTGCACGTGCATTTTCTTCTGAAGTATACTGCTATATCATGTGTTATTCTTCAGTTCTAATAACAATAGAATTTTTTAATAAAGTCAAAATTTAAATGGGTAACTGCTGTCTAAGTCTTAAGACAAACTGAAGCAGCAAAGAGTAGCACTTTTCCTAGAATTTAATTCTCAGCTATTACTCGAGGAAGAGCATGGATGATAACTTTCAGCCAATTCTTTGGAGCCCTATGAAATTAAAAAAGTGCTGGGAAGCCTGCAGTTTTGTCCTTGTCATACGAAAAAGTAGCTTGGCATCTTGGTTATTTGATGTTTTACATTGTAGTCTTGTTAATCTGTCCTTGAGCAGAACAGACTGATATATTTTATGAAAAGAGGAAGAAGAACCATCAGAGACGTGGATTTTACTTTTTGTTGAGTGACATTTTTTTCCCCCCCCAGGTAAAACAGGACCCCTTTGTCACTGTTTAACGGTTTTTTTTTTTTTTTAAATTTAATTTCTAGCTGATAAATTTAGACGGAAACTGGAAGAACTGGAGAAGGAGAAAAATTCTTTAAAATTTCAGCTTCCTTCAAGGCATCCTTCAGTTAGCAGTTTTTTGAATAGGTTCATGACCCAAGTTCAAGCAACATTGTGCTGGGCTGGTGATCGTTGGTAAGTTTGTTGATTCATTATTGTGGAAAATGATGCTTCTCTTTTTCTCAAAATGCAGAATACAACTTGTGAATAATAATTATAAAGGGTTTTAATGACCGCCTAATGTATCAATATGGAGCTTGTCTATGAAAATCCCCCCCTGCCCCCCTTTTTTTCTTTCTACAATTCTTTCAGAATTCCCCTGGAAAACATTGATCATGATGAACTGGTGAATTAAATGGAATGTTTGTCATTGATGTTGAGTGGGAATAGGATTGAATCCTTGACACGGCAGCTTGAGCATACAACAGCGACGCAGCTTGAGCAGCGCTTCCCTGTGGAGTTAATTCTGATGCTCCCTTTCAGGCAATGAAAGGATATTTAAATATAAAGTAGAAACCAGATTATTTTTTGATACGAATAGATCTTTGGGAACTTCCTTTTGCGTGCCATGTAGATAGCAATATTGATCTCAGCACTGCACAAAGTCACGAAAATAAATTCTAAACCTCGTCTTGAAGGGATAACTTCAAAGATGGGGGGAATGTGAGATGTGTTGGATGGCCCAAGAGGGGTAGTTAGCTTAGGAAAAAAAATAGTCTCTATTTCTTGGTCTGACTTCATCTGTGTTCCTAGTTACTGTTGTTAGAAGGGGATACTTTATTGGTATTGAAAGCTATTCTCAAATGCAATAGCACAAATGAAAGAAGAGAAACCTTTTGTTTTCTGGCAGCTTGCTCATATAAAGGCTGCAGTGTGCTAGTCAATACATTTGGGTGTCATTTTTTATAGACACGAAAATTAGATAAAATCAGTAGAGATAATTTCTTTTTTTGTGAAATGGGAGAATTTGAAGGTATTTTTAGCCTCTATTTATAGCATCTAATAATAAGAGAGGTTTAAAACAAGCTGCACTCCTTCAGAGCTGTTTCCTTCTACCTTCTGAGGCTCTAAAAGTCTGTTTACCATTCCTTAAAGATTAGGATACACCTTTCTCTATTTTGTCATTGAGACATGTTTGCTCTATGCATTAATTTGTAATAATGATTTCAGCATTAGAGGTGGTGTTGTCTTCTTTGTCATAGAAATTGAGTCACTAAAGCATCCCTCAGATACAGTTTGCTTATTTTTTTCCTAGATAATGTGTATATAATACTTTTATATACAAAATAGGTGTTATAATGTATGTATGAAAGTGTTCCTGTTCTTTGGATGATTAGATCTGTAACTCTTCTCTTTGCACAGGTCGGAGCAGTGCCATTCTTCAGGGTCAGATGGATATCCTCTTCCCTTTTCTGTCTTGTGCACACTCCTTTCTTTGAGCTTAAGTTTGAATACTGTTGTTGCGAAAACCTTTTATTTTGCTTGCTTGGTTCTTGTAGCCTTTTACACTGCTTTGTCTGCGGTCTGACTCGTTGATGCAGCAAGAATACCCTTTGTCTTCTTTACAGGGGTTTAAGTCCTTTCTGTTCCAACAGTATTTTTAGTTAGTACAGTGGAAAACATAACTGCTTCTTCAAGGAAAATTTGCAGGCTTCAGTTTTTGTTTTCATTTTGAATTGGAGCAAAAGAAAATATATACCCAAGAAGACTTCTTTTTTTTTTCACCTGGAAAATTAAAGAGATGATCAAACTATCTTCAGAAGACCAGATCATTGCAATTTTACTGTAGTTAAGTCAATCTCATCTTTTTGCAATATTCTGAAATGGAAAGTGTGTATGGCAGCTTCTTTAAGATGTGAAGCTGAAATTCATGCCACAGTTTTGTTTTACTTGATTAAATTATGAGATGAGTTTCTAAGCAAATGCATTTGATGTTGACACAGGATACTGGGAGAGTGTGCTGGGAGCCAGATTTGGTTATGTTTAGCTTAGGAGCAACAAATGTGTGGTTGTGCAATCAGACAGGTTTGGTGAGATCAGAGAGATCTTGTTACTCTTCCACCAGTCCCAAGTAGACAGATACGCATGGAATTTCCAAGAAGGTTCTGAAAATAAACTATGTTTATAATGGAATTTTTTCTAAATTTCATTCAGCCACTTGGAATTTTATTAGGTACCTCTCTAGGAATGATGCAGCTCCAGCTTGAAGAAGGTGGCTTCAGAGCTGCTGGGAAGTGTGGTTGGTGGGAGCCACAGGAACCTGTAATGATTGTAAGGCACAGTGATGGGTGGCCTAGCACCCCATATCAGGGCTGTCTCTTTGATGCATGCTGCTAAGACAGAAATGCAGTTACACTGTCATTATGTCTGTTTTGCTTAATGATATCTGTGTTAGCGTCGAGGCTTTATTTTGCTTTTTCAGTACATTCTGCAGCCCACAGAGAGGGAGTAAAGCATGTGTCTTTTGATAGTCCTGCAGAATAGATGAAAGCCTCTTGTTCTACACACTTGTTAAACACCTGTGCATGGAGATCATAATTGCGTGATTAATCATGCTTAAACCAGACTTATGATGCATGTTTTATATGTGGCATGGATGTATTTGATTAGCAAGATTACAGTGGGAAATCATGCCTCAAAACCACTCTGTTTGAGACACAGTGTTTTTCAAACAACATACTGAAATGAATCTGTACTCTTTTTTGTGGAGATGCATGCACTTGTCTCTAGAGATGAACACAGAAATGCAATTGCCCTTGCAAGTGCACATGCCCTTATGAGGGAACATGAAAGGCAAAATGGATTTGCATTGCTTGCAGGTGCATTTTGAGAGGCTGATTACGGAATTGATACTTAACATAATGTGCTGATTACCTTGGAGTCCAGGCATGCAAAGATTTACAACTGAGGGTTGTACAGATGACTGGGAGGAAGCCCACTGACTGTGATTTTGAAAGAACTCGCTGTGCAAGAGAGAAGTAAAATTTGGCATTGTGGAGCAAACACTCCAGATGATCTCTAATGTAGTCTCCAAAAGCTGACAGAAGCTGCAAAAATGGCTTTGGCAAGTTTCTAAACTTCTGTCTAAGAGATTTTTCTCTGTATTGATAGAAACTACATGCCTTAGTTTTGTCTCTTTCAAGGCAGTGATGGATAAATTTCTGAAATATGATAAAGCTGGGGGAAGCCTGAAGCTATACAAGCTTTCCATTTTCTTTCTTCATCGTGTTGCAAAAACAGTGTAAATGTTTGAGATAATAAAGGAAGATATGCCAAGGAAAAAAATCTCTTGTTCTCTAACTGTATCTGTTTAACATGTAATCATTCTGGTGGTGGAGTGTTATGACTCTAAAGGTAACGTGGCATTCTGATCTGTTTAATCCTTGAGACACTGAAACTCATGAAAACCGCTAATTTTTAGCTTTTGTCATGTTTTTTTCAAAGGGTTAGACATGAAGAAAACGGTCTTTGTCATGAAAAAGAGCACAGACTTTTGAGATCAACGTTCCAGGAGAGGGTGCAGGTTTCGGCCACAAAACGAAACCAGCTTTTCCAAGAAAAGAAACGGTTACAGGTAACAGGACTGCAAAGTTGTGTTTAGGAACCAGTGCTGTGTGGGGGAAACCTTGTAAGCTGTCACACAGAATTAAATAAATTTATTGTAATAGCGACTTTGCTTCTGTGTAGTAATTAGAGCCTTGGCTGGAGTCCAGTCGATAATCTAAGTGATGATTGGAGATGGCAGCCACAGGAGTTGTGTTAATCTCATTACAGAGACGCAGAGCTGGAAGCTTTGGTGGCTTGTGTGCGTGCTTAAACTTTCCTCATTATCTTTTTAAGCGAGATCTTTGTTATAATTTGACATTTTAATATTACACTGATCTTCAGAAGTTTTTATTTTAAGACAAAAAGTTTTCATCCCTTTCTGGTTAGGATTTACTATAAATACATGATTTACCAGCTTTTATTCCTGAAAGATGATTGATGCTTTTCATAAGGATGAAGGAATCATCACGGAGCAGTCAAAATTTGCTAACAATAGCTTTACACTGACACGTGATGTCACAATGTGATAGTTTGGCAAATGGAATGTTTCAGGATGGCATTTGTCCAATTTTAAGTCTGCAAGCCTTTTAAGCAAAATTTTGCTCTTTCTTTTCCCCATCCTTCAAAAATCTCAATCTACTGCCTAGTTATGTGTCTTTTAAACCTTGGTGATCACACTCAGCAATGTGGCACCTAGTAGACCTAGTTTTCCTTTTTTCTGTGGTTTTGTCTTGAAATCTTTTTTTGTGATATTTTCGTTCCTTTGGTGGATACAACAGTATAGTAATCTCTGAGTCTATACACACATAAATTTACATATATAAAAAACCTGCAAAGAAATAGAGAAAAACATCTTATGTGGTCATTGCAAAATTGTACTTAGGTGAAGAAATATATTTTTTTATCCTACTCATCACCTTTGTATTTTTTAAATTTATTTCATCAACATGTAAGAGGAGACACAGTGTGGTTGAGCATTCAGTGTGCAGAAAACTGTTTTAGTCTAGACATCCAAAAGCCACCTCAAGACGTTGAACTGAAAACTGCTGCGCTTAAGACTCCACAACAGCTAATTTTTACACTTGCTCAAGCTGAATCTTTATTCCTATGTAATTATACTAGGGAAAAGTTAGGTACACAATTGTAAAGGCATGCTATTTATTAGCATTTATCAAAATTACCATGAATTCACTGTTCTGGAAAAGACTGAGCTGTGGTGATTGGTTGCACCCAGCATCCCGTAAGGATTGTCCTCCCCAAAATCTTGCATGATGGGAATAATTTTTGTTTTCCTCAGCTCCACTTTTCTTTACTTTTTGTTCTGCCCTCTCTCCTGTTGGTTCTGCATTTGTCTTCAGGGATTTGAAAACCTGTGGCAGTATCTATAATTTAGGTATTACTGTTTCTACTGCAATCTCTGCTTCATGGAGACCATCGGTCCATAAGTGAAGCTGGAGATTTACAATCAGTACTGGTTAGCTGTCGTGTTGGAAATCTCAGTTTAAACTCAAATCTGCAAAGTAGAACTCCATCTTATGTTTAGTGAAATGAATATCATCTGCTGCTCCATGCTGAGACTTTAAGCCCTTTTTATCTGTCCCTGGAGGCTGACCAAGAGCATGCTAAAGGCTTCTTTGCATTTCTGGAAAAGAATGTGGGAGAATTCCAGTTTACTGATTAAAATTTCCATGTTTCCAAGAATGCCTGTGAACTATTACTGAGCAGAGCAGCTTTCTTTCTGTGAATGCAGATTGTGTGCTTCTGGTATCTATTTATGTTGTATATTTCAGTACTAAAAGTGTGATTGTAAAAACCAGATTCCCTTCATCTTCCTTTCTGTTCCCATGTAGGTTGCTTATTGCAGTGATTGCAATTACTACGTTTTCACAGAATATGGAGGTCTCTCTATTAAGTAGGGCCTATTAAGATTTTGGCAGTATTCCCAAGCCAGTAGCACAGAGACAGAATTGTCCTTTGTGCACACTAAAAGCCTAATTTGAGGCCGAAAGAAACAAAACTGATGTTTTTGGTCTGCTAACCTTTCTGTCCTTGACAAATGTCTGTGGGTTGAAACATGGGACACACCATTCTCTAATTGCTATATCTAAAACTAAAGAAGGAGGAAAATAATTGATGAACCTAATGTGCAGGACTATTATAAGTTGAAATTTTGGAGCTAGTCAACCTTTGAACATGAAAGGACTGTTTCTTCTTGTTGTAAGTGATACTTGGGAAGCTGGTTACAGTGCAGCAAACCTGAAAGTACATTTGTTAGCAAAGTGAGCATTAGTGAACTAAACTTCATGGAAACGGCATTGAAAACATTATTTTAATGTTAAGGTTGTGGAGTGAAGCTCCAAAGAAGCAAAGGAATTCTGTAGCCTGTTATCTGTGCATAGTATGCATGTTTTATAAGAGTCTGTAATATAGAAGTATGCCTCTTTTTTTCCCCTAGATCTCTACTTCATACATAGCTAAAGATGAAATGTCTGTTCAGATATTCAAAATACTATTTTATCTTCATTACTCAGTATTTGACCCCAGAACCCCTTTACTGTGTGCCACTCAAACCTTCTTTTGAATACAAATTTATTAATTTTGAAGTGGGCTCTTTTTGCAGTATTAATCAACATGGCATCTTAGCGATTCAAACCCACTTAATTTTATCTCTGTAACACCATTTCGGGTGTTATTGCCATTTGCTCAGATGGAGAATGGAGAAGTGAATTGCCGTATAAAGCCATATGGTTGTTTCTAATGTCAGTTTTTTAATGCCTAGTTATTTACTTATAAAAGATTTGGTTTTGGGTTTCTGGCCTTTTGTTTTTCATTCTTATTTTTTAGTTGGACTGAATGTGACCAGAGTGTGGAACTGCGATTTGATTTCTATTGAGATCCTATAGATAGCATGTCAGAGGTCTATACAACCTCTTGCAGGTTGTATAGAAATGATGAACATACAGTCTGTGGCTATTTGTGGAGATAATAGTTTAAGTAGCTTACAAAGTTTCACAGAGACAGTAAGAAATGTAAGAATAGAATCAAATTCTCCGGTACAATGCTCAACTAATTTGATGACAACTTTAACTCAGCAACCCAGACTCCTTCAAGAAGTGCTCCTTCCTTGGATTCAAGCTATCTGTTGGGTTTTCAAGGAAAAACCTGTGCAAGGATGATGTAGAGATTCGTGAAGCTGCTTTTTTTATTTTTGGGCTCCTCACTGCAGGAAAGACATTGAGGTGCTGGAGCATGTCCAGAGAAGGGCAGCGAAGCTGGTGAAGGGTCTGGAGCACAAGTCTGATGAGGAGCAGCTGAAGGATCTGGGGGTGTTTAGGTTGGAGGAAAGGAGACTCAGGGGCACCTTATCATTCCTTACCTGAAATGAGGTTGTAGCCAGGTTGGTCTCTTGTCCCAGGTAACAAGTGACAGGACAAGAGGAAATGGCCTCAGGCTGTACCAGGAGAGACTAAGATTGGACATGAGGAAGAATTTCTTCACTGAAAGGGTGGTCAGGCTTTGGAGCAGGCTGCCCAGGGAGGTGGTAGAGTCACTATCCCTGGAAATGGTCAAGAAATGACTTGACATGGCACTAAGTGTTGTGGTGTATTTGACAAAGTGCTGTTTGGTCAAAGGTTGGACACAATTTAGGAATAAAAGATCATGGAGCTCTTTTCCAGCATTAATGATTCTACAATTCTATGATTCTAAAATTTATATCTTGCTCTTGCAAGAAACATCAATATCATAATGCACACAGTTTGAACTTCTAGAAAAATGAGTGCAGCTGAGATTGAAGTTCTGTCCATTTTAAGTAAAGGGGAAGGATTTTGTGCTTTTAGTTAAAATGAAATGTTAATGATCAGAAGGGCTGGTTAGATAGTCAGTGATTCCCTGCTTGCATCTTGTGCTTCATGTCAGATTGGAACCATTAGACAAACCATTGCAGGGATATTCTGCAGGATAGATGTTTGATCACTTCAGCTGCCAGCCTGTAGAACAAGATTCTGTTGCCATGGGTGATCTGACGTTTGGTTTTTTGGTGGAAGTTTTTAACTTGTGAACTTGGTAAATACCTATGTATTTTAAAAGTAAAAGATGGCTGACAGAAAGTGTTGGAAGAGGAACCTGAAGTGTGGTATTGAAATGGAGGTGGTGAGTTTCAGACTGTTGGAAGCACTAGAGTTTCTAAATACAACCCACATAAAAGTTTTTGTGTGTCAGCAAGAGGATGTCTCATTTAATCTTTGCTAAATTGGATAAATTTAATTCATTCTACTTCTGCCATTTGTACTTTTTTTTTTCTTATGGGCAAATGGATTTCTTTTATAGGGTTCATAGTAAACTTTTGTTTCTGTTCTATGCAGAAAGAAATTGAAGATCTCCGAACAAGACTGGCCATATTAGAAGGAAAAGATCAACAGCTAAGAAGAGAAATTGAAGAACAAGATAGGCTTATTCAGTCACAGGACTCTGAACTGGCTGCTTTACTTGGCTGCGTTTCTTTAAGGGAGCTGCAGGAAATAAGCAAGGCTGTGGATGACACTTTAGCATCCTCCTATCGAATTCCATTCAGTTTAGATCTTCCAGGAGCAATAAAGAGGTATTTAAATTTCAATTTAGATGTAGAGTCTTGTATCTTCCTGTATGTTCTGCTGGATTGGCTGTCAGTTGTTCTCTTCATCATTGTGCCTGCTAATTATCTGGATTCAGACACTTTAAAACTTTAAGAAGAGATGTTAGAATTCTAATATTGATGCACTTCCTCAGAAGAGTTTTCGTTATTGGAATGTCTTGCACTTAATGTTCTCTTATGGTGAAGACCCACCTACAGAATGCACATGTGTCCATCAACTGTTAATTCCTATCATCAGCTTACACTATTTCTTGTTAACTAGTGGAATTTTTTCCCCAGTTTGGTAATGCAGTAATTAAAACATATTTCTCACAGCTTGAAAGAGTGTACTAGGCACCATTCAAATAAATATTAGAGTTACTTCTTGCTTCCATGAGCTTATAATTATAATAAAGTCTGATGTGATGAGGAGTGCTAGACCCAGATAGTGAATGCAAGGCAGTGAGGAAGAGGATGTAGCATGAATAATTTTGGAACACTCACAGTTAAATGTACAGCATGTGGATCCTTTAAATGGAAAAGTAGCTACTCTTGGCAGTCTTTTGGAAATAACCTCATCTTTATTTTAAAAAGCAGTTGAAGTACTGAAACTGTACTGGATGTTGGTGATGGGACTTTGAAAGTGGTGCTGCTGCTTTGTCACCAAGAGAAAATAAAATTCCTATTTATCCTTACTTTTCTTCCAGATAAGCAATAACTATGTTGCTTGCAATTTTTTTTCTCCCATCATGTTTATTGGATTTAGTTCGGTTGCATTAACATTCATGAGAAATTGTTGCTCATGTGTGCTAATTTATACAGATTTTTTTTAAGTCAGCAGAACATTTTGTAGAGGACATATTCTTCTCTTTTGACATTTGTTTAAAATTTTAAAATAGGTTATGGGAAATAGTTTCTTGCATAAAGTTTAGCTTGTTTTAATAGTCTCTTATACCTATGTTTCTGAGATTGAGGAATAAAAGATCTCAAGCAGACTGTCTGAGAAAGTGATTTGAGTTTTCGTAGTTTTGGATTTGCTTAGGAAAGAATATTCAGATTATTTTTTTCTCTCATTGCTGCTGTAATATTTGGGTTGCACTTACCTCATTGGGAAATTATTGAAAAGTGAGTTAAATAGTATGGGTTCAGGAAGAATTTGCTCTGAGTTGTTTGTTTACTAGCACCATGAATAGCACAATCACTTGAGAGAAAACAGGCATTCATAATTCAAAGTGGGTTCATAACTGGAATGAAAATTTAAAAATACTTTATTTCATTTCTGTTCATTTTTAAAAGATGCAATGAATGAAACTTTTATGGGATTTTTTGTTAATCGACTTTGCTGTCACCAGTGGTCAGGTGCTTCTGCTCTCATTGCCATGGCTGGAGTGAGTGCTGCTTTTGGGACTCTGGTGGGTTGGCCTTGGCTGCACACCAGGTGCCCCCCAAGCCTCTCTCTCACTCCCTCTTCTCAGCTGGCCCGGGGAGAGAAAATAAGGTGGAAAACAATCCATAGGTCGAGATAAGACAGTTTACTAAACTGAAAGTGAAATGTTGCATGCATGCAAACAAAGGTTTTATTCTCTACTTCCCATCATCAGATGATGTCCAGACACTTCCCAGGATGCAGGGCTGTGGTACACATAGTGGATGCTCTGGGTGACAAACACTTTAAATAATGAATGCTCCTCTTCCTCCTCCTTTTGTTAGCTTTTATACCAGCAGACATCCTATAGTATGGAATATCGCTTTGGTCAGTGTGAGTCAGATGTTCTGGGTATGTCCCTTCCCAAGATTTTGCCTACCCCAAGCCTTCTGCTGGTGTGGGAGGGTGGAATGTTGGACAGAGGGTGCTGATGCTGTGCCAGCACACACTGGTGTGTTATCAACACCTTTCCAGCCACCACTGCAAAGCACAGCACTGTGGGGGCTGCTGTGGGGAAAGTGAACTCCATCTCAGCTACTACAGGACACATAAATGCTGTTATTTAACACTGAGAGTTCATTCAGATGAACTGTGAGCTGGAGTGATGGGTGGCTTCCTTTTCAAGCTGTGCTGCCTATCGTACCTCAGGTACAGAGATTTTTGTGTCTGAATCCAGGTGTGTTCTGTTCTCTTTCTGTAAGATGGAAAAGCAGCATGCACACAGTAAGACACTTGGTGTGGGTATAATTACTGTGTGCCTATGGGCATCCCCTAGATTGTTATACAATTAAACAATAATCTTGTTTAAACCTCTGCTCAAAGCGAGGCTACAATTTCCAGAACAGATCAGGTCGCTCAGGACCCCATCTCTCTGAGTTCTGTATATCATCAAGGATGGAGATTTTGCAGCCTTGCTAGGCATCCTGTATTTCACCAGCCTTGCTGTAAAGTCTTTTTACTTCATCTTACCACAATTTCCATGGTTGCAACTTGCATTGTCTTATTCCAAATCAGTACTTCCTGTGGAAGAAGTATTGTTTATTAGGTAACAGGTTTAAATACTCGGTTGATTATAGTTCAGCATATTAGTTTTAAATTCCAAAGTCTTGGCATAGTTAATCTGAAGTAGATTTTTCTGGAAATGTGCATTTTATTTTATGAATAATTGTACAGGAGACAAAAACTTTTCCAAAATTAGCTATCTGTGTGAGAAATAAAGCTATTACTCATGCACATATACTAGAGATCAGTGCTTATGTAGCAAGTTCAATATTGATGGGCAGTAAATTACAAGCTCCTCACTGCTGGGCTGCAAGATACTCTGTGTTTATTCCACCAACATTATGCTTGTCAGTAAAGTACTGCTATAATGTGCTTTTGCATAATTATTTGTTGACTACATGAATTGCATTCAGCACTGGAGTAACACAGGCACAAGGCTAGTGTGAAGCATCTCTTAAGACAATCTGTGCTGTAATGAATTGTATTTGCTGGCTTGCAGCTCATTATAAAATAAAAATTATTCAATATATTGAAGCAAACTTCCAGGAACATGAGACAACATACTAAACAAAGAATACTTGCCCATGTAGAAGTGTGAAGGAGGAAGAGAGCAAGTAAAATATAACACTGCAATGAGCATTGGTTCTAAGCTTATTTTTCTTGTCAAGTGTTGTTATTTTTTCATTGTTGTTCCTTGTTTTGTCTTGCTTGCCTTTGGTATGTGGTGAACATTTTAAATACAAAAAGCCTTTGTCAATAACTAAAGCATGCTTTGAGTTTGAAGAATTGAGAAATGTTAGGCACACTGCCCATGGACCTTACTTGAGGGCTGTTGGAAGACACGGTTAAACCCTGCTGGTTAATGGGCAAAGAAATATGTTTTGACAGGGAATTCTCACTGAGGTTGAGACTGCAGAATGTGGTCGTTTTGCTCATCCAGACAGGCTTAATTGCTCTTGGTAAGCTAAAGGGTATAATCATTTTAAAATGGGAAATTGCTGGGGAAAAGCTCAGTTCCCTTGCATGGGGTTGCGTGGAGATGCGTTTAAAAGGTGGTAGCAGCTGGTGTTGTGTGCACTGCGACACGTGCAAGTGTTTTAACTGAAGGCAGCACACTGAAATCAGAGGAAAATGGGTCTGGGTGTTTCAGCATGAAGTACTTTCTTCTGGAGATTGCAAAAGGTATCAAAATACATAATTTTCTTATTCACTACTGAAGTGGACACCATTTCAGAAATACGTGTTTTAAACTAGTGTAAGTTGAGTTTTCTAATTATAAAATAAGACCATTTAAATTATTTGACATATTCACTTCAGTATCTGTTGTTTCCTTTATTTGTTTCTTTCCATTTCACAATAAAAACTGGGGAAATCTGTTATACTTCAGTTCATATTTAGTTTCATTTAGCAGTTTCTTTTGTTTTATCCATATCTGCAGATGCATGTGTCCTTACAGCATGTCATTCTTTAAAGAAATTTTACAGTTCCATCTGGACCATTGTCTGGGCACCAATTGCTGGTTGAGAGAAATTCAAATATACACATTTCAAAATATTTGAATGCTCCACCTCTTCTTCACATGGAACAATTTTTAATTAGTAGGAGTTTGTTCTACATTGGGTTTGTGGGTTCATCTTAAGATAAGGAAATTCTCAGTTACATGTGTTAGTTATTAGAGGGTGGCCAGTGGTGTAAGGAACTGGACTTGAAGATTTATGCAGCCAATTCACTCTGCTTTTGTGATGCCTGGAGTTCATTTGGGATTTTGAAGGGAAATTCCCAATTTCTTATCAAATATCATAGTCCAACCTAAGCCTTGATAATAGGTTTGTGTCATTTTCAGCTAGTCCCACACCTGGGTTTGTCTTTGATGAGGCCATCATCTCATCTTTCTAGCATTTGGCTACAGTCTTTTGTAAGAGGCTAAGACAAGTCGTAGGTGAAAGAAGTGAAAGGTGAAAGAAAAGATGCCTCATCTTTTGTGAGCTGACTGATTAGGAGGCTCATCTTTCTTGTAGATAGATAGGTGTTTTCCTCTCCATTTTGTCTGTTTAGGATTAATTTCATTCCTTTGTTCTCTGCCTAGGATTGAAGGGTGGAGTTAATGGGCAAGTGGCTTTGTTTCCTTTCTTCTCACTTGTGGCACCAGCCCCAGGAGTAACTACTTATTGAAAGCCTGGCATTCCATAAAATGCCTGTGCTTTGGCGTTGCATTAAATTCACGTGAAGTAAATTTGCTTCCTGTGAAGGTGCAAACGTGGCTCAGAAGTTCCTAATGAGTCTGATCCCACTGGAGGGGGTGGGGACCCCCGTTGGAGGGAGGAAAAAAGGGCTTCTGCAAAGTCTATTCCCACACCAAAGGCACCGGCCTTCCTTGGGAAGAACAGGGCGGGATTAAAAACAGAGCAGGGAAAGGAAAGAGCCAGTCTTCCAACTTGGAGGACAGAGCTGCTGCTGTCCACCTGAATTATTTTTGAGCAATCTTAAAGGCAGCTTTTTGTCCTTCCAAGCAGCGTTATAGAAGGAAAAATTCGCAGCAGAAGGATAAGTAGCACTTGCTTGAGTACCCACGTGTATGGTATAATGAGGAATCTGGTTTTCCCTGCTGTGCATCTGGTTCCTCCTGCTTGCTTGAACAGCATCCAGTGGGATGTAGCAGCCTATAAAGCCCAGGCCACATATGTGCTGATTCCTCTGGGTATGTGCACAATGAGATTTACTTCTCTGTAGGGAAAAATGACCAGCTGTCTCAATCAATGTGTGATGCTGAATTCGTTTGTATATAATGAAGAGAAACAGCTAGCAACAATATCCAGGGACAGACCCTTTCAGTCAGTGAAATAAAATGGATGTTATTCTTAGGAGAATAATTGCAGCTGCTGTGGGCAAGCTCTAGTTTTTGTGCGCTCCAGACAGATGTAGCAGAAGAATGGGGTTTCAATATATTGATACGTCAGAAAATCTGGGGAAAGTATCAGTTAGGATGTGATGGACTGCTCCTGCAGATAGCTGTCTGATTGTCCCTTTGTTCTCAGTCTGATGCCTCTGTTCCTGATAGCAGCTGAAGCAACAACTGCTTCAACTGCCCTGCAGCATCAGCTGGCAGAAGAGTGGTGGGAAATCCAGCACCATGTGAACGGTTTGGTTGGCTGAAACAGCCAGCTGGTTTGGCTGTCTGAACGGTGATTTACAGGACCAGAAGACTTCTCAATACATGGCAATGAAAATTGAGCTTGTTGTGATGATTAAAGATGCCAGCAGCATCTTCAGGTGTCTGTGAACTGATTGTTTCTGTTAGAGTGATTTTATGTAAAAAACCCCAAACCATACTGAGATTCTGCCTCTGTCCTTGTATTGCTGGCTTAAAAGAACAGTTTATTAATAATTCTTATAAAAAATTAAGTGTCATCCAATGCTGTGATTTTCCTTCAAGTCTGCTAACTGGGGCTACTGTCTGGCAGCACAATAAGAGTTGACTCAGTTAAGAGTTTTTGTGTATGTAGGAGCTGGGCAGGATGATGAGTTTTTAAAGTACATTTCATATAGGTGTAACTCTTTGAGAGTCGACCAAGACAAGTACAGCCACCGAGCAACCTGTGAGTCAGTGGGAAACCCTATTGGTAAACTGAGGTTACACAAAATTGAGAAAGTGTGTTTCCAGTTATGACTCTTGATAAATTCTGAGCAGGGAAGCACATATATTGAAGCAGGCCTTGACATATAGCAACAGTGAAGAAATAACTGCTCTGCAAATGATAGCTTGGAGAAGAGCAAATTGCTGGAGCAAAACCAGCTCTCTGATCTCTCAGAGGTAGGTGCATAATTTTGGGTTCTCATTCATATTCCTTTGAGAACTTTGTAGATTGAAATGAGCAGAAGGTGCACTGTGCCTGTACCCTAAAGTACATCTCTTGATAGTTGTTGTCTCAGATCAGATTAGTTTTTGAGGTTGAAAGTATTCCAAGATGAGACTGCTTTTTTTCTTCTAAGTCAGGTGACTAGTCCTTGCAGCTGCCAGAAACTTCATTTTCATTACGAGTTAAACACAACTTTTCTCTCCTTGTATTTAATGTCAAAGTCCTTGCCTCAAGAGCACTGTCAGGTTTAGATAGAGAAATTGGATTTTCACCACATCAGCTGAGTAGAAATTTGTATTTTTATAGTTTTTTAACTAGCTCTCTCATCATATAGAAGTTTTCTGTGGACTGCATTATCCAAGGAAAAATCAGAGTTTATTTGGAAAACCCTGACTTAGGTTTAAAGGGTGATTTTGCTTCCCATTACAAAGATATGCTGCTGTGCAAATATCATTGTTTTAAGTCCCATGGTTCATTGCACAAAGATGAAAAGGAACTTATGTGCCTGGCTGAAAAATTGCATTCTTGGTGTGGTGATGCTCAGATGTGTAGCCCAGACAAGCTTATGAAAGGTTCACATAGAATGAAAATCTTGTGATCCCATATCTTTCTTGATTAGATAGAATCAAACTTTGTGGAAGAGAGTTTCAAAATAAAAAATGCTGGTTTACCTTAGTGCATTCAATGCATTCTAGCCCTGAATGTCCTTAATTGAGCAGAAGTGTAGGACCAGCAACATCCTGTAGGTCTTGTCCTGGTAAAAATCTGCCCATGATATCTGTGAATAATAATCTGTTGGTTTTCCTAGAGAAAACTTTGGTAACAAGTATGTTTTCTCTATTTTTTTTTCTTTAGTCCTAGTTGTACGTGTCTTACTTAAAGATGCCTCTTGTTAAATACAGTTTTGTTCAAAGCTTTTTGTTTCTGTTTTGTTTTCAAAGCTTTCTGAGATATAACCATTGAGGGAACGTAAAAAAATACAAGGAAGTTATTGATTGATTTGATTTTATATTGTGGATTTCTTCCATAAAGGCACAGTGAAATCCATACACTGAAGATTTTTGGTGGATTTTTGCCTTGATGTAGACTGTAGCAGATGTTTAGACCAAATGTTCCCCAAGTCGCACTTCTGATTTTTTTTTTTTGCAAGGGACTGGACAAAAGCTTTTCTTCGAGGTCAGCTTCTGTTTGTTGTTAAAAGCAAGATTACAGGTGTAGGGCTAGGTTTATATATTTTCATCTTCTAAGACAGTACGGCTTCTTGGGACTTCAGAATCAGAGGAAGAATGATGTTAGAAGACATAAAGTTGTAAAAGCCATGCTCTCTGCAGGCTGTGATCATGAGAATGAGGTTATCCTTTGCAGGCATCCTCATTACTCTGGGCGAAATCCAAACTGTGAATTGTTTAAATTTGCTGATTTTATCTAGGAGGGAATACATATTCATATGAATTGAGGGTTCAGCCCATCATGCTTTCTGCACACAATCTAAGCGTGGGCTTCTAGGCTGTTGTTCTTGAATTAGAAATTCAAGTATCGGTAATTTTAAATTTTCTGACTTGTGCTTGGTTTTAAAGAAATTAAAGTGCTTTTTGTTTAAGCACTGTATTGTGGTGTGGAGATTGGGAGTGAAATGACAAGATCTATAATAATTTTTTAGGTGACAGTAACCTAAAGAAGAATACTTGCTGCTAAAGGACTTTTTACTTGTCTTTCAGTGTCTTCAGGCAGGGATCAGAGATGGCAACTTAGTTTCTCTAGGAAAAATAAGATTTTTTTAGTACAGGATTTGTTTGTTTTATACTGGTACCATATATATGGTATGTTCTGTTGTGTGGATACAGAAACTAAATTCTGACTGCACTTTTTGTTGCTGTTTATTATTAATACAGAAACTTTCTGTTTAAGCAGTGTTTATACTTATATATCTTGAATGTGGAGAACAGCATGGATTGCCTTTTGCCCATTTGCATTCTTTGAATTTTTCCTTAGGAAGCAAAACATAAATACATAATAGCTTGGTATGCAAAGGGAAGTATACTAGCACAGTGGAAGGAAAGACATTCAGAAACATGCCTTCCTTTAGGAGAAAGCCATTCTTCCCAGTATTGTGCTAGTTAGTCTTCCTTTGAACAAAGCCACTTCCACAGTATCTGTAATTCCTGCATGCAAATCATAACTTCTCAGAAGATTCTTTAAAAGACATTTTAAATGTTATCTATTATATCATGACACTTGATGTCCTCTGTGGTCATGTGGGAAGCCTGTGATAGAGCGAGGGATGTGTGAACCAGACCACTCAATTCTTGGTCTTCCCCCTGTCCCCTATTGCATTGAAATGTCTTCCTTTATTTTGCCTGCACACCATTCCCAGTTATGAACATCATCCTCTCAGCAGGTTCCAATTGTGTTATTACAATTAAATATACTTAGTACCTATTCTTTAATATCAGTAAAATGAGATACTTGAAGGGTACTGCCTGAAGCATTTGGATCTTAAAATTTTTCCCATAGTCTGTTGTTACATGCCAGATCAACCTCAGTTCCTGAACGTGCAGCATTCCCACACCCTCCTGCAACTCTCCCGCCAAAGTCCACGTTTGGCCAAAGTGCTGCTTCTTGTATTATCCAGAACTGACATCATTCCTCAGCTCCTGCTTCCCTGTTCTAGTCTAGCACCCTGGGATATAGCACATGTACATTCCTTTTCTTCTTTCCTTGTAACAGGTCCCAATGTCTGTAAGTCCATGTCATTTAAATGAAAGGCCTGTGTGGCCATCTGCATGGATGAAGATATTGCACATGATGTATAGATTGCTGTGGGTTCTGCAAGTGTTAAAAACCTTTCTTTTCCTTCATATTTAGTCAGTTAAATTTTTGTTAATTGAATTTCTGTCTTACTCTAGTCCTTTCATCAGCTGGGTCAAGAACTTTGCTTTCTCTGAGATGGAGTTAGCTTATATTGAATTTGAGAAGTAAGTTCTAAATGGTCCTTATAATGGATTGCTAAGACTGTGAGGAGAAGCTGTCAAATTCTTGATTAGCTGTTCTGTCAGAGAAGAATAGCAACGAGTCAAAACTATGGATGCCTTCCCAGGCAAGAATTTAGTGTTATTCCAAGGAGCTCTTTCTAAAGCCATTTACCCTTGTAGTAATACCTAAAGCAGCTTTTAAGCAGACAGAATACCCCTCTTAAAATGAAATATGATGCTCCAGGGTGGTTGTAAAAGAAAATACTGTTTCTGGTTCAAGTCACATGTAACAGATCGTGGTTGTTAAAGCTCTTTGTCGGTGGAATGAATCAGTATTGACTGCCTGGTTTCTCTTGTGGGTCATTACCTTGTCAGTTAATTGGAAAGCTTGTGAGGGGCTTCTCTGTGACAGTGTTTTGTGGTAGAAGAAAACAACCTGGGAATAAATGTAGTTAAAAGCAGTTTGTAGTTGGTAACTATGGCTGGTTTGTACATGGTTTTGATTGCTGTGTGTGCACTGTATGATGGGCTAATCTCTACAAGGGGTAATACCATTCCTATGGTATCACTCTGAAGGCTAACAAGGATTGAAAACAGAATACTACTGTGGAATTCATACCATAAATAATACAAATACACTTGTAAGAGTCTGTGTGAATGCTGTAGCTGTAACAAAAGGATCTTTAGATTTGAGTCTCTGGTTAATCCAGCTGTCACTAGCTTGTGTCAAATTAATTGCTTACTAATGATATTCTTTATTGATATAGGTCAGATTAATATAAAATTCCATTAAAACTATAGTTTCAAAAAAATTCTGTTAAAACTGTAGGTCTGGTGTCATTGAAATGGCAGCATTTGATTCCTTATTTATTTTTCAGTGACTTGTTAGAGACTCATAAAAAAGAAACCTGGGTATAGAGAGAGTGTTTTTTGCCACTCAGCATCTGGTCCTGAGAGTCTGCATGGGCTTGTGCATCCTTGTTAGCAATGCAGATTTGACAACTGGGTCCTAGTTTGCAGTGCTGTTTTGGATGCATTGTTTCAAAAGAAGTTAAAAATTGATCTCTGTTCCTGTTAGCTGTGTGAGTTCTGCAGAGCAGTGAAATGGATGAACCTGGGGGGGCTTTCTGTGAGGAAAGTAAACAGATAAGAGGAAGAGCACACAGAAGATATTTGTTAGATAGAGTTGCCAGCTATATACCGTTGTTCTTCTGGCTATAACTGCACTTTACATTTTATTATGGCCTGGGTCTTTTGAGTTGAATTTTATAAGGCAGTTTCTGTACAATTGGGTCAGTCACCCATTATTCATTCAATTACACACTGCAGCCTTGCTGCTGCCCCTTGACATCTGTACACAAAGCCCATCTTTTTTTACATAACCTGACCAGCTCAGATGCCAATTGTGGGAGATGCTGAAAGTCACTGGGAGCTCCAAAGCATAAGAAAAGAAATGGCCAAATAGTTCATTCCCTCTGGCATGCCCAGAGGCAAGCAGGGAGCTGATAATGGCATCATTACACATGCAATACTTTGTGTTTTACACACATATTGCTGTAGAAAAGGGAGAAATTTGAGTCTGCTATGTGGGAAGTGTCATTAAACACTTTTACATAGGAAGGCAGCTGCTTTTGTTTGTTGCATTACACAGGCGCTGGGGTGGTAATGAGGTGACAGGCCTTGCTGGGCTGTAGATAGAAAAGGTGTGTGCTCCATGAAGCAGGGTATTAGGGATAGCAATGCAAATGGTGCCTCATTAATGTGATTAAATGCTATGCTGAATTCTGCCTCTGAGGCTGTTTCACTGCCGTGTGCAGTTGGGCAAGATGGTCCAACCAGCCTTTCCTTTCTGTAGGTGATCAGCAGCTGAGTGCAAGTCCAATGTCATGCGCTTTGGGATTCAGGCTCATGGAATGCTGACTCTTGAAATAGGGCTCAGTAAGTGCTGTGCTTAGAAAATCAGAGCAGGTTCTCCAAAGAAAACTGAAATGCATAGAAAAGAGGAGGAGCTGCGTGTGTGTCAAAACAGGCACTCAGTCACAGTGGGCTCTCTGAATAACAGTGGCTTGTGCTCCTTCCACCTGTAAAATGAATGCAACACTGCCTTATCATGCAAGAGTATCACTGAAATGAATCCAGTGAGGTCTCTGAAATGTTTGGATGTTTCAGTGCTGAACACTAGAGAAAAGCTCAGAAATAAATGAATGGTTCTTATTTGGGAAAAATAATAACGTTAGGTCATGAAAGAAGTACGGTTTTTATAACACAGGTGTGAGGAAAAATTGAGATGCTGCTAATAGGGAGTGCTGACTGTCACGTACACAGAACTGAGGTGTTTGACAGAAAAGAAAATAGTGTGTGATAAAGTAATTGAACACTGTATAAAAAGTGTACAACTCCTAAGTCAGAGAGGGAGGAGTATTAAAGTTGCAAAAACAATCTCTCTCCTAACTCCTGATGTTTGACTTGACTTAGATTTTTGAACTTCATGTTAAAAATGTAAATGGTGAATTTATTTATGAGAACCAGAGGCAAAGGTTTACTTTAGATTTGGTCGTGTGAAAGTAGGAAAACCTACTTGCTTACAATATGTGGAAGAAAACCTTGAATTTGTTCATATAAGCATGGGTGATGCCTTAATTTCAGCCCACTGTTCTATCAATTTGATACAAATATTTGGTAGGTTCTTTGGATCTAAAGAAACTGACTACTGGTATTTCAGGTAAAATTACTGTGAGAACAAGTGACTGTAGTTGAACTTTTTCTGGTAGAGTTGAAAACTGGGTTGTAAGAGGACAGTAAACTGCCAATTCTTTGTATCAGAAACACCTTTGTGTCAGGTGTTTGCATGGTAGTCTAGCCAAGCACCAGTGCTGGACATTGCCAGGAACTTCTAAGACATTATGATTACACAAATAATCATAATTGTGTTTCAAATGGTAAGTAAAAGCTGTATACTCATTAATAAAGAACTGTAAAGGTGCTGTTGGTTAGTCACTAGCAACCCTGAAAATAGGTGTATTTTTTATCTTAGTTCTGTTGTTTTTGTACAAGTCAGCTTAACACTTTATTTCTGTATGAAAATGTGTCTTCTGTAGCAGACTGTGTTGAGCAGAAGTTAACTATTTTATTTATTTATTTATTTTATTTTAATTCCTTCTAGCCTTCAGGAGAAAGAACAATTGTTCAGCATGTCCATTAAAGAAACTACTGCCAAAGTAAGTACACGTTTTCAGTTCTTCCGAGTATTTACTGACGCAGATCATAGCTTGCATCTTAATAAATTGTCTTTGTTTTAGGAAGTTGGTTTTGTGGTGTTCCTTCTAAGAACATTTTGCACATAAATAATTTTAAGCACATGCTGAAAAGCCCTCCCCAGCTTTTTGTTTGAACAGGCCACAGAGATTATAATACTTCAGGAAGCAGATGGAGAAATCTCTTCTTTCTCAGCTTTTTTATAAGTGATCAATCCTCTAGCTCAGGTCTCTGTTCAGGAACAGACTCCTCAGCTTTATGAAATCATGGCCATAGCTGAATGTTTTAGCTTTTAAAACAGAGTCTCTTACTTTCCTCTCTAACTGGTTTCTTGATGTGAAGAGCATAAATGAAGTACCTCTTTTCCCTGCTATTTCACTAATAATCTAGCTAGCAATCTCATTTTCATACTCCTTTAAAAATACAAACAAAAGTGATACAGCGTATTTGGCATGATTTTTGTTTCTAACCAGAAATGTTAATACTTTTCCTTTATTTTTCTTATTTCATGGGCTCCTTTCAAGAAGTAGAACACTAAAGTTTTATTTCAGAATAGCTCAGTTGCTCCATGAATGCTCTAGAAAAAAAAAGATCCATTTACTCTAGCTAATTCACATAGGTCTATATGAAACAGGGAATGAAAAATATTTCTGGGTTTTGATTAATAATGAATTTATACTCAGAAATAAACTTACTTTTCATGTTCTTTCTCTAATAGCACTCACCTAAATCATTATAAATGTTATCCTCTATAATTTGTTATTCCTAATTATCTTGACCAACACTTTCAGGATGCACTGTTAAAAAGATAATTTGAAGACTGCGTCTCATTACCACTCCTTCCTTCTCTTCCACTTTATTTTGAGCTCATTTTCTGTATTCCTTGCTAATACCCACATCTTGGTAAGATTAATATAGACTATTACAATGATTCCTCTTGTATTTTTTAAATGACTATGAACGAAGTATCAAGGAAATTATTGTAACTGACCTACAGTTCATCTACTAAAATGAAAGAGACATTCAGTAGCTCAAAGCAATGTTTCAAGTGTTGTTTCAAGCTATTTGCAAGCTAAAACATAAGGTACGGAATTTGCCTTTTCCCCAGAAAATATCTCATGAGGTTTTATTTTATCACCATAGTACCTAGAGACTTTTTCAATAACAGCTGAAGCATTGGGTAACAGTAGAGAAGTCTGTGAGGCAGAATTTCACAGCTTGCTTTTTTCTTTAAATTTTCAATAGATAAAATATTATTTTAATTTTATTCCATTCCTGTGTGATGGCTTTTATTTGTTATAGAAGATAAATAGGAAGCATATAGTGAGACTCCTCCAAATAATTTCCTATTTTGTTTATTCAGATCATCTCATCCTATTATTTTCATCTCAAAATAAATAGAGCTGGTCTTTGAAACCTTTTTATTGTGTGGCAAAAGCATTCCTTTGTCAAAGGTCTTCCCTTTTCCCCTGTGCCACTGGCATTTCTATGGCCTTTTCTGCCTCATCTCTCTTGTTTTCAGCTGTGGCTGCAAAAGCTAACTTTTGCCTGCTAATGAAGGGAGCACTGTCCCCTATTCACCATCTTCCTTCAGAAATTAATATCTGCTTTCACTAATGGCAAGACTGTGCTGTGTGGGAGACTGGGTAGACTATTCCTTCCTTTAGGCAGTGTTAGCAGAATTTCTTTATCTTTTCCAAGGTGCTGTTTTAAAGAAATACAAAGGTTACTCAAAACTTCTTTTCTCTTGAGGTGATTGGAGAGAGAGTCAATTCCAGTGCTTTAGTTGCTGTCCTTGTCCCTGTTTTTGCCGCTTTAGATTAACATCATATGCTGGAAAGATGGAAGAGGATGACAATGGGCAAATTTGCCTTTGATATTGTGCTGCTTTTCATCTTGATTCTGCATATCTTTGCTAACCAGCTTCCTACTGGTTTCAGACAGACTGCTTTTTTGAGTAACGTTTGCGTCTGAACGCAGATTTGTAAGGAATATTCCTAAACAAGGGTGGTTTTTTTTAAAAAAAGACTGCTTTCAAAAAACCTCAAACACCTCTGAAGAGGATTTTAAAATAGATATAGTAATACATGGCTACAAAAACACTTTCCTGAAACTGAAAGAGTTTTTTAGACTTTGAGCTTGTTGGTCTGTGGGTCACAGCAGAGCTGGTCACCGAGAACAGGGAAAGGGCATTGCTGGGGCCACGGGCCCCTGTGGTCAGGCTGGTTAGGGAAGGATGGTGTTCCCTGCAAGCCAAGGATACTGGCTCTGTCAGTGTTCACCACCCTTGTCAGCTAAGAAATAACCTTTCCTTCCTGGCTGAATAAGCTACTGTAATGAATAATGGTATCTGTTATGAAGATAAAATAATTAGAAAAAATGAAAAGAATTGGAGCTTGTAGAATAGACCTGATGCAATGTAGAAGCAGTGCCATTAGTTTAGGGGATATTACTTTGTCTTTCCCACTTGCTCGTTTGGTTTTGTTGCACTCTGCCATATGATAGGTCTGAAGATTAATGTTGTTCATTTATCTACAGAATACATGTGACATAGATACAAGCAGAGGCCCAGCAACCTACTTATCTCATGTTCCAGAAGAATCATCTCTGAGTTGGAGGCACTGCCTTTCTGCCTCTGGTCCCTGCATTTGGTCCATTAATAAAGAGTGCCAGCCAGCTTTGTTCTGACAGTAGGGCTTTCAAAGTGGACAGTGCTCACTAGAAACTGATTAAACATCCCAGCTTATTTTGCATAATTGCCAAACAGCTGTCTAGTGATAATGACTTTAAGTTACTACCAGCATGGGATATATTCATGCAGTTTTCCTGGAGCTGAAAGATTCCCCATCTAATTGCAATTCACTGAGCCATTCAATGCCCCTAAAGAGAGAGCACTGCTTGGAAAGAAGTCATTAAAAACTTTCAGATTTATTTTGGAGATGGGAGACAGAAATGGCCTTTGGGTTTTTCAGGCACGTTTATTCACCTCTGACAGGTTTGGGGTTTCAAAAACATTTTAACTGGATTAGCTGGCAAGTCACTTAGAAGGGGGTACTGAAACCAAGTGAGATATCTGGGTATTTAAAAATTAAAGTAGGTGCAGAAGGGATATGTGTTTTTAAATTATTAGGATGACTCTGAAGTCTTTAGAAGTAACAGTTACTGCTTGAAGGATAGTTCTATTGACTCAAGAAAAAAATATGACCCATTTATAGTTAACAGAATCTCAGTTAAGGAAGAGGGTGTTACTAATTTAAAAGGATTTAAAGCTAGTATCATATGAATTACTATAATTTAATTGTATAAACAGATAAACCTTTAGAACTATAAAATTTTGCTCTTAAGAAGTGAAGTGATAACTGTGTCTCTGTTAATAAGCGTGGCATTTGTTTTTGAGGAGGGAAAAATAAAAGGGAAGGAAGGGAGGGGAACTTCTCTCTGGAGATTTCCTTTCACATCATTTCAGAACTGGCCTGTGCCTATCTCTATTATTGCTTTACCTTTGGTTCCAATGAATGCAATGTTTTCTTAAGTGTCAGCTACAATTTTAAGCAAGTGTTTGACATCTGCCTCCAGAACAAGGGATTTGCCTTAGTTCAGTGAAGGGTTCTTGTTTGTTCATTTTGCTTTCCTTCTCAAATGATGCAATATGGAGTAAACCCCAACATTTTTGAATATTTGGGACTTGTATAAATTTTGCATGCTGCATAAGCTCCTTCTGAGGTGGCAATGTGCACTGAAATGTAAAGTACAGAAACAGCTGCATTTCCTTTATATTTTTTCTCTCTTTTCTCCCTCCATGTTTTCAATACCAAACCTGATTGATTGCCAAAGGACCTCCAGTTAAAAAGATAAAAAAGAGAGCAAGGGAAAGTCAGAAGCCTGAACCTTAGTCACCTGTGTGTCCTGATTATGAAACAAAGTACAATATCAAGCTGGTATAGCCTTATTTTTTGCCTGTGCAAAAAATAAGGCTGCTTTGCCTTTTTTTTTCAGTTAAAATGCAGAGCACAGTATATTTTGTATAAAAATCAGGGCACGTGGTATGTTATGGCATTTTAATCTCCAAATATTGGTTTACTTACGCTCCACTTGAAGCATGATTATTAATTCTGAAATTGTACAGAATTTTTTAAGATGGCCTTTCTTCTGTGTGCAGCCTCAGTATCTGGTAGTGAAACATGTCTTCTCTCATGCAGGTAGCTAATGCTAATACCATTCCCTGTTTTAATAATGGAATGTGCAGCACAGCCTGGAAATTTTGATTCATGTTGGGTGTTTCTGTGAAGACATCACTTTTTATTAAGCTTTTTTACTTTGCTTCAGGATGTTATGTCATGTCTGTAAACCAAGAACATTTGAAGCCCCATTTGAACTGCCTTATACTTGTACATGAATGAATTCTCTATCATGGCTGTCTGCCTCAATTTAGGTTTGCACGAGTCAGAAACTCTGCAGTACTTTGAGGAGGAAAGTGAGTGATATTGAGACTCAACTACCAGCTCTACTCGAAGCCAAAATGCTGGCTGTTTCAGGTAAGTTTTTAGTGATGAGAAGGACTAACATTGTTCAGAAGTGTATTGGAGCAGTTATTGACCTCTGCATAACAGACTTGCTAGGAAAAGTAGCTCATGTGCTTGTGTAGATCCCTTGAAGTGTGACCAGCCCAGCAGAACTGGGTTATGCCATGCCTTGTGTAAGGAACTTCAGGCCCCTCTCCACAGTTTGGAAGTCCTGGCAAAAAGCTGATGCTGTGTGGTAGCCAGTAAATGTGCAAAACACATGGTATTTTTCCATAGGTGAAATTGATATATAATCATCAGTAGCTGTTGCAAGACTCTACAAGTTACATTCTTAGAGCTCTCTAGCTAAGTTATAAATTTATAGCTAAGGTATCATAATTACAAGCGTGGCTTTAAATGACACTTTAAAATGGAATACAATAATTGGCAGCTTCTGCTGTTCAGATCATTAAACAGCTAATGTTGGCAGCAAAAGAGCAATTTTATCCTTGGAGTATTCAGGCATGTTATTTACAACCAGTAAAACACTGATATGTGATTAGAGTCTGATACATAACAGCTTTACGTGGCACTTGCTTGTGATTGCTGCACTGTTCACCAAGGAAAAAAGGCAAATTCTTTCTCTTAAGTTGGAAGAGGTGGGTTTTCTAATTCAGCAAATGGTTTGCAAATATTTCAGTAGGTGTCTCTGCTAGACACCTGCCTCAGAGAGGAAGCTGAGTAGAAGGGAACGTGGACTAGAGTGCAAGGAGTTTTCCAGTGTTACACTGAGTAAAGAAAGGCTAAAGGGTTTTTGATACATGTCAAGGTGTAGGAGAGACGTAGCTCTCCACGTGTGATTTATCTTTTAAATTATATACAAGAATCTATATTGCACATACAAATGATTTTAAAATGAAACCTTGTGCAGCATCATGTTTTGTTTGCCAGAAGTGGCTAATGTCAGGCTTGAGCAAAAGCCTAAAGGAAATTAAAGCCCAGATCTTGTGTTGGTGCTGAGCATGCTCGATTTCCTTACTTCTCATAACACGTTTTTTAAATGGAAATACTCTTTATTTCTCTCTCCATCTCTGAGAGGTAAACCAGGCAATCGTCCTTCTCTACCCATAGGCTGTTGAAATGTAGGCAATTTTTTCACTTTCAGAAATGGGGTTTTATGGCTTGGGAACAAAACAGCCCATAAACTGGACATGCAACTACATGTAGGAAGCAGTTGGCCAGAAAAGCTGTATCTCAGTCTGACACTTGGAGAGAGTGAATGACAACTTGGGGATCATTTCCAAAACATTCATAGCAGTATTTTATACTTGTTAGCTCTTAAAAGAGGTTGCTTGTTTCAGGAATGAATTCCAAAGGCAATTTAATGCTGCTCTTTCTATAAACCATTTTTACAATTCTTTGACTGCCTTTCTATGTTTTTTGAGAAGTATCAGTGCAATTTCTTTGTACGGATAAGAAGCACTGTTTCTTTTTTTACTCTTGCTTCAGGGAATTTTAATGACTGTGAATGATACAATCCTAATTTGTTACTAAGGCAAAATTCTACATGGCATGGTAGAAAATCAAGGATGAAAGGTAATTCGGTGACAGTGGATACTGTAATTTCTTTACCTCATTGTAAGATACATATACATTTAGTCAATATGGTGGCACTTGTTTATGTAAAATGCAGAGTTATATATAGAGGACACAGGGGAGATACAAGAATAAAAAGAAAATTATTTCTCCAAAGACCTGAAAGTAAAAAAGGGGAAAAAAAAATCTGAAAACACCAGAAATAGTCTTAGAGCATGAAGTGAATAAAATCAGAAAAGCCAGGATACAGAGTGAATTGCAGCTAGCTAGCAGAGAAACAAGTCAGGAAGAAAAGATTTGATAAATGCAGAAGAAAGAAAAAGGAAGAGATAAAAATAGTGGGGGTTTTGTTGGATTTTTTGGTTTTTTTGGTTTTTTTTTTTTTTTTTTTTTTTTTTTTACTTAATAAGGCAAAAACAGTGAATAGTGAATAATGGAGAAGGCTGAATTACTTTAGTTTCTGTGTATTTCTGTGTTAGGAGTAAATGAATGACACCTGTCAAGGAAGACATAGTTAAGAAGCAAATCTTAACCTTCTAAATACTGGCTAAGATTTGAGCAAGATACTGTATGTACATATTCCCTGGTCTGTCAGCCAACAGTGTTAATGGACAGCCTGGATATATTCAATTGTTAGAAGTTGAAAGAATGTTCAGTTGGGTAATATGCAATTATTTAAGGACAGTCTTGGAAACAGCATGACATTCAGAAGGAATTATAGTGTCCATACGTAAATATGCAGTAATAATAAAGTTTAGTGGTCATAGTTAGAGGTTTTCATTTAGTCTGGAAACATCAGGGAGGGTTAAATGTCTGCTACTTCTTTTTATGTAGCAGTTAGATTGTTCATTCAGACAGTTTCTTCAAAAACACTACTAATGGATACTGAGAACAACTGTTTTTCTCTATACAGATGTCACATCATTTTTGATTAAAGTAGCATTTTTCTTGAGGAAGCAGTAAGAGTTAAGTGACTTTGGAACAGTGTCAAATCAAAAAGGTGACTGTATCCCAAAAGTTAGATTAGATGACCAAAAAAATAGAGTTATTAAGTGAAAATTAGCTTTCAGAATTTATATGTGGTGACTTAATGATGTGATGAGTTGGAAAGCATGATATAAACCTCAGACTTTAGTGGCTATCTTGACAGCTTCAGACAACATTCATTTGCTGCATGGATTGTACTTTCTAATACAAATATACTGATTTAAAATACTGATGTATTTGCACCAAAAAAATGTAAGAATATAGTTGATATTATTTTTGGAGGAAAATACCATGATAAATGCAGTGTAATTCTATTAGTCCTATCAATACAATACCTTGGATTTTAAGGCTGTATGATAAATGATAGTGTAAGGACATAAGACAATACTATGTATATAAATGCCTCTCCTTCCTATTAGTTCATCCCAGGAAGAAGTATAAAATTAAATTTGGAAGAGAAAAAAGAAAGCTTGTGAATATTTGGATTATTGAAGGCCATAGAATAAATTCAATTAAATTGCAGTGAACTTTCAGATGGGAAAAAGAAATGAAGCCCATACTTACATGTTCAAGAGTGTTTCTATTTCTTGTGTTTCTATCAACAGTTACGAATCAGAACCTTTATATCAACACCTCACTTACTGCTAATTGGGACAATATAATTCTGTTGGGACAAATAACTAATAGTTAATACTCCAGAGATGCTAGTCCAGAATTTTTCTCCAGAGATAATTAGTAGAACCTTATATTGTTCCCAGTTTTTAAGTCAGTAGCTTTAGGTAATTATAGGTAACAAGTACTCCTGATGTCATGAGGTGTTACTGTTGTTATGCACATTTGTAAGTTCTCATCTATGAACTATTATAGTTTAGCATCTTGTAGGTCTTTTTTGAATTACAAAAAACCACCTTAGAAACCTGCACGTGATTTTTCTAACAGCTGCTTTTTACATTGGCTCTTAACATGCTTATAAAATTTTGTAGTCAGTTATAGGAAGAACACGACAGTACATGATGCTCCATTCTTTTTTTCAGTATTGTGTGACCATTTAGAATAAATTTTTTCTAGGGAATAAATTTCAGATTAAGTAATTGGAAGCTGGTAAGAAAATTCAAGTAGGATGGTGTTTAAGCAAGTGTGAACACAACTGTAGAAATATAATTTAAACTTATTTTCATACTTTGAGCTGTTTTACACAAGACGAAATAATAAGAAATTGTGTGTTTCTGGTTTTTCTTTAGTGAGAAAATAATTCAGAATAGGAGGGAGGATGCAAACTAAAATGAATTTTTAGTCCTGTTTCATCTGTTTCCTATATTTGAATAAGAGGTTTATTGAGGTACATTTTACCGTGTTTTAGTAGACTCTTCAAGAACTTTTTTCCTCTTGAGAATGCATATTAGCATGGGACTAGATAGCCAGAAAATGGCTTAATGGGAAGCTAAGCAGGCATGAATGAAATACTGTGTTTATCATGTAGTTATCCATGAGATGCATGTCATTAACTTTCCTTCTGTCTCTGCAAACACAAATTAGATCCAAACACAGAAGTTAGAGTAAGGTGACTTGTAGTTAAAAAAAAAAAATTTTTTTCTTAAAACTGTCTATACCAGTAGGAGATCAAATGTCATGATCCTGTAAATATCCTCACCTCTATTTCATTAAGTACTGGCAAGTGGGAGCTGCTTGGAAATGATGTTGTGGGGTGATTTCCAACAGCACAATAAGATTTTTCCCCCTATGTCAATGTAAAAGCATGGTTTTATAAATAACATGACATAAATACTAGATAGCATATTTCACAAAGCCTAATGTTAGGGCTGTTGCCTCTTTGGCTGCTCTATGATGCTCATTTAAGGCAAGTTCTGCATGGATCCAACTGTAACAAAAAGAGCCCCAAACTTTCCAGCTTTGGTGCCAAGTATTCCTGTTGGGAATGCATATATTAGAGAGGGGACAGAGCCATCAGGCTGGAAGATGCCAGTGCAGGCAGAAGGACATTTTCAGCCATCCATCTGTGGTTTGTGTTAATGTGGGTGCCTTATTTTCATGCTGTGCTCTGTCATTTCACACAGAAATAGGAATAGGCATGTACTTCTCGGTTTGATGTTGAGTCCTTCCTGAGATGTGCCACAGCTCTTAATTTGTCTTTCACTGGAAGGTAGTGGTGTTCCTGGTTTCTTTAGCTTTTCTGTCTCTGAGAACTGTTGTTTGGTAATGGTTGCAGAACTCCCTAGTCTTAGATGTAAAAACAACAACGTGTCTTTGTGCCTTCTCGTGAAGGCTCAGCTTCTTTATGAATTGGAGTCCAGCAGAGGTCTGCATCTTGTCAGATGACAATAACTGGTTCCACACTTTCCTATTCCTGATTCCAGCTGCCGTCTGGGTTGATGGATCAGAGGCATATTGAGATTAATTCCACTTCATGACTGCAGTGTCTGGTTCCAGCACTCCATGCTGTGTATGGTCATGTCCTCCCACAACAGCCGTTTTATACTCCTCGAAATAAAATTTGCCACCATGTATTGGTGCAAGCAGTGTACTTTTTGGCACGCCTGTTAACTCATTTGAAAAATAATGCTAGTGAGTCCCCCAAACCAACTCTCACATGGTTCTTCAGACAGCTCTGTGTTGTGGTTTGTCCCCAGCCAGCTGTTAAGTACTACGTGGACATTCTCTCTGTTCACAGGGGGGAGGAGAATTGGAGAAAAAAGTAGAACTTGTGGATTGAGATAAGAACAGTTTAATAACTCAAACAAAGTAAAATATAATAATACTAATGATAAAAAGAACAGCAATAATAATAGTAATGAAAAGGAGAGTGAGAGAGGCTTAAAGCCCCAGACAGGCAAGTGATGCACAATACCAATAAGGTATTGTGCTTCATTATATTGTATAAAGTGTTGTATAAAGCTTACCACCCACAGACCAGTGCCCAGCCTGTTTCAGGCAGTGATTGGTCCCTCCCAGCCAACTCCCCCCAGTTTATTTGCTGAGTATGATGTTCTGTGGTATGGATTATCCCTTTGTCCAGTTTGGATCAGCTGTCCTGGCTGTGCTCCCTCCCAGATTCTGGTGTGTTTGCTTGCAGAGAAAGGGAAACTGAGAAGTCCTTGATATTAGGCTAAGAACTGCTCAGTGACAACTAAAAACATCAGTGTGTTATTAACATTATTCTCTGCCTAAATCCAAAACACAGCACTGTACCAACCACTAACAAGAAAATTAACTCTATCCCAGCCAAAACTAGGACATTATGCTGTTTGTCTTTTTAATCTTATTTTCAAGTCAGACTGCTGGATGTTACTGGCTTGCAGTGAACTTCAAGGGTAATTCATTGTAGCTGAAGTTCCAGCATAATATGTGACCAGACAGCAGAAAATCTTTTCTTCTGTTGCAGAAATCAGTCATGAAACAACTTTCTCTCTCTGGCTCCTCTTACCCAAGCGGCTCTCCCTGGAGCAGGAGAGAAGGTCGAGTTATCTCTTTGGCAGTTCCTTCTCTGTGATTTTGTGCTCAAAGGAGACAAGTCAGATGGGAGAGCTGTGAAGGGAAGGTGCTATCACCCTGTAGAAATGCTGTGCTGTGGTCTGGAGGGGATGAGAGAAAACACTTGTGGAAGGGGACAGTGATGTCCCTCTTTCCATTGTTACTACTGATCTGAAATGTTATTACTGTTGGGTTTATTTACTTGCACTCTTCCCCTCCTCCCCTCCCCCCTGCCCTCCCTTTTTTTGTTGTTTTTTTTTTTTTTATTCCTGGGTTGTTCTGTGGTGACTGATTCAGCCTGGGTACAAGAGGCTCTCTGACTGAGAGTTGCTCCTCCAAATGTATGTCTGTGGGGTCTCTCACCTTCTTCTAGATGGCAATTACCTTCCAGGATCACATCAATCATTCAGTTCTGTTGTGCTTCATAAAAGCATTGACATGTGTTATTGCTTAAAAACAATAATTACAATTCAAATATGCTGGATTTCTGTAAAATGTTTCAAGAGATGGTAGACTGTCCCTCATTTGCAGTTTATTTTTCAGAGGTGCAAACACACTGGCAGTGCTTCCAGAATCTTACATTTCTGTCATGTCTTTAGCTTTTTCCCTTTCCTTTGTGAGTAGGTGAAAGATATTTATTTTCTTCAATTTCTTTTGTGGTGTTGAAATTGCTTTGTATCCTCATTAATCATAGGGTGGAAGATTTTCAGCCTTGAATTCCAGTGCCATTGATAAATACTATGGTGGCAAATGCCCTAAGCTAAAATGTAAATTTTCACTTTCTTATGAATTATTAAAGGTAGTGCTGTTAGTAGATGAAGAATTAATTTACAGATAATGATGAAGAATGACCAATCTATTCTTTGATACATTTAAGCTAGTGTCCAATAGATATGCTTTATTACTAATGAAAAAAATTACTCCTTTGTTTGTACTACAGTGAGCATGTTTTCAGTGGGGCTGAGAATTCTCTCTCTGCTTTAGGTATAAATAATGTAGCTATGATTGTATGTAACTTCTGCCATAAATATGAGAAAAAGTGTGAGTAAAAAATTTGTGGACCCTTAACTTTGTCTTATATTGTGAAGGGGGAAATATTTAATAAACTTAATTAATAACATATTTCTTGTTTTTTGCAAAATTGGATGGATTTCAAACCATATTTTTAGTCAACTTGTCGCTGGCAAATGGTATCAAAATAATGATATTTTACTTCAAGGCTACTAGATGGGCAACAGTCTGCCCAATATAGTAAAATCTGACAGTGAGCTGTTATAATGAGCGTGAGTTTGTGACACATAACTATATATGTATAATACATTTGATGTGCAGAGTACTACTTAGCTGTAGCCATACAAGTAAAATTTTAGGAAGAGAGGAAATAAAGGAAATGTGCTCATGCTTACACTAAGTAAAAGCAATGATATAGGTCCTTTCTGCCTGGGGATTTTTATTATTTTTACTGTTTTTCCAGTGCAGGTTGTTGTGTTTGATTTGGCTGCTTTTTTTGGCATTCACATCAAGCTGCCGGAGCTTACCTGATGTCACTTTCTGTAGAGGATGAAGGATGCATGGGAGGAGAGAGCCCCAGAGGGCAAGATTAAGGAGGAAGATTTAACTTCTGTTGTTGCTGTCTTTTGAGATAGTGGTGATGTTCAGTCCCTCAGAGTGAAGTGTACACACTCAGTTCCCTATGGAAGTGCACTGCAAGCACTTTACCTGTTCAGAGCACTGGCAGCTGCAATCTTGCTGCCCCTCTTTGCCCCAGGGTGTGTGTACATGAACGAGTATGCAGGGCTAAAATTGCACATCTCTAGCAAGCATCACTGCAAGATAGGAGGAAAGATGGGAAAAGTTCCATCTTGCTCTTCAATCCCCTTCATGGAATCTCTGTCTCATGCCCTGGTTTAGACCAGAATTTCAGTTTTGGTCTTAGATTATTAATTCCTTAGCTTTCTTTTCTCTGTACAGATTCTTCTGAGCGAGCCGTCCTGTTGGCTGCATGAATTTTGAGTTTCCTGGGAAGAGTTACACTCACTTAACTAGTATAAGCCAGCTAGAACTCTCTCACTGGTATGGCTGTGTAAAACATAGCTCTGAGTGGTTGACAAAATAACACTTATTGTGTTCACTTAGACAAAATAATTATTTAATTATCAAAAAGAGGAATTTTAACATTTTGAGGGTATTAACAGAATAAAATATCTTGACATATGTCTTCAGAATGTTACTATGGCATCCAACGTGATGTTGTCTCAACAAAAAAACCCCACAACAAAACAACAATAATAATAATAAAAAAAAAACCACCCAAGAGGGTATGTTTTTCAGTGCTGGCAGCTATGGATTATATATTAAATTTTTAATCAACCTTCCTATGGCATTTAGAAAGCAGTTACTTTGGTTGCTGTGATTGAGGTCAGAGCTCACTGATAATGGTACTTGTGATGTATGAGTTGTTATATGCTCTTCTGAATTTTCACTGCAGACTTTCAGACATTTTTGCTGTCCTGGGAAGCTGCATCAGGTAGGGTGTCTTTTTGGCTTTTGGGTGTGTATCTGATGCCATTTCCTTATCGCCTCAGTTTCAATACAAACTTCTCCTCTGGGAATTCTGATCCATTCAGTATATATAAAACTTTCATATGCAATATCATACCCTTTTCCTTGCTGTCCTCTGAAAGGTAACAGCAGGCTCCAGATTCTAATGATTTTCTCACCCTCATGTTTTATTAAGGCTCCTGTGCTTTGATGCTTGGGATGAGTTCAGATGAATAAAGGTGGACTCAAGTCTTATTGCCTTAGAAGCATCTGAATATTTGCCATTTTTCCAGTGATTTTATCTTGCTTATCTTGCTGCTTTGTTTTGCCCATTTGGAAACATGATAAATTAAGGTAATAGAATTTGTGCTGTTGTTTCCCAGTAAAGCACTGATAAACCATAAAATCCTACTATTTGTAAAGTAGGTTTATAGTTATTTAATTGTATAATCCTTTGTAAGACAGAAGTGGCAAATAGGGTTTTAACTGGGAATTAGAAATGAAGGACTTTTGACCTGTTAAAAAGAAACAAGAAAATGTCAGCTTTAAATGAGGAATAGGTTGAATGAAACTACCATAGCCCTGGAACTAAAAAAACCACCAAAAAGCTAAATGGAAAGCAAGACTACCACTCTTAGCAATGCTCAGTCTTTAAACCTGACTTATTTGATAAAGTATTTACCAAAGAATCTTTGCTCCAGGAGAATGGCTGTAGGTGTTAGGTGGAAGTGCTCCTGCTCACCCTGGCATTCTGGAGGGATGGAGCCTCTCTTGGCAGTTGCTGGTGGTGGTTTGCCATCTTCTGACCAGAGTAAATATTTGCATCCCGTTCTTGCTTCCTGGTCTTGAAGACACTGAACAGCAGCCAAACTGTTCTCCTTTAAGGCTTTGTGACCAACACTTTGAAGACACCAGGTCAAAAAGGTGTAATGCCATAATTTAGGATATTCTGATGTGGATTTGATTGTTTGGATTATGTGTTAATGTTTGAAAATAAAGTTTTTAATTGATCTCTTGTGCCTAAGAAACTGTTTGTTATATTGCTGAAACAAAACCAAAAGGAAAACCTTACATCTGAATAATGCTGGTGGTATTATAAAGTGATTTCAGAAGTCTAAAGTCATTACACGTATTTCAGAAGCTGATGTGGGATTTGTGTGACTGGATGTGTTTTATGTTAATATTTGCTTCAAGGCTAAATCTTCTAAGTGCCTTTACTTACTAGATACCTTTGCTAATTAGATCACATCACCAAATTTTTGCTAATTTAGGATGATATCAGAGTTTAAGTCTTGTGCTAGAGATCTTCTTTCTTTTATTGGGCAATTCTATATGGAAATTATTTTTGTCATGAGTTCTATAGATTGAAGTGTGCGGGTGGGGTTTGGGGTTTTTTTGTGTATTTGTTGGTTTAGGTTTTTTTCTCCAGACAAGTATCTCAATCATTGAAAAGATTCTGGTACAGCTATGTAAATGTAGCATTGTAATAGTTACTGTACTGCTATTTAAAAGTAAATGAATGGCTGAGTATCTCACTGTCATTTTCTATTTATTACGGAAGACTTCTTTGTGAAGTAAGGAAACGTTCCTCTCCAGCTGCTTATAAAAATGGTTTTCAGAACGGTGAAGTGGATAAATGTTACTAGGCTACACTCTAAACCACTTGGGAGTTGACTCTTTTACTCTGGATCCCTGTCCAAAGGAACCAGACATTTTTCAAAACTCCAGGACAGCGTGGGCTGGTGCTGCTGAGGCATTCTGATTTCTGTGACATTTCATGCTTCACGGAGAGCCAGAAGTGGAGAGTTGTGACTTCTGAAAATGTTCTCTGAGAAGAACATCTCCCAGTGGTCTTTGCTTGAGGCACAGGCCATTTAAGAAATGCAATGTATCATTCATAAACAACCTTCTGGTGCTTGTTACAAAAACCAGCACAGGGCTGCTTTGTTCGGGGATGAAATACTTCAGGGTCCAGCAGGCTGACAGCCTCTATTTCAAATGTACTGTGTGCTAAGGGTCCTCCAAAATAAGAAAATGGTCTGATAGATAATACTACAATGATCAGTGATTTACAGTATGATGTTATTTGAAGTGTGAACCCTTAGGAACAGGTTTCCTGAAAAAATGTAAATTGTATCAATAATTAAAGAAAATAAAAATATCTCTGTGTGTAAGGTTAAATCAGCTACAATTGTAATATTGATGAAATGGATGCTTGCAAAGCAGTTTTTCTTTTTTTCCTCTAGTTGGTCTTTCAGTTGCTGTTGGGAAGTATAATTGCCCAATTTCCCAGGATTGCTATGTAAGCTACTGATGTTGCAAAGTGTCTGCTTCATTGTTTTTTTCCTCTTTCTTCCCTCTGCCCCCTCAAAACATGCAGGAAGTAATTTTGGCACTGCCAAGGATCTTGCAGAAGAAATAAGATCATTAACATCTGAGAAGGAGGGACTGGAAGGACTTCTCAATGAACTGTTGGTTCTGAGTGCCAGCAATACACGAAAATTGGAGAGAATTAAAGATGACTACACCAGACTGAAACAAGAACTTGAACAAGGAGAGACTGCCTTTGGTAAGTAGTTTACAGATTGTTATAGCTTTTTGCTCAGTCCTGATCTCTTGGAGGTGTGCTGGTTTTGATGAATGATTCTGCATTTCTCAAAACATGTAGATTGTTCTGAGAAAAGTCTGGCAATGACCCAGATAAGCAGTATGTTCAATATCCTCTCAGTTGTTTCCCCCAGTGCTGGGGGAGGCCATGGGGAACAAGGGATACCCCAGCAATATGCCACTTTTTGAAATCTATCTTAGCCCAGTTCTCAAAACCTCTCTTTTCTAAGCCCACTTTTATCATAGTGATGATGGCACTGTGCTTCTATTCACGTACAGAGGAACATGCAGTCTTTATGCAGAAGCTGTAGATGTGTCTGGCTGTGACAACAGGAAAATGTTTAGTATAAATAACTAGGTGGTTAGTGTGTACATATATAACACGTTTGGTGGTGGGTCTGAACGCATGAGGTGCAAGGGATGCCTGATCCTGAAAGCAGGAGTTCTCATAGTAAATTTGTGTTTGAGGGGGAGTTCAAACAGCTTGCCAAGTGCTGCTCTCACACAACTGTGAGCAGTGTGCTTGGGTTGTAGTGTCATGGTGGAGTTGGAGAGGTTGTCTGCAATTCCTGGGAAAGCTACTGACAAATTATCAAATAGCAAAGTCATTCCTAGACTTGGCTTACTGTCTTGTCTGCTGTACTCAACTCCTGAAGTTGAAGCAGATAAAGTGGCCTTGCTGCTTGCTTAAATGAAAAGGCTCAGTAATATTTGATTGACTACAAATGTGCAGTTACTACAATTACTTCTAAACAACTAGGCATACTTCTGAGAGCTACTTTAAATCTCTAGGATTTTGAAATGTCTTTCCTTTTTCAGGATCTTATGAGCAGTAGGTTGGGCGAAGAGAGGAAGGTGCCTCTGTTTTAGAAGCATATGAAGTTTCTTCATAGGCAAGTGGATAAGTAGAGCTATCTTAGAAACAAAAAGATTTTTAGGCAGCTGGATATACCTAAGAGAATATTTTAAAAATGCATAGAATAATATACATACACAGACTTCTAGATAAATTTTTTTTAAAATGTTACCTCAAATTTAGTGCATTGTGATACAAACCCAGAAATGCACATCAGGAAATGCTTCTTCTTTCCTTGGGTTTTTTTAAGCAAAAAGGGTTCTGACCTTCTAATCAGTCCATTGTGTTTCTCTTTTGTTTCTAGGACAATTAAACTTCCTATAATACACATGCACTTTCTCATTTGTGTTTTTATTCAGCAGAGTTTTACATAAAGTCTGTACAAGACTCTTGCTGAAGCAACAGAAATGGTAACAGTTCATAGACTCTTTTTTCCCCTTTTACATTTATAAAGCTGTAAGGAGATACCTTCTTTACCTAACCTCTACTGCCCAACAATTTGTGACAATAAATTTCAAAATACTAGGTGTTTACTATGAAGATTTTCTTTTAATTTACTGTGATTCTGTAGGCATCAGGACAAATTTACCCTTGTGTTAAAATAAAGTGCTGTCAAGCAGATACTAGTTAGAGATACATAAATTGAAACCTGACAACTTCCCTTTCTGTCGTTCCTGCTCCCTTTACATGTGTTCTACCCTATTTTTTCCTTTAAAAAATGGAAATATTTGAGAACAGTAGCATGGGTTTGATACCAACACATTTAACTGAATGTAAGCCTTCAGATACACCCTGGAAAACAGTGTGCAGGTGTCTTGAGGAAGAGAGGCCACCTTTATGAAACAGCACTTTGCACAGTACTTTGATGTTTAGGGAATAAAGCATAAAGAATTTGAATACAATTTTGTTGCCATTTGTTTTTGCTGTTATTTGAAAGAACTGGAGATAATTGTGTTGGCTTTGTCTGCACTGCGAAAGGTGTGATTTGAGTTGGGGTAGCTGACCTGACTTACTTCACAGCCATAGGCCTGGTGTTTCATTTATGCCAATAAAATCTGTGTTGCTGCAGAGAAAGGCAGTTCTGCCTTTTTTTCTGTGTTCCTGCCCCAACCCATAAACTAGGTCAGGGTTAGGGTTAGGTGCTATACCCGTCTATTTCTATGTCATCTGGCATTTGAATTGTTGTTTTGTGCCTGTGAGATTCTTGAAAACTTACTTTGATTTTTTTTTTACTGAACATCATACTATTTTGTATGGTAAATATTAGACAAAAAAATTAAATGTTAAAATGTGTGTATGTTTGTCTTTCTCTTGTGTATAAATTGGTCACCTTTTTTTTACTTCAATTAATAATTGTTGATTTCTCACAGTAATGCAGATATAAGGAAGCAGACGTCAAGGGAAGAGACTTAATCACACAATAATCAGAGCTGGAATTTTAAATAGGACACATCATTAGCATGTTAATGAATTTTCTCACTCTGTGCCAGCTGCCCAAGTATAAAAGATATTGCAGATGCAGTGCAAAAATCAGGCTTGGCTTACTGCACTGAGAGCTGTCAGTGCTCCCCATAAAGGAAATTTGACAAAAAATCCTTTCGTATTTTTAGAGATGCTCAAAAATATGTTTTTCATGTTGGATAATAGAAGCATTGACAAGTAAAGCTATGTATTAGCATTTTAGGATGAATAGTACTAATTTGCCCTTTAGACATCGACTTCTTTCTGAGGCCATCAAAATGCTGCTATAAAAGTGATCAACTTTTATTGCCATTTTACAGATAGGAAAGCCAGAGTCTTGGAGGTCATGTAATTTTACCTGAAATCGTGGTGAAACAGTTTCCCAGTTGATGGTGTAGCATCAATCCTGATTGAATCAATCACTTACAATAAACATGTGAAACCAAGTGGTGCTGTGATTCCCTGTGAGCTTTATATTCTTCTGGACCACAGCCTAAGACCTGATGGTTCTGGGAAAATCCCTGAAGGTCTTGTGCTTGACCATTGAGCAGACCTCTCTTATAAAGCCAGAAGGTTCTGTTAAAAAGAAGAGAGCTACTTTACAGCCCAAAACAACCAAACTTGCATTCCAGACAAGTGAAGCTTAATTACTTGCCTGTCTGCCAAACTGTTGGTTTGTGCTTATAAATCCCGGCTTGGGTTGATTGGCATTTGTAACCCAGGGCTGGAAATGGAACCTGCCACTTGCTGTGGTTTTCTCACCACCAGTACTGATGGCCGAGTTTTCCTGCCTCCTCTGCTGAATTCTTTTCCTGGCTGCTCTCAGCCTTTTTCGGCCCCTATGACACTTTTGGGAAAGCATCTCCTGGGAGTAATGTATGTACACACACAGCTAGGGGGGACCGTGCTTCCCCATCTAATTGCTAGGTTGTGCTTGCCAAGTCATGTTAAGCAGAATTTCTATACTGAATTAATTTCTGGAGGAAATATAAAATAAAGGCTTTCATGCACATGAAAATAGCTTTTTAACCCTTTTTAAAAAAACCCCCAAACCCAAACTACTGTTTGAAGGCTGATATTTCAGTCTCTCTCCTCAACTCTTGTTGCCATCCTTGAGTTTTATTGTCTTAGAAATTACTTGTGTAAGTCCTAAAGCTCTTATCAGCCTGCTTGTACAGTAAAGCTTTCTGGAATTGAAAAGATACATTTATTAAACAAGGAACTAGATGTAGCAGAGGGGTTTCTTGGGAAACTGGAAATTTCTTTCACACTCAGTTTTAGTTTATGTTCAATGCACACTGCCTGCTTGCACAGAATATCTAACAGTGTTTTGTCCTTTTAACAGAAGAAAAACCTATCAGAGTCCATTTTTAATCTGCTTTTTTAAAATAAAAAAACCCAATGTTTTGGTTTTAGAATACTACTTAGGAATAAAATGTTTTCAGAATATACTTCGAAGAATAACAAAAATTCTGCTATTCTTTTTATAGTCATTGTTCCAAAAGCTGCATATTTGACTGTTATGGAGGATGCAATTAATTAGTCTAAAACTTAATATTGTGGGGACAGCAGAAACCACCAGTGGTGCTGCTTAATGTAATACTCGCTATTGCATACTGAAATATTTATGAAAAGAAGGGTCTGTGCTTCATATACAATTATATAGGATGTGATTAATCAAACTGTTAATGACCATTTGCTACAAAGCATTTTTATTCTCTTTCAAAGACATTTTTTTCTGATAGGGGCAACACAGAAAGGCTTACAATAGAGACACATGCAGTGTGCCTTGCACTGGGAAACCTACCGTTTTTGTTTGTTTAAATATTTGTTTTTAATAATAGCTGTAATACAAAAGCTTCTCTATTTCTCTTCACAACTGGTCTTTAGGATGTTATTTGAAGATGTCTAAAGATTATTAACGACTTTACACCATTTTCAATTGTTGCAACAAATACCAACTGAGTATGGCATAAACCCATGTGCCTATGACATAACCAGAATGATTCCATGTTTTATGTGATTTTTCAGGTGGTGGTTTTAATGTTCTTCCTCAGTGCTGGTTTTTCTGCACCAAACTTTTTACTGAACATCTTTCTATAGTTCATCCTGTGTTTGAGCGATTACCTGATTCTAAACTGAAGAGCTGAAGCTTTAGATTGCTTCTGTTTGAATAAATCATTAAAGGAGAACCTACACAGTGTGGAACAGATGGGCTTCCATGAGGAAGAAGCTACTCTGAGTCTCGTTGTGTCTCCACTTCTAATTTGTGTGAGGTCATTACATTCTGCATGTCACACCTTTATGAAATGCTTGTTGTCATTAAAATGAGTGGTGAAATTGAATGGTTTATTGCTTATGTCTGTGGCCATCTCTGCTTGAACAGTGATCCTGCAGGACTTAGCCAGTGGTCACTGCAGCTTTCACAGAAGGTGTAACACCCTCGGTGGTGATGCAGTGCAGCTGGTATTATCCTTTACTCCGAGGTGATGCTCCACAGTAGCACTTGGCAGCATGGGAAAGTCATGTCCGCATAAGAAAACAAAAGGATAAAACAACAACAAAACCCCCAAGAAGCCCAGTCTTGCAGAGCTCCCTTTGTGTTGTCTTGGGCAAATACCGAGTGAGTAATTACCCTCTGCTCGTTAGTATTCTCTCTGCTGTTTCATTTGAAAAATTGGTGTTCCTGTATTTGCATGGACTTGCACTGTTATGCTTATTTTGTCCTTGTTTGTGTATCACTGATTGTGAGCATGGGTCTCATTTTCTTGGCTTATTTTTAAAGCACTTGGGATCTTACAAGTTAAGTCTACCCATATATATCTTTTGGTCTTGCAATTCTGTAATGGTAGTAAATGCATACCAAATTGTTACCAAGCTTTGAGGATCAAATTCAGACTAATGATTTTCATTCCATGTCATGCTTCCACCAAATCATCCACATCATCTTTGTTAAGTAATATTTAACTATAAGTAGTTGAAGGGTTGGTTTTTTGTGTTATGGAATTGCCTTTTTGATAAATACTATCAATAGAATTTAGTAACATAAAAAGAGTAAATTCTGCTAGGCATTTCCTGTAACTAAAATCTCAAATACATTTTTATTTTAGACATCAATTTTTGTCATGATTGAAAAGATTGGAAACCAGTATGTTTAAGCATAATTAAGTTTGCCATATGTCTTGAGTCACTTGTAATTGTGTTTCTTATAATGGTGATTATAAAGGTCATCTTGTCTGATGTTGTTCATTTAAATATGTAAAATACTTTGGTTTTTACTTGGAGCATAGAGGCTTAGTCTGTATAAATGCGATGGAGGTATTAAATTTAATCTGGCCTTTCTGTATAATTAGATGCAAATATGTGTAATTCAGAAAATATGAAATATTCAGGCATCTTGAACTGACAAAGCAGCTTGGTTCAAAGCCCGCCAATATCTGTAGAGATCTTTTGATCAGGGCATTTCTCTGTTGATGCTCAAAGGTGAGCTTCTCTTCTATCTCTTTCTTCCAAGATCTGATGGCAATAACTTTATTGAAATGTTTTTTATACCTGTGTAATACTTTTTAAACAGCAGTATGAGGTAATTACACACAGAATAATAACTCCTGAAATGACCCAATACTGATGCTGCAGTCATAGAGGTGCTTATCTACCAGGTGCAAGGAATAGAGTTTGGTCTGAAGTTTTATGCTGAGTCTCTTCAGGGAATATGATTTCATCTTTAACTGGGATAAGCATAGAGACATCAAGGTTTTGTAAGTTTAAGGCCACAGAAACATAGAGTGGCTCTGTTGGAATCATGGCAGTGCCATGGAAAGGTGAAAAGTGTTGCTGAACGGTTCCTACTGCAATGGGACAGGGGCAACCTCCCCCCCAAAATGCAGTGTGGGAACTTTCTTGTGCTGGTGTGCAGGCAAACAAAGTTCTGATAGTGTTCCAGGCAACTTATTCCTTTACATCTCAAATGCTGTTGCCAGCTATATACACGCTGCATTAAACTTGTGGAGTGGGCGTCATATTAAATTATTCTGGTTTGCTGTCTCTGCTCTAGGTTTCTGCATTGCTCTGCTTTTTAGTTCAGCTTCTTCAGCTGACAGCGATGCAACAGAATAAGTAGGAAGAAGCAACACAGATGAGTTAAATTTGGAATAAATGTGGAAATGCATACCACCACTTTTAATCATTCTTCATTCGATTATGGTTCTGCAGCTGCATCTTCTGAGGCACTGGGCTCAGACTGAGATTTCTCTTGGTTTTTTTTTCTTAATGGCTATAGCTGGTTTCAAAAAGAATGAGATGCTAAGATGCCAGAAAGCTAGGATTAAAAAAAGAGAGGAAAAATAGTGTCTTCTGTTAATTGGCCAGATAGAGCAGGTTCCCATATGCAAGTCAAACCCTTTACCATGACACTAGCCCTGGTGACAACCAACAAACACTCTTTAGCCACCTCTGAAGTTTGAATATATCATGCTAGGAAATTTGTAACTCTCTTCCTGATAGTATACAGCTGCTGTTTCTACATGTTACATTAAGAGAATTCCAGTTTTGTCCGAAGGATGCTGTGTCTGGCTGGAGCTGCTCAGAGGCAGAAAGCTCTGGGTGTCTGGGGGTGGGGTGCTCTGAAGAGGACCAAGAAAAGTGGTGACATGTAGTGACACTTAGCAGATAGGATCAAATTAAGTTTCAAATAAAGGTAAAATTTGCTTTCCTTGTCTCACAGGTGAGGTAATGGAGGCACTCAGGGAACTGATTTTGTGTTTCTGTTTGTTTTGCCATTTCATATAAGTATTGCCTGTGTGTATCTGGCCAGGACCTTTTGGATGGGATTACAGCACGTATTTGACAACTTGATCCCAAAACATTAATAGGTTGGAAGTATGAAAACAGTGTTTGGTCTCTTAAAAACCTTAAGTTTTATTGAAAAAGCCAATGAACAGTTGGTCTACCATTCACAGGTTTCTTTAAGTTACATTCCTTTTGGTTTTTATTCTCAATGTCACACAGTTTTGCTTTATTTTCTTTATTTTTTTGACGTTATTCAGATTATATTAACATGGCATGATATTTTCTGGTCCCAGAAATGTGCAAAGGGCTCTTAGGGATACTTTGCCTCATTTAGTTTCTCTTGAGGATGAGTATAGAGATGGATAGAATATTTAAGAAATAGTGTCAATTTGTTTTCAAGTAGTACTTCAGTGAAACCAATCTCAGGCAGTTACCCTTTCAAATATTCAGACTTTCTGCAGATTAAAGATAAAAATAGTACAGCATTTTATATTCAGTTAATGTTTTGGATTTTATTAAATTTTTTTAGCTGTAAGCAAGGAAATGTTGGTTTGGGTCATCTGGGATCACTGACATAAAATTGATGTGCCAGTAGAAGAGTGTACTGCAGCAGAAGCAGAGAGTGAAGATACTGTTTAACCTTTCAATTGCAGATATTTTTCAGATGTATGTATTTTGATTCAAAATCAGTACTTCAGTACATTTCCACCCAAAAGTTTTCATTCAAGAGTTTTGGCAGTGTTCTCGAGTTACAGTGCACACATCTAATTCTATGCTTGCATAAATACATGCAATTTGTAAAGAGCTCCTTATATCGACGGTAAATTCACCTCACTGACTGAAGTCAGATATTTATTTTTTTCAGACATTACTTTTCATCTTTGCTTTGATGTTGACTGGCAATATTCAGATACAGCATCTAAAAGTATGTACATCTAAGCAAAAGAAACCCCTGGGATACCATTCCATTTGGAATACAAGATGTCCCTCATGAAATATAGGGTTTTTTTCTCCAGTTTTTGTTTCTGCTGGTTGTTAGATGTAGAGCAATTTCTGCCTCATTCTTTCTTGCTTTTGTTGGTTTAAGGTTTTCTTTGAGGTATTTGCAAATATGGTAGTAACAATCCAAGCTAAATGAGGTTTCTGTAAAAGATATTTAAAAATAGGGACGTTATCAGCCTTGACTGAGTTTTCACTTAATAATTAAAATTTTAAAGTGAATGAAATTACTGTCTGCTGTATAGTTCATTCCTTCAATCACCACAGGGTTCCCAGCATGCTGCAGGCTTTATACCCACAGATATGCAGAAGTATAACCAAATCTGGAGTAATGGATAATATTTATTGAAAGGTGGGGGAGGTATAACACCTGATGATAAATCCAGAATAAAACTACTGAAATTCTAATCCTTTCTAGAAGAGCTGTGTTCTGTCCCTAAAATCATTTTAATGCTGCATGTATTATGGTAAAGAAGGCTTTAAAAAGAAAACCTCTTCTAATTGACACCTTTTACCAAGATAGACAAGTAGAAATACAGAGAATTTAAATGGAAGAAAGAGAGATTATTTGTTCTGACTTTGATTCCCCAAAGAAAATGTATTTACATCTTCTCTAAGCTTTTAGTCTTTTTCTGTACTTCCATTAAATCCTAACTGATTATTCTGAGGCAATGGAAATCTTATTATTTAGAGCAAAGTACCTTCCATCTCCGGTTCAGAAACTGAAAGTTTTCACCCAAGAATTTTCTTTCTCTGTGCTTGGAGACATAAATTGGAGCAAAAGGCAGAAAACCAAGGAATTGCTAATGCCTGGAGTTAGGAGCTGAAACTCCATGTCCTTCAGTTTGATTTCTCTTCTTACTTGACCAGGAACAGAGGCTGTTTGCTGATGCTTCAGCTGATTTGGGCCACAGTTTCCTTGTACCAGGCCTGGAGGTAATCACTGCTTCTGCCACATCCTGTTGTGTGGTCTGTGCTCCACAAAATCAATATTTAGGCACGGGAGATGGCAGTAGCAGGTAATAGTATAAGGCCCAGGGATTTTGTAATCTATAATTGCAGAGAATCTGTGGCTCATGTGCAGTGGGTGCTTGTGATTAGTATTTCTGATGGCCTGCCAGATTTCAACTGATAGGCTGAGATCATGTAAGAAATGTAAGAAATTCATAGAACTGGACATTCTAAACACTACTTTTTCTGTTGTTGTGTTTGAACCTGGTTTCTTTCTTTACACAAAAATATTGTAATAGACAGAATATAACTGAAACTTTGATGCTAACTGAAAAGAAGATTCAGCCATCATATTTGTGGGTGATATCTGTGGTTTGATGTGCATGTTGAAGGCTTGGGTAAAGATAAACAGGCATGTTTTCCAAGCTGCATAAGATTAAACAGTTCATTACCTGTTGGAATTATCAGCTGCAAGACACCTTGCATAATTTGGACTACAAGCTTTATATGCTTTTGGCTGGATTATACCTCTTATCTAGTGAGGTGTGCATTGAAATGTAATTAACAATGTGAGCTGGAAATGACAGGCTGAAACTATGTGTATTTTTGTGCAGATAAACAATCCTATATCAGGATCAGAAGTCATAGTAACATTTTATCTACTAATTTTTTCCCAGTTCCTGTGTTCTAAAACATTGTACAGAGAAAAATAATCTGTGCTTTGTGCCAGAGAAAAGCAAATAGACACCAGCCATGTCTCCTTGTAGGCTTGACTTAAAGAACATTTGGAAAACTTTAAATCCTACAGAAAACAGCAGTCATTTTAGGTCTTTCATATTCTTGATTTTGAATGTTTTGTTGGAGAAAGAACTTTGAAAATACATGGAGGCAGAAATTCTGATCCATTGATACCAGTAAGAGTTTTGCCTCCAGTTTCAGCAGAGTTCAGGGTTTCACCTCTGGCACTCTCCACACTGAAGCTGCAGCCTCTGTTTCTGAGCTGAGCTGCTTGGATGCAGGTCATCTGACTTTGATGAAAGTACAGTCCCCATAAGAAAGAGCAGGACTTGTTCAGAAATTCTTTTAACAAGGAAATCCTTCAGCTTTATCACAAAATGTAAATTTTGAAGTTGGTAGTCCTTGTCTACTAAAGAAAAATCAGGTGTTCTGAGTGTTTAAGCTAAAAGCTAGTTGCTGTTGATTTTAATTCAGTGAACTTAGAGCCCTTTGGCTTTTACAGTTAATTTATTATTTTAGGATATTGTTTCTCTGTAGTTAGGAGAAAAAGATTTTTTTTACAAGTCAGAGCATATGCAATGTGGCATTTCCAACAGAATCACCTGTAGCATTTGTTCCTGTTACTGCAGTAAAAAATGACCTGATTGAAATGTGTTGCTCTTGTATTTCCAGGTTTCCATTGTACAATCTTCAGGGTATATCTATGTTCTTGATCTAGTTCTTAATCTATTTAAATGTTCATTGATCTAGTGATCAAAATAAAAAGTTTCCTGTGCCAGCAGAAAAATGTTTGAAGTGTGAAATGTATTCACATCCACTCAGTACCTAGTAAAGAAGTGTGTGAGTACTGGTGTAACATATCATTGTTCATTAGCTCATTAAGTGGTCAGCCACATCCTTAGGTGGAAGGATATTATTCCATCATTAGAGAAGCTCTCTAAATAAGCTGTAGACACTGGCTGAAGCATCAAATATGGTGGTGTCCTTTTCAGCACCTTAGATTGTAATGCAAAAACATAGATCTGGATATTTATTAGATTACCTCTTTTCTTTCTCCATATCCTTTCTGCTTATGTGGTAATGACAGTCTGGGGACATCTTGAAAATAACAAAATTCTAGACCAGGACACAACAATTCCTGCTGCTTTTTAGTACTGAATGGAGCTTTTGACAGTTTCTGGCAAGTACTTGGCTTAGTCTTTTGCCAGCCCAAAAAAGCATGGATGGTGTGTCAGTATTGTAGTCCAAGGATGCTTCAAGAGTAAATTGGCCAATACTCAAAAACATTTTGCCTGCAACCTGTCTGCAGTATGGATTATAGACCAGAGGAAAATGAAAAATAAAGCCCATGTGTCCCAACAGTTTTTGCCAATGAGGCTGGTTGAAACCAGTTGTAGATATGAGCTGTTCTTTGTTCAGTTTAAAGAACAGAAGTCTGAGATCTTTTGGTGGTAGGCTGCAACAACCTGCTCAGAAACCAGAACTTGATAGCAGAAACATATTTATGATGAGAGACAAAAGCAGAAGTGATTATTTCTAAAGGCTAGTCATTGAAGCTGACAACTTCAGATTTAAAAAAAATGAGCCTTTTAACTGACAGGACAACTGTCTTTTGCCAGAGTTCAGCAAAGATTTTATTGCCACTGCCCAGTAACTGTTTGGGGTTTTTTATCTGTTATATTCCAGTTGCAGCTGGAATCAGTTCAGAGGGATCTTACTGTGTTTTGCAGATGAACAGGATCATCAAAAGCAATAATTTCTGTTAGACTTGTGTTCTGGAACTGTTGTTTTATAAATAGAATGATAACTAGAGAAGCTATTCCTGTGTTGGTAGTTTTTTAGATGAATAAAGCCCAATGCAGAAAGGCAACATTTTCTACTAGTGTTAAAATTCATTGGGTTGTGCAGTAATGCCTAGTTCTCTTCCTTCCCACTTTTTTTTTCTATAATTTTTAATTTACTAGCTCCCAATACTTTTCAATCTCTGCATGGTTTATTTTCGTCTCCATCTTACGCTATATGAAATTGTTTTCTTAAAAGTCAATAATTCATTGAAGTCCTGCTTGTCTGAGCTCCTAATCATATGGAGCACAATTTCCCACCTTTTTCAGGACAGGGCACAGTTCACCAACACCACGCTCTCAACCTGATTTATTTATTCTTAAAAGAAGGTGCCACACAGAAGCCTTCTCTGACTCAATTCCTGAAAGGCCCAGTACGTAGATGTTTCCTCATTCTTATGCTGCTTGCATTTTGCCTCTTGGGGTGACCCCTGCTGAGGTCACTTATGTGGTGTAAGAGTGGATTGGTTGGGGAAATGGAGACCGCAGGAAAACACAGAACTCTAAAAGCACAGAGCATTTTACAAGCTGTCTGCCTGACCTTGAAAACCAATATTTATTGGTCTAAGTGGAAGATGCATTCACGATTTTGCAGGATGAAGTACCAGGGCAGCAGGATCTTTTCCTGTGTTAGAATACTTTGTCACCGTGCTAAAATGCTGAACTGCAGCTGAGAACCATCAGGGTAAACATTTATTAGTTTAGTTCTGCTTCTGTAGCATCCCCCTGTAGTGCACCAGGCATCCTCTTACACCTTTCAAAGAAATATAAAGAAGTAAGAAAACCTCTACCTTTTAAAATTCTCTGCGGTTTTGCGAGTTGTTTTAAAAGTTCTGAACCCCCAGTCTGTCATCTTTGTAATTCCCTATGTTTATTTTATACCCTCTTTCTACCATTAAGCATTCTGCAAAACATATGTTTTAATACTTCTCCGTGTCTGATAAACACCTGGCATCTCGGCAGTAAAAAAAAAAAAAAAAAATTAACCTCTAAAATCTGAGCATTCATTTGTTTATATCTTTTCATTTTCTTTCCCTTAATATTTTTTACTCTTGTTATATTTTACTTTCATCGCAAGCCTTCAACTTTTTAAGTCCAGTTGACATGTGGTTTTCCTTTGTTTCTCTTCTATCTTTCCTCATCTCTGTTCAAACCTTCTGAATTTTTTTGTATTTTTTATTTATATCTGTGTATGTGTAAAATAATTCCATTTAGTTTATTTTGCTGTTCTCTCATTTCTGATAGTCTTTCTAATGCAAAAGTTTCCTGAAGTAATTTGCATGGGCCACTTGGCTGTTAATTGTATTTTTTGTTCTCTAAATTATTTTTGTTATCTTTGTTTTTTCCCAGTTTAACTGAGCTTTCCAAATTCAATGCTTAATATTCTTTTTAAAAAATATGGACCCTCTTCCTTGTTTCAATCTACATATAGCAAACCTGAGTTACGGATTTTTCTTTCCAGTTGCATGGTTTGTGACTTGGTAGTTAGGTGGTTGCTCAAAAAATTGCCAATACTTGCTGACAAATAGGTTTTTTTTCCAACCTACATGTTTAGTGCAAGAGAATAACCCAAACAGGCAGCCATTTATGCTTCTTTCTTCTGTGTATATACCTCCTCAGTGTCCCAAGAGATTTGTTTAGGCTGTATTTTGTGTTTGGGCAGTGCAAGCAGAGGGTGTTTCCCTTCACATTCACAGAGGTGATGTATCTGAAATCCTCAAGCAGCAGACCCATCTCTGTGTGGTGCTCTACGGTGCCAGGTCCTGCTCCTGTCCCAGGAGATGCAGATGCTGTGATGAAGCACCTTCAGTCAAAATCCTGCTCCCCTTGCTCTAAGGGGGTTTGTTCTTGGTGCTGGTAACCAGGCCAGAGGCAACACTCTGCACTCTCAGGTGGAGCTGCACTGTGGGGCGGTTTCCTTACCACAAACCCAGTTTTTCTTACCTCCCTATTATGCCTGTTTAATGTGGTGCTTAAAGGGTTTGTGGTGGAGTGATCCTGGCTGCGTTGTGCCATCACACATCACAATTGTGTGTTTCCTTCAGCTGTGTTCTCCAGGTTCCCATCTGTTCTTTCAGCTCCCTGTTAGGAAAAAGGTCCATGCTGAGCTGTGATGAAGTACTAAGCTCTCAAGGCAGAGTATGATGATCCCACAAAGGAGTATTTTTCTGTATTAAGCAGCAGAGAGCCCAAGATGACTTGGCATTAGAATTATTATCTCTGTCTGTCTTTATTTCTTCCATGGCATTTTGCTACTGAACAGTAGGACTGGTGATAAACTTGTATATCTCAGACATGTCTGGAAATTCCACCAGCTATAAAGTTTAAAAAGGCAAAAAACCAGATTTCTGGAAGTAGCCTACCTGAAATGATTTTTTAATGAAGAATTCTCCTTCAGTACAAAGGGAATTCTTCACTGAATAGTTTGAGACTGAGTACTTTAAAGTTATAAAATAGGTAAAAGGGATAGTAATAGAAGAGTTGCTGTCCAAGAATAACTCTGTAGTAAGAGATTAGGTAGGAAAACTTATCTGTCTGTCTTGCAGTCAAAGGTCACTACCATAGGAAATTAGCTTTTGTTCCCCATTCCCTACTGTAGGTGATTGCTTTCTTCACATGTTATTTTTGTTATTTTGGCACACTCTGTGTGAGTGACAGCAGGATCTTCAAGTCTTCCCAGCTTTGGCAACCATCCCCTTGCCTCTGTGAATGACAGTCTCTCTGTAGGTTTTGATAAGACATTCTTTAAAAGAGAACTTAATCTGCCATCATTTATTTTATTAGATTGAAATATGTTCCTGCTGCCCTCTTTGTTGAGAGTTATTGCCTCAACAATCACAGGCAAATCTGATTTACTGTAAACAGTTATAACAGCAGAGTAGGAATGTGGGCTGCAAATTGGTTGGAAATGGGAGCAATTTGCTAGGAGTGAGAAAGTATGATTAAGTTAAACCATTGTAGCATTCACTGAAGTCTTGTACCATCATCTCCAACAGCTTAACTAAGTACTGTGAGAAGCCTTATGCCAGGTCATCCTTTGCCATTTGCTTTGTGCTGGCATCCTTGGAGAACACCCTGCCTGGCAGGGTACAGCACTGGCTCAGCCCCCTTGTGACTGGTATTAAATCAGTTGCAATGAAGAAAAAAGGAAAGGGGCTGTTCCTCCCTTGTCCTAAGGGAGCAGCTCTGATTTGGATACTGCAAATAATTTGTTTTTATTTTATCTAATGAACTGGAGAATTGGGA
>VZRO01008286.1:732533-777951 GCA_013397915.1 Daphoenositta chrysoptera | reverse complement strand
TCAATGGAAGAATTTAAGTCATGGCAGGGAGGAGGCACAAAACCCAAGGATATATTTGAAGAACACGTGTTGAAGATTGAAAGAAGCTCTTGATTTGGTAATGTATGAAATATTTCCTTCAGCCAAAAGCACATCTTTAGTCTCCTCCCCTTGCAAACCTCTGGAATCAGATGAATTAAATTTCTTCTTCCCTCTGCGTCTCCCCTTGAAGAACAAGTGGGAGATCAGTGGCCCAGCACTATGTCAGTGTGCAATATCAGGATTCACTTTCTTCTGTGTCTAGGATTTAAATCCACCTCTCCAGCACCTCTGACCCGCTGAAGGGGGGTGATGGGTCCCCAGTAGTTGAACATGCTCTTGAGGAGACACTGTGCTATTGCCTCTGTGTCCCGACTTCTATACTAGAGCATTCTCCTTTTAGGGGTTATAAAACTCATCCCATTTTATCATGCATCGCCTTTCCTAGTGCAAACTGTCTCTGGAGTCATGGAAGTTATAATTATGCAATTTGTATGATTTATTGCTTGCACTCAACAGCCACTCTGCACTGCTGTTTCCATTATTTCTGAATTGGATCAATTTAAAAGTTTGATGTTCTTACAAATATTACATCAATATAATTACAGGTATTGCAACATTATTGGCCAGTCTTGTTTGGGAAAGAATTAATTTCAATAGAAACTATATTTTGGAATGATTTAATTTGGAGAAAAGCCTCATGTTTGCTGAATTTTGTTTGGTGTGTAGGTTGTGTCACTATTTTCATACACAAGACAGGTGCCTTACTGCAGGGTTTGCACTGTGAGAGGCAAGCTCTATACACATTAAGGCAGCAAATATCAGATTTTACTTAAAAAAAAAAAGAAGCTTTTTTAATATGATGTATTTTCCACATGATACCATTTATACTGCCTCGGAATGTTCCTCTTGACCTTGGTGAAAGGCTGTAATTAATCAGCAATTAAAGTGGCGATGGCCCTTGGGAGGCGGGGGCCGCCTCTGCCGGGCCGGCAGCGCGAGGGGGCGGCATTGCCGCGGGAGAGGCGCGGCCGCCGCTGGGATGCGGGAGGGAAGGCGGGATGGAGGGAGGGATGGAGCCCCTCTTCCCGGACACCCCCGCAGCTGCAGCCCGCCCGGTCCAGCCCGCAGCTGCCTTCGGAGCGCCAGCCTCGCGTCCTGCGGCAAAAGGCAGGCTTGGAATAAGAGAAACCGGCACGGTTGCAGTATTTCTTGGTAGCCAGGTGTCCTCTTAAAACTTGATTTAAAGCTGTTATTGAGGGGTTTGAATTGCACTTTGTTCTGCCTGGGCTCTTCTTGAATGCGCACCTTGCTGTAATGTTCCAGATGGCTGTCCTCCTAACAATAGATAAGAATTAAGGATGGTAATAGGGGATATTTTATTTAAATCCACATCTTTATCTTTCATTACTTATTCACATTCTATTATACCCTGGTGCTGTATTCAAAACACTTGAGGATTTAACAAGGGGAAAAATAACCATTTAAATTAGGATATTATGTTGACACCTTTACTGATGGTAATTTTTTCAGGCAGAAGTGCAGTATGGAAGAGCTGGAGCTGTTTCACATGGAGGAGGAGGAAGGAGCTTCACAAATGCAACATTTTGTTTGAGTTGCATTTACAGGCTGAGAGTTCATTCCAAAAGAAGATATATAATAGGGTGGGGAAGTGTTGCAAACAGGCAGGCTGTTCAGTAAGTAGAACTGGTGAGAAGACTTTTGTAAGACATTTTGCTAAGTCTTTAAATTTGTTGGAGCGTCACACAGTGTTTCGCTGAGACTTCTGACTAAAACTTCTTCAGGCAAGGCAGGCAGTAAATACAGTGGTCTGGGAAATTGGGTATCTGTGTGCAAGTCCATGCATGGCTTGATTCAGAGTGATTTGGTTTCTTCAGAATGAAGTGGTGGAGAAGTAGAGAGGTCACACTGAGCCTCTAGCACTCCTTGCACTAGCACCAGGTTTCCTGGGATGGATGAATCCACCTTCTCACTTGTAAACACACACTTTGAGAGGATGAAGGAGTCTTGACACAGTGACCAGACAAGTCTGGGCACTGTCTGACCTAACTTCAAAATATCAGAATGCTGCTTTGACACTGAATTATTATCCTTGGTCACTGCTGGTGGTGCTGCAATGTGTAATGAAGCTAAATATTGAAATGCCTGCAGAGTAATGAGTGATTGAGCTGCATAAAATACTTTTTAATGGAGAGCACGTTTCCTCAAATGTCAGTACAGTGGGAATAAAAGTGAGTGCCTTGATACTGCTGTAGATTTGTTCCTGTGTAGCCACTATGTGCATAGAATTAGTCTTCTGTTGGGATAATTTTTACTGACAGAGGTGGAAGTACTGTTTTCCTTTGTTTCTTGTGGGATTTGAGCTAAGAGCCTTTATTTGGTTCATAAAGACCGTGCTTAATTTCAGAATGACAGTCAAATGCTTCAAGATATCACTACTGAAAGGCAGGCAGGCCCTTCTATGTCTTGAATTCCATATTCAGGATGGATTTGCTTGTGTCATATTTCTGAGTTATTGGTAGTCTAGATGAAATGAATGTTGGTTACTCTCCTTTCCTACAGCTCAGCCTGCAGAGGTGTTTTATACATTGATGGGAATTGCACATGAGAATTAGCACTGCATCATAAGCGTGGCACTTGGATTGTCTCTTAGGCTTGTTCCATGAAAGTCAGGATTTAGGTTCATTGGAACAGTGAAATGGAATTGGGTGGGTGCTGTAATGTGTATGTACACTGACTTTAGAGAGTCAGACATAACATTTTAATAATCCCTTAAGATGATGTATGTTGCTAATGGTTTTAATAGCCCCTCAATTGTCTGTCTCTTGACTACTTACCTCAATACAAATTTTTGATTTTAGCATCTGTATTATAAATGCAATTTCAGTTTTCATGAATGTGATTGCTCACCTGTATCTTGTTATGCCCGTGCAACATACCATGCTGACATATAGTGTCAGACTTACTGTGTTAGTAAAGTTAATGTATTATTCATCAGTTTGAACTAGAACTCTGTGGCAGTGTGCTAGGATTAAAAAAAAAAAATTGGATCTGTATCAACAGGGAACCTGAGAAAATCAGTAATTTTCCAAACACATAAAATGTGTTGGGTAAAACCTTCCTTTTCGATGCAGTTACTTTCTGGTAGAAAACACAAACAGCTGATGGTTGCTGGTAAATCCAGGGTAGTGTGATCTTAGCAAGGTAGTACACATATAGAAGGAAACAGCCCATAACAAAAATCCAGATTCTTATTACCTGGCATGCACTACCTGCATGTTTGGAGCTCAGCAAAGTTGCAGGATATGCCTGTGTAGATAAAAGCTTTATCAGATTGATCAAAACATTTATATAATGCTTCTGATCAATGGAGTGAAGACAATGTGAAATATGTTTTAGGGGGAGATATTATTATCTGTAAAAATCAATACAAATGTTACAGGTGAATTATTGTTTCAGAATACGATTTGTTATATTGAGGTATGCAGCCATTTTCCTTTTGGTGCTAGTATTGAGTCTTTTTTTTTGAATAAGAGAAAAATGTGAATTTCATAATGAACCATACTGAAATGTTCTTTTTCCTTTTATTTTAAGGTTTTATGAGTTCGCTTAACTAGTTCTATTGTATGGAAGCTGGGAAAACCTGCTGTTTTTCTTGCAGTTGGATCACATTGCTCTCCGGACTTCTCTTGTTTTTCTTTGAAGAAGAACACCTGGTATAAGATTAAATGTGGGCAATTTTAATAAACACAGGTTTCTGAAACCCTTTTATGCACCATTAAAGTGACAACTAAGGAAAGAATGAGGATAATTCAGGAAAGTTAGGTCATCATCACCTAACTTAAAGTTATTGTGTAAGAGAATTTTAAAATGGAGGACAGGACCTAGACCTCTCTAGATCCCAGAGCCTTGCAGTCAGCAGTTTCTCTTCCCGTGGGTTTGTGTGACATGTCTTAATGAAAGAACTTCTCATAAAGCATTTTTCCTGCTGAGTTTTGAGTACAGCTCTGTTTTGCTCAGAACAGTTTGTCTGGTTTGTGTATGCTGGAACACGTCTTAGTCTTCCATCTAGAAAAGCTCCTTAGGTGGGAAGAAATTAATTTGAGCGATTTTCCTTAAAAAGCAGCTTTAGGTGTGCTCGTTTGTGCATGCAGGCACACAGTTAATCTAGTGTGTCCAAAATGCCTACCCTGCTTTGCCTCAGTGTCCCCAGCTTATGCTGAGACTGGACAAGGGTAGGAGTATGAAGCCAAACTTTTGTTATCACGTGTGGCTACTGGGAAGCTTGCCACATCATGGAATCATCAAAGAATACATCCACATGCCTGCCTGTGTACATGTAAGTAGTTTTGTCTGTTCAGAGTGCAATTATTGATGCGGCAATGCCACGCAAAACTGTTTTGGGTCAGGTTTTTTTTTCAGAACCTAATTTTACAGTTTTGACTGTTTCCACTTTGCTTTTCCCAAGGGAAACAGGCACTTCAGCAAGGGTTTCCACAGATCTGCCTATGGACCTCTGACATACAACAAGTTTTCTACCAGGGTCATAGAAACCAGAATTTCTACTTTTGCATCTCAGTTTTGAGGGTTCTGCTGTGAGCACAACTGAAAACAATTTGTTAAGATCAGTTCAGGAAAAAAAACCAGCCCTCAGCTGCAGTATGACCTCCTAAAACACTAAGCCATAGATTTGTATGGAGATTGTGGAGTCAGGGTGAAATGAGGGCTAAGAACGGGATGGAAATGTTAGAGGATGATACAAAAAGAGGCTGGTTTTTATGAAAACCCTTGCTAAGGAGGCTACTGTGTTGCAGTCCTCATTTTCAACTGGGGTGACTCCTCAGGACCAGGGTGCAAAGCAAAGTTCACATGGAAGCTGATGTGAAGACAGCACTCTTTCATAAAGTCTGCCCAAGGGGGTAGTTATGTGTAAAGTTTTATTAAGGTCGTTGCCATTGAAATTTGAAGTAAGCTTTCATAACAAAGATGTGATAGCTCAGAGCTTGGAAGGCCTAAACTGAGCAGAGGATCTCTAGGGCTGTCAAAGCAGAAGTGTTAGTCGGGGTTTTGTAGGCACTCTGTGAGGCTTGGTGGGGTTTCCCTTTGTCTATGAATTGTCTTCCAGCTTTTGGGAGAACACGTACACACTGAGGGCAGAGGAGACAGCATCTCTTTTCCATGCTGCTGGTCACCACATCCATCTGCCACGAGCTCACCTCGAGTGCAGCTGGTGCATGCTGGTTTTCAGACAGTCCTGCTGTGGTGGGGACAGGGCTGTCCTTTGAGCTCCAAACCAGAGAGCCCTGAGCAATGTTCAGTTTCCTTGTTTAATTCTAAAAAGTCAGGAGTTGAAAGCAGCAGAGTAATATTGCCCTTCTTAAGAATAGCTTTTCGATTTTATATTGGCTGTGGTATATAAGACCTTGTACAGTTGCTGTGACTTCTCTTTTCCTTCACCCATCTTCCCTCTCTGCAGGTTTTTTATCCCTTCTTTCCCTTGATAATGAACTTATTCAGACAGTGATGATCCTCTTTGGATATTTAACTGATTTCTAAAGAAAGAAACAAAAAAAATTATGGGGCTCTACAAGGATAGGCTTTCCAACACAATTCCAATTCTGGATTAGTTTGAGATTTGTTGAGCTATGCCCTTACTTGTCGCTGTAGTAGCAGTATGCTAAAAATGGTGTGGACAAATACAAAATCACTTGAGTTGATAAAAAGACTCCTTTATTTAGAGCTTGTTTCTCACCAGTCTTACAAAATCTGTCATTGTGTTTGGTTTTTCCCCTAAGTTTTAGGAGTTGCAAAAAATGTATCTGCCTGCAAGTGCTACTTGACAGCTGAGGGGGTGAAGCTGGAAGCAACCTAGCTTGGGGTACAGCCATGTGTCTTGAGACTCTCTCTTCACTTGGCTTTTCCAGCAGAGTAAATTATCCTAAGTGCTCAAGTCCTATTGACTTTGACTGGAATTAAGGCTGTTCAGTGACATATTGACTATATCATTCTTTTAAAAAAAGAATGGATGATTAACTGTTTAATAAAAAGTGAGTAAAATAGTATTTTTGTATCTCAGTAAAGTCTTGCAATTATTTTTTAAAAAAGTGTACTTCTCATACTACATAAAAATTTGTCAGGAAAAATAAATTTCCATGAACAGAAAAGGTTCTAAGTTATTTATCAAAACCTGGGATTAATTTGTTCTGATTATTAAAGATTGGAAAACTGAGTCAGAGAAATTGGTTTTCTGAATATGTATTTGAAATTCTTCTAGCTAATTTATCCTTGGAAAGAGAAGCTACCTTGCAACCATTTCTGAAACTAGCAGCTCTGTAAATGCACACAGCATTTGGAGGCTGTGGCAAATGAAGTAGGAGTGTTCATCTCCCTCACTGTACTACTTAATGTAAATTACTTTCCTGAGTATCCATTTTGTGTACAGGGAGCAGTACACAACAGATGCTTCACACGCTTAACTGAGAGCATTTGAAAAACAAAGTGTCTCTGTAAAACCTGTCTCATCCTTGGATATCAGTATTTCATTTGGTGCTGGCATTACTTCTTGGAAGAAAGTTCACCTACGAGCAACACAGGCAGCATCTCTGCATAAAAGCAAACACTCATGATGGTGGAGGTAAAGTTGTTAGGGGTACGTGATTCCAAGCTGGAGTTTATAACCATGAGTCTGTAATATCTTAGTGTGTGTGTGAAATATCAGATATTAAGAGGAGGAGTTTGTCAGAGGAGTGTCCAGGTGTGCCATGCAGGCTGCCAGCAATAACTTGCTCCCACTGATCTTATAAATAGTCTGTGGCTTGTTATGTTTTAATTCAGAACACCTTAAAGGGCAGCATGTCATTATATAACTGTGTACGTCCCTATATGCTCTTTCAAAAATTAACTTTGGCAGATACTAAAATGGTGAGCAGACTTATTGGCTTCTCACATGGGCTTCTACAAGAGTTTTGCATGAGCCAAAATAGTGTCAATAAATAGTATAAGCTGTGGATGAAACATTTGCATGGAAACAGAGAAGTACACTGATATGAGTTCTTTTAAATATACTCCTAGTGATGAATTGTTATTTGAGAAATGATGCCTGAGTATGCTTTTAAAGATGGTATCACGCATACAAATTCTATATGTCTGTAAAATGCTCCTCATTTTAGTCTAAACTTTAGACTAAAGTTTAGTCTCAGTATTTATTTTCTTCCATTTCTCAATACTTTGTGTCTTCTTTGTCACTTCTTCCTGCCATTTTCTGTACTTGTCCAAATGATCTATTCTTTTTTGAGTGTTCTGAGGCATTTTCTGTGTTTGTAAAGTTCTTTTTCCTGAGAGAAGTAGGAGTTATTCTTCTACTGGAACGCACATGAAGTCTCCTGTTACTAATGTAAGGGTTCATCCCTTGAAAATAATACTACACACTGTGTGCTGGCTCTGGCTTCTTCCCTCCCTTGGATCTGGCTATTATTTGTTGAGCGCTGTCAACACACTCGACACTGTGTGATAAAAAGAAAGAGGAGGATGGGATTTCTGCCCCAAAGGGTTTGCAGTCTGTTAGATGCACAAAACAGATTAGATAATGCTAAATATGGCACCGGTCAGATGCACAGATTAGTCTGAAAATGCCACAGATCTTTTTAATATAGCTTCCTCCTTTGATGGATGTAGTCTGTGTTTTAATGAAAGTATAAAAATACCCTTGTCTTCCCTGAAGACTTTACAAAAAGCTACATCTGAATAACTGACAGGTAGGATCTATCATGCCAAGCTTAAGCTTATTGCTAAGCCAACATATCTGATAAAGATGGTTTGCCTACTGGCAAAGAATTAATTGGATTTCATACTTTGAGTCCTTTCTTTTTGCTCCATCATTATTATCGTGGAGTTACAGGAGGTAGAGATATAAAAGACCTATTAAGTTATCCAAGCAATAGGCTTCTCAAAGGCTGCCTTCTATTACCCTTCCTTTTTTTCTTGAGAGTCAGACATTTCTTAATTTCATCTTTTTATTCATAATTGTATCTGTTTTTTCCATCCTAAGTAATTCATTTTCCTTATTGGCATACACATCCTTCATATCCTTCCTTCAAATATTTACAGGTTGTAACTGTGTCCCCCAGAAAGTTGTTCCCTAGTCAACCTTTATGCAGTTAACTTTTAATGTCTTGATGTAATAACTCTCTTCAATCTTCACTTATCATTTTTGTTGCTTCTCTAATAACTCTGTCTAATGTGTTATCTTTCTGGTAATGAGGTGTCCGGAGCTGAATGTAATATTCTGTACGTGCCTCTGCAAGAGTTCTGCCGTGGGGGACTCTCAGCTCTCTACTGCAGGAAGTCACGGGACTGTTTAGGTTAGAAAAGGCTTCAGGATTCAGCCACTGACTTAGCACTGCTAAGTCCACCCCTAAACCATGTGCATCTGCACATGTGGACAAAACCCCTTGAGCTTTATTGTGCTATATGGTGTGGCAAACAGGAGACTGATTCAGATGACAATGGCTTTGTATCATTCCAGGTGATAAAGCAATATTATGTGTGTCTTTCCATGCAAGTGTGAATGGCATTTTCTGGATTTTTATCTCTGCAGGAATGAACTATATTCATCAAAAAGATTTGTTTCTTTTATCCCCTCTTTATAACATAGGCAATTAAAAGCAGAACAGACAAGTGAGGTTAAAATAACACGGAGGCAATTGGCAGTGCCCTGCTGCTGATCTCTCCTTTGAACATCTGCTGGCACCCTCAGGGGAATGTGGTTGGGATAGGAGTGATTTCTGCTGACTCATTATGGTTTATTAACACCAAATTGAATATATTGGCAGTGTAGGTGTCCCTGGGGAGCAGCTAGAAGAACCAGCACTCTGTAGATGTGCTTTATTTGCCTGTGATTCAAATAAATAAATGCCCACACTGGGAAGGGTAGGGGGCTGGAATCAGGATGTGAAGGATAAAGGAAGAGTGCTCCTGCAGTAAACCCTCATTATTTCGAGGTGCACTGAGGGAATGTCAGCTGTGATTCATGTCCTCTGTGTAGCAGAAGATACAAGACCGAAGGTGATGGGGGCAGGGAGAAGAGGCCAGGGGGGTGCAGCCTGTCCTGGTGGTGTCCCTGGGGCCGGTGCCCCGTGCAGCTCAGCACCACATCCACCTGCAGGTCCCAGCATCCAGACCCCAGCAAATACAGTGCTGTGGGTTTAGAACCAGAGGTGAAAACAAATGGTCTGAAACTGGGTCTGATACTATTATGAAACAGCAGAGAATGAAGCTTGCTATGATGTGTTAAATATGTTTTTCATCTTTAGCTGCTTGTGTACAGAACGGAGCTTTGTGCAGTTAAAATTTTAACAGGAAATTGCAGCCGCTGATCTGAAGGGAAGTTTGGACTCCAAGCAGTTGGGATCCCAATTTGTTTGAAACTGAGGTTTTGACATCACAGTGTCATTCTTGTCCCTGCTGCAGGAGCTGTGAGGTCATTTTCTGTTTCAGTTTATTAGACTGATTCAGTTTAGCAAGTGGTTTATTGAGCACTGAGGAACTCAGTTAAAATACTGAGAAACCTGTTTCTCCTCTTCCAGTCTGCAAATAAAAGCTATGTTTCAACAGATACATCTGTCATGGTTACAATATTGGAGTAATTTGGGACCTAGAACTGATTGTTTTGACTCCCTTATTTGGGGCAATGTTTCCTTTTGATCAATTTAAAATGCAAATTTGAGTAAACTTCCTTCATATGTACACAAGTAGTGAAAAAATAATTTATTTAGTGAATTTGATACCATTTCTCAGTGTTCTTTGTGTGCCTTTTAAGAAGAACTCACTATCATTCAAGCTGAGCTTGGTGAAAATATATTAACATCACAATAGAAGCACAGCTTACTATTTCTTAATAAAATAAACATGAAGGTAATACAAAGGTACAACTCTGATAGGTTATAACTGGTTATATAACGGAAATAGCATTTCTGTCTTGTAGTCTCAGAACATATAGTATATATAAATGCAAATTTGAGTATTTGGTTGTGGATAAACTTGTTTATCCAAACAAAACTTGTTTTGATGGTTGCTGTGCAAAGAGAACCACGTCTTTTGAAGATTACCTGGAAAGTACGAGTGTGGATTAAGACCGATTTAAAGTCAGGCTGTGTTTAAATTACAACACTGCTCCAGAGAACAAAATGACACCTTTGCTTGCTCCGCACTTTTGTATCTTTGGCTCCTGCATTCCTGTGCAAAGCTTGTGGTTCTTTTGGGATAGATTTCTGTTGTACTGTTCACTTCAGCAAATGTTGGTGAAGAGTGTCTGGCTGGTCCCTGCACTGGCCAGCTATGGTTCTTGTTAGCACTGCTTTGGGACAGTTTGTTCCCAGTGTCTGGGTCAGTATCCCAATGTCTGGGATGGTTTTGTTCAGTGTTTAGTCCTCTCCCAAGTACCTAGTTGGAGGCAGACCCTGGTTTTTGTGTAGGAGGCATGGTGTGATGCTCCCATTGTTTTATTTTACCATATTTTAAAGCAAAGCTGATATCCTGATAACATGAAAGGAGATTAAGCCTCCCACATGTACCTTGTTCTCCTTTATCTTGTAGGTGATCACAGATGAGTAGGCATGTATTGTTCCAAACCTTCTGGCATGCTGAGGACAACAGAGAGGAACAAAGGGCAAACTCACTCGCCTCATTACAGTCTAATTTTTTAATTTATTCCTTAATTTTTCAGTCAGCCTTACACATACAGAATACGAAAGCAATGTGTTGAAGCAACAGATGCAAACACCAGCCTTGAATTGCAAAGCATCTTCTACTTCCATGCTTTATTCAGTGTATCTTACTGGGGGATGCACTGATACCTGCTGAGGGAAAAGGAATCTGAATTAAATTAACTGAAGAAGAACGAATACTTTGCAAGCAGAGTTGCATTATTCTTCCAAGTTTCTGAAGGGCTTTTTAAAGCACAAATTAATTAGTCTCCCAGCCCCTCTGAGATAAAGCTCCTTTTACACGGGGATGAAGCCAGGAGAGACTGTTACATTATTTAGTCTGACTTGGCCCTTTGTGTGTGCCAGGCAAATGCTTTCTTAATGTCTCTCACAGACAACCTAATGTGACTTTTCCTACTGGACTTTAGTAAGTTATTGAGGTCTTGAACGGAAAGAACTGGGTGCTGCAAGGCAGATACCTGGTTTCCAGGTGCTAAACCTTGCTGTGCACGGTAGGTATTTCGCTCAGACCTTCAGGAAAAGGCTTTTTTCCATTCGAGTTCATAGACTGCTGTCCTCTCCTGAAGACAGGACAAAATATAGGCAGTATTTAATTTCTTTTATCACCTGGCGGGATAGAGGCTGACAAATTTCACTTTGTTGGAGAATATCCAGACTGCCAGGGAAAGAAAGAGAAGCTTTTTAGGTTTACTGCCAGTCCTCTTTGTCTCTAACCAAGAGGATACATAATAGTATTTCCTGGTGATCTCATCTTCCTCCCTAATGAGCAATGGAATATTTTAACTACACTGATACCTGAGACAGATGTTGAGCATTGTGTTCTTGCCAAAGGAGGGATACTAAACTTGTGAGGATTTTTCTGCTGGTGGAACTTGAAGGTTATTGAACTCAAAGGCATATCAAGTGGTTGAGACAACCAACAAATTACCAGAATAATTACAGCATCACTTTTCAGGATAATGAGAACTGATATCTCAGAAACTTTCCAAGTCTGAAAGGTTGTTAGTATTGTATTAGAAATCAGCCTCTAATTTTTTTTCTCTTTCTTTTTATTATTGTACCATTCTAATTGTCACATAATAATTTTGTAGTGTTCCAGAAGAGGCAAAGAGTAGGATTCTTTTATTTTGGAGAACTTAAATGTGATTTGTGGCAAACTGGATCCTAGGATTCTACTGAAGTTTGCTGATCTCTACTGCTTATTCACTCGGTGAGTTCCAGTCTGTGATAGTGAAGAGTGGTGTGGTGGAAATATCAATACCATTAGTAATGAAGAATGGCAGCTTTAGAAAGAAAATGGCCAATTGCAGTCAGTTAATTCTGTAAGAAATTAAAAGTCAGGACGTGCAAAATATTATCTTTTGAAGTAGCTGTCATGATCTGCAGCAGTCTGTTGCTAAACAGACCAAGCTTCCTGTTAACATCTAACATTAGACTTCAGTATTTATGGAGGAGGAATTCACGCTTGATTTTTTTTTTCCTGCCATGTTTTTACCCCCTAACTATAACTTGAAGGCTTCTGCCACTAGTTTTAACTGCTCAGTATATGGCTTAGGGAACTCTGTTCAGATCCATCACTTCTGAGGAGAATATCAGGGAAATCTCAATGAAATGTTTGTTTGACATCTGATAGCTCTTTAACTCTTATAGTAGGCAGGCAGTCAAGTGGCTTCTAATATGCTGGTGACTGCTTTGCTATCACTTCTAAATGGATGTGTCAATTATCTTTTTGTGCTGTACATTTAATGGTCAGATCAGCCTCTGCACTGCAATTTTAGTTTGTTTTTACTGTACCCTTTTTAGTCGTAGTTCTGGATGACGTATTTCTGATGAAGTCACTTTATTGAATCTCTTAGGTGAAATTAGAGGAGGAGAAGATTAGAATGGAATTGTTAATACAAAAACATGCTTCACTGAGTTAGTGAGGGAACTACTTTTGAGATGCCTCTTTCTGCAGCATGTGTGGATATGAATGTATTGATCACGTATCAAGCAATTTTTTGCAGACCACCCACATTTTTCTGCTAAAGAAAAAGAGTACTGTTTATTTGTGTGGATGTATGTCTTGGCTTGCTTCTTGAATACTTTATTTTTTATTTACCTTAGTTCTGTCACTCTGAGCAGTGGTAGAGATTTTTTTTTGCGTTCACCCCCCTCATTGCACAGCTTAGTGTGGATGTGTTTTGAGTTATCCTCCAGTGACCAAGTACAGACCAATTCTTTCTCCCAAAAAGCACTGAATGAATTATCTTTCTTTCCTTCCTCTTCCTTTCCCCCCCGACTTTAGCATATTTGTGTTGCTTGAAAAACAGTCTTGCTGTGAAGTTTTGCAGAAGTTCATTATATAAACCCCAAGCTTGGGTTGCTGTCAATGTCAGCATTGGTTGCTTTATTCTTCTTCAGTTTCTTGTGATAATGGTTTTTGGTATCTTTTGTGATATCATCTTAATTTACCTGGGACAAAAAAAGGGACAGCAACAGATGAAAATGTGGGGATTTCAACTGTGTAGTAGGTGAAGCCCATCATTGTGTTTTCCTGTCTGGGTACCAGTGAACAGAAGAACAGTAACGTGTTGGTTTATTGTTTTTTTGTTTTTTTTTTTTTTTTTAATCTTTTTCATGTTTCCCTTACTTTTAAGGGGAAAATTTCCTGCGCCTGTCCTGGGAACCTGGGGCATGCCTGTGTGCAGCTCCAGTGTGAAGCATTTGATTGCACCGATTAGTTGAGCAGAATTAATGTCCACAGCAGTAGTCTGTTGTTCATATTTTTTGTTCATCACTGACAATTCTGCCTAGTTAAAGTCCCCTCCATTTTTAAAGACTCTCTCCAGTCACCAGTTTTACTGTGAACATTTGTTTGTATCACCCACTCCTTCTTTACCTTTGAGATTTAACTATTTTGCTTTGTGCAATAATCTAATAGTCAGTGATAACCTAAAAAATAACAAAACATGGAACTTCTCCAGGGGTAAACAACACCAAAGCACCCAAATTACAACCTTTTATATCTTTTAGATGTCTTTGCAGTGTACTTTTGTGCTTAAACATCTTGGAGGTACTTCTCTTTTATTCAGACTAGTACGTATTTATTGCCTCTTTAAATCAAGAGAGGCATGATATTCTAGTATTGCATTTCATCCTGTCCGTCTGCATCCTGGTTGCCTTCCTCCCTTCAACATCTGTGCCTCTGAGAGAAGCAGCTACTACAGCTGCTGCTCTTTCAAGTTGCCTGCCCTCTCATCCTAACCTCAGTTGCCTTACTCTCTTCTGAACTTTTCCATGTCCCACTAAAAAACAGTCTGACACTCCAGTCTCCGTGAAGAATAGTTAACTTCTGCTTGTCTCTCTTAATATTTTTGGTAAAATCTGTGAGCATAGAGGGAATTAGTTGGAAGAGGATGCAGGCTGTTTTTTCAAATTAAAAAAATTTTTTTGTATTTTTAAAAACTGCTCACAACAGTGACTATAATCTAAACTATGATTAATAACAAATTAAGCATGAAAGAATCCTGTGCACCAGCACAAAAGCTTTGTCATGAATATAATGTTCATATTGCAGCATTATCCCCTGGTTCATGGTAATGATCAAATTTCAAAGTATCTAAAGAGAAGACGGAGCAACTGTGCTTCTAATGAATCTGTAATGAGTTCTAGGGCTGGGTAACCATGCAGAGTTGAGGGATTTGCATAATAATTGTTATAACTGGACTAAAACTATTGAGTTTTTTTTTTCCAGAAAAAATGAGAATTGTTGTACAACTTAGTGAAAAATTCAGCTTTTGTAGCTTATCCAGAAATACCATAACCAAGGGAAAAAAAACTGTAAGAAAGATGCAGTGATGGCGCTTCACTTGTGCATGTATAAAAAGTGTGCCTGAAAGTAATGGATTTTATAGTCTGTATAATTACAAAGAAATAAATTTGTATTTTATACTAATTGAGTCTTCTTCAGCCAATATTAGGATTCAGAATTGAATAACTGAGATGTATAGAGGGTGGATAAAGCTTTCCCAGCATCCTTACTCACTAAGAAACTGAGACAGTTCTTTTTTAATAAGAGGACTACTAATAAAGGAAAGAGATTATTTAATTTCAGTTGCAGGAGGAAGATCTTTGTTTACCCAGAGTTGTTGCAGGCTACCATTGGTGTGGTTACTTATTGGCTTTTTTTTTTTTGTTTAGTTTTACTTTCTACTTAGGTTCTTACAGTATACAGTAAAGGGTTCAAAACTGTTCATTGATTTCCTGTAACACAAGAAGAAAGAGCTAGCACTTTTTATGTTGACTAGGACTAGAGGATTCTGAGGGCTCTAAAACAGTGAACTGGAAATTCTGATTTTTATTATTTTCTATATTGACATTGAATTTCTAATTAAAAATTCCTGTTGCACAGTTTTCCAGGCCGACAGTGTTCTACAATAAAATTACTTCATCTATATGCTGCCTGTCTTGGTTTACTCAATCGTTTATTCTGTCAGGAACCATTTTTCACTTTGTAAAAGTGTTGCATTTTGTTACCAGTATCAAAGGGCAGCATTAAACCGAGCCCCATCTCATGTCCATATGGTGTGATTGGAGAAGAGTAGTGCACAATGCTGTGCTTGTGATTTCAGGCACTGTGCTGGCCACAGTCACCACCGTGACTGCAAAAATAAAGCTCCTGTTATTCTTCTCTTTGAGTCTCTTTCTGCTCCATCAGGTGGTCAGTTTGTGCTGCTCGGCCTCCTCTCAGGGCCAGGCTGGTTCTCTTTCTGCCAGGATTCTTTCTGCTTTTGTTTTCTATGGTTTCACTGATCAGATTATATTTCTCCAGAAAGTGCTCCCTAGAGAAATTTCAGCTGTTCTCTGCCTCCTGATGTTGCACCACTTGTCTGCATTTTTATGGTCTGACCCTGTCTGATGTTATTGGATGTGAGGTGCTCTGACAGTACAGTCAACTTCTGGAAAAAGATAGTGGGGGAGAAAACATCCAGAGAGATCCATCTCTTTGGATGGTGGACATGGTCCAAGAGTGCGGGGGCAAAACTTGTTATAAAAGCGGTTCCTCACCAGGTGTAGCAGACATCATCACATTTCATTCACATTCTTTGCCTTCCAGAGGTGCACAAGTCAGGCCTCTCCTTTTCTTTTTCCTGTGCCCTGGATGTGAATGTGCCATGGTGGCTCCCACTGATGAAGGACTGAGCAGTTTGTACGTCTGAGGTCAGCAGAAGCAACCGGCTCACCTCAGTCTCCAGCTGCAGGCTGAGGAACTGGTTCATCTCAGTGAGACGTGGATGCTGGGCTTCACACTGTCTTGTTATTGTGGGAAGTCTCTTACAAAGAGGCAATTCTCATTTCCTGACCCCCATCTCCAGCCAGAAGCCTTGAGGTTGTAGGAGGCCAGCACTGCGTGTGGTGTCAGAAAGGAGGTGGTCAGCACCACACTTGTACCACTCCTATGGCTCTTGGACTACAACAGAGGGAGCTGTCATTTCCTTAAAACCTGAAGTCTTTGTTGTGCTTTCTCAGCATTGATGAAGTTTCTTTTTCTTAAGCTCTTTGCCACGTTCCAAGTCTGGAGTAGAACAAGTGTTCAAGGTGATTTGAACTCACAAAAACATTTAATTCAGATTTATGTAGCGCTGCTGCTGAACTAAATTGATCTGTTGATGGCATTGAGAACAGTGAATGACTTGATTAGGAAGAGAAAATCTGATTGATAAACTTCTTACTTTCTTGATGAATAATTTGGCTTCTTCGAAGAAGCCTTGCTTTTGAATCATTACCGTAACATTATTTGTGCATGCGACTGTACTCCAAAACAATTTTTTTCTTCAAAATATGGTCTCTAACAAGCTTTATCAAATATTCCTTGCTTCAGTGCAACTTTAGGAACATTTTGAGATTTGAAATTGATATGTTTTCTACAAGGAAATGGTAGTGTTTTGAAAATGCCTGTCGCAGTTTTTAGTTTATCTCAGTTGAAAACAATCAAGAGATTAGCAAGCAATGATTTTTGTCCTTAATTCTCATATCAAAGCTGTTTGTGCTAACAAGATAAAATGCATTATGAAGCAATATGTGCAAATGCTTGTTTATCAGCAAGAAGGATAAAGCTATCCTCACTTGACCTGAAATTTCTTTGCTTTGTGCTTTTTCTGGATACTTCTAAAACATTTAAATGAAAAAATAATTTATATTTGAACTGCACTAATACAATTTTATCTTCATATTTTGTGTTTTATTGTTTAGTTTAAAACAAATCTATAAGAAGTAAAGGGAATGTTAATAAAATAATACTGTTCTTTCAAAAAAAGTTTAATGCTACTGAGACTCATACATTTTTAAGTATCATCAGAAATGAGTTATTTAGTAAAGAAAATGATGACTTCCTACTTTCTAAAGTTATTATAAACATAAATCCATCTGTGACTACTTGCATTAGAGTAGCATGAAGGATATTACACAAAAAATGTATTGCCATAGCTTTGCTATCTCATTTGAGGCAGTCCTGTGTATGCCAGTTGAGCCCCAGAGCAACCACATTTTGTGTTTGACTTCCCCTTCCACACAGGCTGTCATTAGAGGAGTTCAGCCTATGACCCCTCGCTCTGTCCTTGTTACATCTTCTTGTGCCACTACCTACTGTGAGCCATCAGTGCTCATCAGGACCTGAAGCAGTCGGCTTCCAGACTCTGTCTGGGAGTTTTATGCTGGTGGACAAAGGAGCTGTGATTGAGGCAAAGAGATTTTCACTTCTCTTCTTCCAGTGGCAGTACTGTGAGCACTGTCTATTTGAACTCTTTGATTCGATCTGCAATGCCTTACCCCATCAGTAATTTGTTCTGTCGTTCTCTGTCAAATCTGATACAGTCTTCATGGAAAAGACACAAGAATCCTTATAAATCCTGGAATGGAAATTTTTTGCTTCTTTATAAATTCAGAGTTTTGCTCCTTGTTCCTGCCCACTATTTAAAATGATGCTGTCTTCAATTATCATTATTTTTTATGCAGTATGCTGAGGATTTGGGGCTGTTTTGAAGCAGAGCTTTAGTAACATCACTGAATGCTGTGGGAGGTTTAACTCAAAATCCATTATTATTAGATAAAAGGTTTAATTGCTCAGGAAGAGCAATTAAAGGAAGGTCTCGCAGTTGTAGTTTTGCTCCCCAAGAGCTGGAACTACTGAGAGGTGCTGATCTCAGGAGATGACCAGGAAAAAGGATACAAAACTGTCAATGTGAGAATTAGTAACTGAACTTATTAAAAATGAACATCAGAATGAGTAGTGGGATAAGTGTTTTTTTTTTTAATTTTTCCAAGTGTTCATGTTTTCTCTGGCAGGAGGACACTTTCTTTCTCTTATGAGGAATATCCCACTTAGATAACACAGAAATGCTTGAAGCTTGTATGTCAAGCTTGGTTTGTGAGTTTTTGGAAAGATTTTGATAGTTGTAAGATGTGAAGATGTTTCTGCTAATGTGGGTCCTTCCTGCTCCTTGTGTTTTGTGTTGCATTGATTCTTGAGGATATTCTGGTTTTCTTTTCATCCTTTTGTTTCACTTATAAATATTTCAACTTGACTGAAGCAGCTCAGAACAGAAATAAGTTTTTCAAGGTGCTTTTTGAAGGATCTCTTCATCTTTTTTGGTGTTTTTTTTGCTAGAATTTGGAAATTATTATGCTTGTAGGCAGAAGATTATCAGAATTATAAAGGGAAATGTGAAGAAATAATAGCAATAGGAAGAAAGCTAATCGAAAGCACTGAATAGAAATACCATTTAACTTGTGCTTGGGTTGGGTGTTCCCTGTTATGCCCTGTGGCAAGTGACTTGTCTGTGATGGGTTGTGCTGATGCAGCACTGGAGACAGCTGTTCACACTGAGGTCACACTTTGTGTGTGTTGGACACTTCAGCACACACAAGGTAGTGCTGAGCTGGGAGCATATTAAGTAATGCAGCTAAAACTGGATTTTGCTGACATCACTTTTATCAGCCAGTCTTTCAAAGATGCAGAGACCTAAATGTCCATGCAGAACAGTCCTGTTTTGTGACACGGGATCATGCCATTTCTGTTTTACTGTCTTCCCCCCTCTCTTCCCATCCTTTGAATCTACTGGATTCAGAATGAAGTGCTATGGTACCCTCTAACCCCTCTCTCTGCAGCAGTTCCTGTGCTTATGACACGCCTCGATGTGTCCACTTTCCCAAAGGCTGCCTTCCCCCAGCCCACCTGAGCTGCAAATGTTCTGCAGGTGGTTTTGGGGTTAAGCTGCATGCTGACACTAACTCTATAGCAACAGAGACAGTTGGTGCAGATACTAAAGCTGTGCCTGCAGACAGATGAAATACCTTTGTTGACAGTCTTTTTGAAGAAGGGTGAATGGATGTTGAAAAAAAAATAGGAAAAAAGGAGGTCAAAAGCAGAGCCCTGCTGAGAGGATGAAAGGAGTTAGAGTTTGTTTCTGTGGTATGTACCAGCTGATTAACTTTTTGCTTTGACTTTTGCAAGTTACAGTCTCCCTTTGAGGAGAGTTTGAGGGCTCTCTTGATAGGCATTGTCAATCACAATAAGTCATAAAATCTGTCACCTAGGGTTCCTTGCCCTCCACGCACTGTTGGCATGTCCCAGCTGTCCTTTGGTGTGAGGGCTGGCGCATACCTGTGCTGGAGGCTGGAAAGCAATCTCCCTGAACGCTGGCTGTTTCTGGTTTTGAGGATATCCCCAGTGAACTTCCGAATCATTCTGGTCCTTCAGGTGACACAATGATCCAGCCCAGCATCTGGGGTGAAACATGCATTGGCAGTGTGGAGTGTATCCTCTCTCACAGCTCAGGATGGGACTTGCTTTCACCTTGGTAATGCTTTTAGAAATAAAGCACCAGAAATAGCCTTAACTTTGATTGTGTTTAATAGACTTAGGCTGTGGGTCTGTTGGAGCAGTGTGCAGTTTGCAGCAACAAACTGAGCAGTTGGACACTCAGATTCAGCTCCTGTCTCTGATCCTGGTGTCTCAGCTGATGTTGACACGGTACCCATGACTTTCTAGGTCTTCGTTCATGTAACTGTGAAATGCTGAAACAGTTCCTCTCTCTTTGAAAAGCATCACTTAGTTTTTGGGATTCATCAGCAAATGGTACTCATTTAAAGGCAGGATGATGAGTGGGTTATAGAACTGTAGAATGTTAAGGGTTGGAAGGGACTTTAAAGATCATGCAGTCCCAACCTCCCCTGCCATGAGCAGGGATACCTCCCACTAGACCAGGCTGCTCAAGGCCTTACCCAAGCTGGCCTTGAACACTGTCAGAGTTGGGGCATCTACAGCCTCTCTGGGCAACCCGTTCCAGGGTCTCACCACCCTCACAGAAAAGAATTTCTTCATAATATCTAATCTAAACCTACCCTCTTTCAGTTTGTACCCTTTCCCGTCGTTCTATCACTGCATTCCTGACAAAGAGTCCCTCTCTGGCTTCACTGTATCCCCCTTTGGATACTGGAAGGCTGGAGTGAGGTCTCTGTACAACCTTCTCTTCTCCAGGCTGAACAGACACAACTTGATCAGCCTGTGTTCATCGGAGAGGCTCCAGTCCTCTTTATCAATATTGTGGCCTCCTCTGGACTTGCTCGAATGGTTCCATGTCCTTCTTCTGTTGGGGGCACCAGAGCTGGATGCAGGACTCCAGGTGGGGTCTCGCAAGTGCAGAGTAGAGGGGCGGAATCACCTCCCTTGCCCTGCTGGCCACGTCCTTTTGGATGCAGCCCAGGACTTCCTCNCTGATAAGAAAGATGAGGACACATTTTTTATAAGGGCTTGTTTAAATAGGACAAAGAGTAATGGTTTTAAACTAAAACAGTCGCCTCCTTTGACCTGCTAGCCACACTCTTTTTGATGCAGCCCAGGTTTTCTGGGCTGCGAGTGCACATTGCCAGCTCATGTTGAGTTGTTCATCAACCATCACCCTGAATTCTTTGTCCACAGGGCTGCTCTCTATCCCTTCCCTGCCCAGCCTGTGGGTGTGCCTGGGGTTGCCCCCCCAGGTGTGGTACCTTGCACTATGCTTTGTTGAACTTCATAGATTTGCGTGGGCCCACCTCTCCAGCCTGTCCAGGTCCCTCTGGATGCCATCCCTGCCCTCCAGCACACTGACTGCACCACAAGGCTTGGCGTCTTTAGCGAATTTGGTGAGGAAGCACCCAATCCCACCATCAGCATCGCTGACAGAAGTGCTGAACAGTGCCAGCCCCAGCACTGACCCCCGAGGGACACCACACTGCTTCCTCATGGAGGAGGTTGCATGCAGCTGTCATCTGGAGGCTGCTGGGTACAGAATGTCCCACCCTGGGCAGAAGCCCAAGTAGCCTGGGAGCTGCTCTCTTTTTGCCAAGAGATAATTCCCAAAGGGGTATTCTATTAACTATCCTGGCAAGTCCAGAGGACATTTAATCTGCTCGCTGTTTTAGGAAAAAATGAGAATCCCCATTTTGTTTCGGCAGTTGCAGTGAACAAAGTACACTTACAAGAGGCTGAGATTTGCCCTCAAATACAGTCCAGCCATACAAGCTGTCACTTTGGTCTGAAGCTGCTTGATCTGAAATAGCTGTGGTTCCCGTCAGCTAGAATTCCCATCAGGGTACCCCAAGTACATTGTTGCCTCTGTGCTTTTTGCAAGAAGTTTTTTTCCTGAAATAGACTTTTTTGGACAGTGAAGGATTTTATTTTCTCTGTTGTCCATCTGGTTCCTTCATGCACATCTGGAATGCTATGATTACCCAATCCACAGCAACAAAGATAATTTAAGAGTCTTAAAAAGACAGCAGAAGCTTGTGGAAAGGATTTATAGCTTATTAGGGTATCTGTATATTTTTTCCTCTGTCTAAAGAACCTTTGTGTTATTGTGTCATTTCTAAGAACAAAATTGCCCTCAGGGAAAATTAAAATCCATCACAAAAATGTACTTGAGAGTAGCATTGTTTTCCTAGAAATCACTGTAAATACAAGATGCATATAAATAGTGGTAATAGAGGTAAATAGTGAAGCTGCAGAGCCTGTTTCTTGGGGCAGTTTAGGGCAAAAGAGCAAATATTCTTCAAATAATTGGCAAAGCAGGATAATTACTTTTATTTTTGTTATAAGTGGGATGCGTTATGTCTGCGTGGCATTGCCCATGCCCAGTAGAAAGCAGATTACATTAACACCTTTCAGAACTGATGAAGTCTTAAGGCAGTGCAAATCAAATAGAAGAAATCCAGTGTCATTTAATGCCTTTGTTGCTATTTCATTGTCACAGGAGGGTGGAAGATAAAAGATGATTCTGATAAAAGGTGATTCTTACTAGCCTGCACGGTGGTTTTTACGGCAGGCCGACAGAAGCTGTTACCCAAGGGTTTCTTTTCATTCCCCTTCATTCTGTGTGGCTCCCCACTCCTGCCTGCACTGTGCCAGCTGGGCAGCCCTGCCGTGCCCTCGGAAGCTGCTGGGTCAGCCCGTGCCTGGCTGGCTGCAGCAGAGGGCTGGCACGGCCCGTGAGCTCAGGGCACGGGGGCAGGAGGTGGCACTGCCAGCTCTCTGCTGGCCTCGACTGTGCTTCTGGTCCAGAACCTCCACGAACCAGAAAAAGCAGAGGAGAGCTCCTTAAGCCACAGAGGATGGATTTTAGTGAGTTGTGAAGCCCGGCAGGAAGAGGTGGCAACCTCAGGCCGTAGGAGTTGTGTGTCAGAGTTTTGTGAAATGACCATCCCCGGCCCCCAGTTGTCAATTTGACCAGTTCAGCTCTTACAGATCAATACCTCTTACAGATCATCTGATTTGGTGGGAGAACAAGCGCTCAAAACTGTTAAAAAATAATTACGAAAACATCAATATGTGAGTGCTTTTCAAAGAATTGTAGCTATCCAAATGCCATGGAACTTCCCACAAAAAATATTTTTTGAGCAAAGATGCAATGCCAGAAATCAAAGTAGGCAGCTGTATTTTCCTATGCTGACATACTCCGTTTTGCTTTAGTGAAGCAATACTCCCTTCCTGCTGCTGATTGCAGTCTTGTGCCCTGTTTAAATATCTTCTGGGGAAGACCAAGGAGAATGGAGTTATTAAAAATCTGAGTTTCTCTGGGTTCATTTGAAATGAATCATTATTAAGCAATTCTGCCTCACAACTTTTTAGAAAGTGAGTATTTAATTGCTGCTACTCAAATGCATTTTCTTAGAGTATGATTCCCCTTTGGACATCTTTTCTCTTTAGATAATTCAGTTTTAAAAATGCTGAAAATGGGAATAATGCACAATTAAGAATAAGAGTTGGACCACTCATTAGGGAGATAATAGCAGACTGACAGTATCATGTTAAACACAGAGAAAGCAGAAATAAGCTTTATTTTCCCCCTCTTGTTTGCTCTGACCCTGTGTGGATGCACCTAGAAGTCTGACACAAATTCAGGTACATTTGTGCATCTGTTAAAGGGAAACTTCTAATTGATATTTCTGTGTGGATATAGAAAGGCAGAAGGACAGAAAATCTTGCTTTTTTTTTTTTGTTGTTGTTTGTTTCTTCTTCAGAACAAAATATTTGACACTTTCTCTACCTCTTTACTGGTTATAAAAAGTGATGGAAGAAGCATTAGCTGTGAAGAACCCAGAGGAAAAGAACAGCAAATTGAAAAGAACAGTTGTAATTGAAATAAGGAAAGAAAAAAACTCATGAACTGATTTGAAAAGAAATGGAGAATTCAAATTCAGCTGAATAGTGCTTTAAAGAGAGAATTTTCTTCACAGTAGATCCTGTTGAATCCTGAAGTAACATATTGCCTCACTGCCTCTGCAAATTCATTTGTGCTTGTAATCTAAGACTCCTAAGGCTAATCTAAGCCTTCCTGTGCTACTGAATAGGTATACAATAAGCAGTCAATTGATTTGTGTTACTCTACCTAGTTTCAGAAGCACTTATTATACCAAATATCTTTTACTTTTCTGGGCACTCTAGCTCATCTCTCTTTGTTGCTGAGTTGTCATGCAATAGTAAGCATCTCATAGTGCTTACTTTCCAAAATATGCCTTTTGTTTGTTTGTAGTCTGACAATATATTCATTTTATATCAATTTATGTATGCTTTCTGATCTTTCATGTGCTGCTGTCTTCCATATAGAGCATTTTTCGCCCAGCTGAGTATTCAGTCCTTGCCAGCTATTTATAATTCACAAAAAGCCCATTTTCTGTTTCACACATCAGTTTGCATTGCAGCTAGGGTGGAATCTGTTATGTATTTGTGTGCTGTTTTCTCACATAGGCAAATCCTTTCATTCTCACCACTTCCACCAGGAGGTTACAGCTATTTAGCTGGTCATGCACATGGACCTGAAAGTATTTTGTGGAGGTACTTGACTTAAACATCTGAATTTCTTTCCCAGTATCTCTTTTTTTTATACCTTTCTACCTGGTCCTGTATATATCACAGTAATTTCTTTCAGGGTTTGTGAGGGATTTTGCTTAGTTCAACCCCTATAGATTCATTAGGCTGCTGCCTAATGAATTAAAGGATTATAAATATTAATGATGAAACACCCCTCTGTGTCCCAGCTCTAGCCATCTTCATGTGTGAGGAATGTTCATTTTTATACAGTTGACTATAAAACCTGTCCATTGAATGATTCTGTTGTGTAATATGAAATCCCATAATTTAAGGTAAAATAATTTTGAAGTTGCTTAACTGTTATTTCAAGTATCTTTCTGAGAATAGTGATGTATTACATGTTAGTGTTTACAGAATAAGCAGCCTTTCAAGGCAGTTACAGTAAAATTTCAGAAGCTTAACCACAAAATGATCCAAGGAATGAATCTTCAGATCATCTCTGGCCAGGCAGACCATATATAACCCAGGTATAACCCATGAACTGGGCTGACTTGATGGCTTGGTAAGACTGACTTGAATTGACTGTAGTCTCTAGACCAATTAACAGACTTGACCAGAAAAATATCCATTGGCCCTTTCTTTTATTTTTAAGTGGCATCTTCTGGCTTCATTGGGGTTGTATTCCTGAGGTAGAACTTCATTAGGATACCTCTTTTCCTGTCCTGTTTGCATGCTTCTGTTCCAGCAGTTTGTCCAAAGAGGCTATGTGGGCTCTGAAGTTCATTAAGCTCATTAATTACTTCCATATTTGTGTGTGTGTACATGTTTGCTGTCTGCCTTAAAAGTGAATAGTCCTACAGGATTTGTTACAGAGACCTCCTTTCCTTAATTTGTTGTGGGCCTCCTTTCAGCATTATTAAACTGTGACTTTTTAGTCTCTGGCTATGGGTGGTGTGTGCTGGGTTTGTTTCTGTGGAGGAAACTGAGTATCTTTTGTGTGTTAGTTGCATTTTTATGTAAGCAATAGATTCTATGTAAAATTCACACATCCTCTATGTCTTCCTCATACTCACCTGTTCTTTGAATTTGGATGGGAAAGAAAGTGTCTCTCTGGGGTTCTGAGGATTTCCACAGCTCCTGGGAGCTAATTTTGCCCCCTCTTTAGAACAGGTCAGCAGTGCTTATCAGGCATTGGGGTCACTGGCATCAGGCTGCACTGCTGTGAGCTGAGGCATTCTGGTTTCTCCCAGAAGTGAAACCAGACATTTTTTAAAAGGCACTTAGCCCAAGAAGAGGATTTCCTAGAATTTTAATCATACCCCTTCTGTTTTCACCAAAAATACTGTGCTTTGGAGCTGTGCTAATTGACCTGATGTTCTGGTTTTAGATTCCTGGTAGTAACCCTCAGAGCTAATTTACACAACGTGCTTTGAACTGAACTTGGTAATGCAAATGTAATGTCCTATTAGCAAACTATGAATGGTTCCTACTGGGATTTGTACAACGATTCCAAGTTCATTATTACTGTCATTCAATACTGTGGATGAGTAGAGGAAAAATAATTAAACAAAGTAGTACTTCAAATCCCAGAAGGAATGTAAAATCAACAAAGTTGAAAACCCAGAAGTCTTAACTTGTGTTTAATATATACACTCTGTGGAAAGGGAGGGGGAAGCAGGAGTGTGTGTTAAATACTCAGCGTAGCTGCCCAGCCTAATTGGATGGAAAAATTGATACCCAGTGAATCATGTATTTCCCCCAGATGATTCCATATTTCTCCAAATTTTAGACTGATAATGTTACATGGAAAATGGCTTACGAAGTATTTTCTTCTAATCCTCCTTTAACTATAAGTCATCTTCCAAAAGTGTTGCTTGGGGATTTAGCTGTGTGTCTCCTGCTGATATCCCTGGAAGTTTCACAGCTAAAGTGCACAAACAGTGCTTTGAAAAAGCCTCTTGCAATCCAACACTGTGGAAGCATTTGCTGTGTGAGCATTTCTCATTTCTACAACTTGACCTGGTGTTAGCAGCAAAATCTATAGGGGACCTTAAAGATGAGAAAACTGTTGAATGTTCCTCAACTTTGCATAAATGCAGGCTGGTACAAGTCCACTTCTATTAGAGGGTGGGCAATTTGTCCCAATGTTTAAAATTCCGTTGCCAGGGAAGATGACAGAAAAACCACTCTAATTGTTCAACTGACATATTAGTCAGTCAGCCAGGCAAAGAGGCAGCAGCTCAATTGAAAAGTTATTCTCCAGTGTGGTGAACTGGAGCACTTGGCTCTGCTCACACGTGAACAGAGTGCCCTAGAAAGTTGGCTGTAACCTGCCTGTCTGCTGCAGACCAGTTCAGACCAACAGAGTTTCCCTTGGGCCCTGTTCTTCAGCAGCACCTCTCAATCTGCTCCTCCTCATGACTTCTTTTTCCTATTTGACTCACTTCACTTCTCTTTTTGGCACTACTCCAGTGTGTTTCTTGGGCAGACTGTCTCTCTTAGACTGTTAACTGCCCAATAATTAGACTGGATACCTGAGCAGGAAACCCGAGTCATCTTCTCTATTTTCAGGCTGTGAGATTCATGAAAATTTTCATTTTATGAATGTATCAACTTAGTTGTCACAGCCCAGAGTTTTGTGGTCCAGCTGGTGGACCACCATTCTATCTGCCTATCCACCTTTTCCATGAAGGAGTGATGAGAAATGGATGGATGTTGTCTTTAGAGCTGATTAATTTGTCCTGAGAGTGTCCAGAAGAAGTTACTGCTGCTCTTGCACCTTAGTGAGAAGGTTAAGAAAGGAGGCATAATTCCATTCCTAATATTGTACATTTTGGAATAGTCTCATAATGCTGTTCTTGCTGTAGGTGTTGGAATGTTCTGAAGATCTGGACCTTGATTTTTGCCAGAATTGGATTTCTGCTTCCTGTCTTCAAAACTTGAGAAATTAAAACTTTCCTTTTCAAGGTGACACTTGAAAAATAATTTAGGCATGAAGATGACATCATCTAAGCATGTGATATCATACCTGAAGAACATTTGGTATTAGAGAATGTTCAATTAAGCTATTGTAGAAGAGTCTACATCAGCCATTGGGAAGTTGTTTCAACATCACCAGAACGACCAGGAATGGATCCACTAGGATTCTTACTAGATTATAGTCAAAAGTTTTCTTTTCTAGAAGTGGCTTAAAACACTGTAGGTTTGGTGCAGAAAGCAAAACCAAAAGTAAATTCCCTGTGGTATTGAATGATTTACAGCTTAAGTGAAAGAGCAAAGCTGACAAAATATGAAAAAGTGGAATTTGAAAGGCAGAGCGGAAACTGAAAAGAAGAATGGAGGAGAAAATGACACAAACAGCATAGACTTAGGAGTCAGGGAGGGAGACAGCTTAGGCCATATGGCAAGCAAAGTGTATGAAAAAGAAAGTCATTGTCAAAAGTCAAGAAAGAGTGTCAATTTCAACAGAATAAATTATTTTCAGGTTTTGGGTTGTTTTTTTTTTTTTAATGCCCCCTGAATTAAAGCATTTTACTGCTTTGAAGAATGAGTTCACTCATTTTACTTACAATATAGCAGTGCAGAGACTCGATATGAAGGGCAAGGTCTTTAATTTCTTTTCTTTATGGATATTACATAAGAAGGGGTCTTAGGGTTTAATTCAAATAAAAGATTTTCTATTGATGCTGAAACTGTCTGCTTCAATCTAGACAGAGATTTTGAGCTAGTAATGAGGCTGCTTTTTTCATCACCTTTTAAGCTAAATATGATTTAAAAAAACCAAAAAACAAAATCAAAAGGTTACAGGGAGCTCAAATATTTTATAGTTTATCCAGATAAGGGGAAGATGCAGATTTATGCCTAGTTCTAGTGACAGAAGAGGGTATCAAGGGAAAAAATATATGAAAGAGAGAGGAGCATCAGTGCAGATTACATGGTAATCTGCAATGTACTGGAGTCTGTCTTCCATTGGAATGTCATTGAAATCCCATTTTTATTATGCAGTGTAAAGTAATGGGTACAACTAATTTATAAAGTGCACTTTATCACCCTATGTGAAATCTTATGCCTTCGTTGTGACCACCTTAGCTTAGAGATATTAAAGCTGTTGCATTCAAGAGCTCTACTGTAGTAGAGTTTTGCACTAGGAAGTTAATAAGAAAGCCAACAAAGAATTTATAGTGTAAACAACATTTTTTAATCAGCCAGTTAAATTAATGATCCTGTCTTGAGAGCAGTTCCAAAAACATCTGTCCACTCAAGAGTGCGCCCTTGTGTCTGTGCTCTGCCCTTTTGGGTGCTCAGGATTAGTAGAAGCACTTAGTGCACGTACGTTCTTGTAGGTACATCTGCTTTGCTCAGCTGCAGTAGTTCTCCCACTTACATTGTGTAAATCTCTGCCCCAGCTCTGTGTGTAAGGAGCAGAGAGGCTTTTAAGGCATCACTGCGTGTTCATGGTCAAAAGCATCATGTTTACATTGATATGTCAGGCAAAGCCAAATATTATTTGTGTGTTTAATGAATCTCGTATGCAGTTATGTGCAGGTTGCATAATGCCAGGAGGAAGCAGCTAGGGCAAAGATTGTTAGGGATTAAAGAAAGTGATATATTAAAGCTCCCTTGTCCCTGAAATGGCTGCAGAACAGACTCTGCTCAGCCTCTCTGCTGGGCAGCTTCACTTTTTTTTTGTTTGGAAGCTCTGTCATTGCATTGCAGAAAGGATGCCTGGTATAGCCAACAGTGGTCAAGCAGTTTACAAAGGGTTTCTGAAAACTTCAGTGTATGTGGGACACAGCTTCTCTGTATCGTGGTCTCATTGTCAGCTATTTTTCAAAAAAGAAATTGCTGCTTCTCTGAAGTTTGAAGACCTGTTCTAGATCCTTGGAGAGAACAGCAGTACAAAAATGTAAGCTAGTGCTATTTGCAGGTCTCATTTGTAAGCCTTGGTACAGGAAGTCCCTGCTTTATTTGATGTCATTTCAAGGTTGTTAAAAAATAGCTTGCAATGCTGAATATTCTTTCTCATCACTATTGCAATTTATATTACTTCTAACCTTCAGTATATACCTTTGAGCTCCACTTCGCTTTCTCTAAAATTATCTGAAGGACTGATGTCTTAGTAGCAATTTGTTCTACTATGAAGGTATTTGTGATTTTCCTTTGTCAGTGATAGCATTGGCTTTTTTAACACTTTTTCCCCTTTTTTTGTTGCTTTTCAAAGCTCTTATGCTTGTATGCTGCTCTCCCTTTAATCTCTTTTAGTAACCAGATTCCACAGCAGCATTTGGGGGCATATTCCATTTTTCTAAATTTATTTTTTTTTTTTTTCTGTGTGGCAGTGATGTGGTTTTGTTCTATAAAATTTTGGACACAAACATCACCTTCATTAAATAATTGTAATTGTTGAAGTAAAAATATATTTTATCCTCTGACTTGTGGCTCTTTCTGTAGCTGCCTGGGTTCTTGCTAATTTGTATGGCCTGACTAGCAAGCATGTTGAGATATGGAAAAAAATAATCAGCAGTATTAAGAGTAGCATGGAATTTTGTACAGTCGTTTTAGAAAAAAAAATTTGGAGAGGTTAGAGTGATTCAGAAAAATCTTTGGTCATCTTTCCTTTGTGAGCTTAAATTAAAAAGCCAAAGTGGGTTAATAATTTAGTATCATTTTTTTAGTTACTAAAGCATTAGGTATAATACTGCATACTTGAAAGTTCAGCAGAACAGCCACCTGAAACCAGCTACTGTGTCTTTTAGAAGCCTTGATGTTGTTGAATGGCTGTGACATCTGTCCAGTGGTCTCTGGATCATCCATATTAGCTGTGAAGTATCCTCTTAAGCCAAAAACTGAATTGTGATTTCACTTGTTTATAGTTTGTCTCGTCAGACAAAAATGTTTGACCCGTTCCTGCTTTTCATAACATAAGCATTAGGTGTTGTCAGTAATTGTCATGGAGCTTAGCCCATGCATAAAGCCTTAATTGTTCTCTGTTGTTTGTCTTGGACAGCTATATAAAGGGCTCATTCTGGGTCTTTTTATCTTATCTAACAGCGTTAAAATAAATCTTACTTCCAGGAAAAACTTGTGGCAATTCGAGTAACAAGTTTGAGCTCTTCTGGTGCCTTTGCACATGTTGAGTCTGGTTGCCTTGTTCGGGTGTGTAATGATTTCCAGATGATGTCGTGTGACTGCTGACAATCTACAGAGGGCAAGCTGGACACATGGCTCTCCTTGATGTTCAGGCTTTGCTTTATAAGGAGAAAGGAAAAAAGGAAATTTTTTTTTTTGAGTGGGGAGGCTGAACAGATGGTCAGCAGAGGATTGAAGTAATAGGTGGCAAACAGGCAGAGAGAAGAACCACGTAGGAGAAAATGTAAGCAGATTGCTCTCTGATACCTCTGCCTTCCCTTTCGTTCCTTCCCAGTTGCTAAGTAAAGAATGAAATAGGAATAGAAAGTGAAAGGAAACTTTTCTCATGGGTTTTGGAAAAGGGATTATACTTTCAGTACTAAAGTAGGTTAATAAGTTATTGTGTAACAGTGTAAACAATGATTCTGGTGGCTGCAGAGAAGCAAGCAAAACTTGGTCCTATCCACATGATGGAATGGGAGAGGAAAACTCAACCCCCACTTTCCTCTAGGAGAATTCAGGAGCCTCCATCCCCTGAGGATATTATTGGTGAAGATCTCCAGCATTCTTCCAGAAGCAGTACTCCAGTCACTCTGGAGCTAGAAACTGTCTATGGATCCACATCCTATCTAATTTTAAATAAAGCTAAACCTGTCTGCAATGAAGAAGACCTTTCTGGGGCAAGTTGGCTTATTATGTCAGCAGTGTAAAGCAGAGAGAGAGTTTGGTTTGAGCTCAGATTCCCCTGAAGTGACAATGTTGTCATCTGGTACCAAACGCATGAAGTAGGAGTGGTTTTCTCCCTGGTTTTCTGCAGCCAATTTAAAATTCCATTTAGTGCACTCCCATCATTTGTAGCTTTTGAATCATTTGTGGAAGAGTAACCAAACCTGTGATGGGGGATCTGCACCTAGCCTGTGGTTACTGCAGAGGTGGTACATGCAGGGGAGTAGTTGGAAGGCCAGGAGGTGCTTCCAGACCTGGGGCTGGACAGGTGGGTGGTCTGGTGCTATTCACTTTGTAACCCTCCTTACACTTTATATAGTCTCTTAAAGTATCAAGGCAGGTCTTTTGTTGTGTAGTTATGTGCTCTGGTGACTGCTGAGCCTACGGCCCTTTAATTTAAAATCAGTATGCTTGCTTTGATGCTGCTCAGTAAAACAATGCATAAAATTTCTGCTGATTTTTTTTTAAGGTAAATTATTTACTGAAAGTAATTTGCCTCCTTCTGCCTGCTGTCTCCTTCGTGTAGCATGGAAGGAATCCCTGTGTCAGGTTTGACAGATTTTGCAGAAATTTGAAAGAAACTCAGAAACCATGTGAAAGTATGGTAATTCTCTTGAATTTAGGCAATTTAATCATCACAGAACTTGAAGGGTCACCTTTCTCTTTGGATGAATAGTACTGCATACAACAAAGAAGGTTCAGGAGGCAGATTCTGGGAATGTCTGTTTTTCAAATGTGCCTTTTTATGCAGGGTGGTTTTCCCCTGCTCCCTGTCACCTCTGCAAACCTTTTATGCCTTGCTCAGAGACAGAATTGTCAGTTGTTATAGGCAGAGCTGCTAGCACCTCCTGTCATTTCTCTCTGTAAGATCTATTTTCTGGTTTTTATTTCTTTGTCAAACTTCTGTTCATTCTGAGATTTTCCATAACTTATATCTGCCCTGACATCTAACTTGGGAGCAGAATGTGGCTTCTCTGTTAAAACCAGTATTTTCTGTACGCTATCTATGTTTAGCTGTAGTTTTTTACATCAAAGGCAAGGTGCCATTTGTCTTTTTGCAGGATCCAAATCGTTGTTGCACCAAGGTCTACAAATTGAGCCATCTGTAAATATGTTGAGAACTTTGACGCAAGCAGAAGGAGCATTTTCTTTGCCTACTTCTGCTATTTGTAAAATACTGCTGTCTTTCCAAATGAACTGGAAAAACTTGGCCAAACTTGGCCTTTATGTGATCTCCTAGGGAGAGGAAGCTGGTTCTCCTGGGCTTGCAGTGCCCACCCATTCCCAGCATGTCTGGAGGTTAGACTATGCTTCCTCCTGTTCAGGATGTACCAATATGTTTGGGAGAAATTGAACAGTAGACATTCTGTATCCACAGCTCCAAAGGGAACTTCCTGAGGAAGGCGAGTTGTTCACACTGTACTTTCAGTCTTTTCCTGTTTCAGTGCAGTGTTCAGGGCAAAATGCAATGCTGTCCTGTGTTCTGCCAATTTTGTATTTCTCTATTACTCTTCATAGATTTTTATTTCTTCCCATATTTTTCCAGAGTTAGAGGGTATAAAGTGGAAATACACTGTAGGATTTTAAATGTATGAGTGAGCAAAGTAGTTTACGACAGTGATGCTCCTTATGGAACCTTTAGTTGTTTGCTTCTGTGTATCAGAAGAGCTGCCCTGCAGTATCAGAGCAGTTGACTCCCTAGTGCTGGAGAGGCAAGTGATGCTGATGGAAATCTTCACATGGACAAGATACTCCATCCCTCTGAGAGCTCTGAAAGCAGTGGAGTGTCATTTGACAATGGATCCCTGAAAGCCCCCTCTTCTCCTGAGGGATGGGATTATGATAGGATCAGCATTACTGAATCACCCAGCTGTTGTTGCAGGCTCTTTTCCATCCAGAGGGACTGAGACTGTCCAGCAGCCCTGCACAGTGCAGCCCTGCTGCATTCACAGATCCCAGTCCCAGCAGAGCTGCTGCCCCTGAACCACCGCCAGAGGCATGCCACCACAAAGCACAGCTTTCCATGTGTGTGGCAGGACAGCATCCTATTCTCCAGGCCAGCTGCTTACAGAAGGAGGGAAAAACCTCGTGATTGAGTTATGGAATCATCTCCAATTAGGCAGAGAATCTTTTCAACTCCAACAACTAAGATTGGGTTGTGTCTTTAAATGTCTGGCTTTAATTTTTTAGATGTTCAGGACAGATGTTTGCGTTTCCAGTTCACCTTTTCGTAGTGTTTCTGATTGCAGAATAGCCAGTCCATTTGGACTCCTAAATTTTGCCCGCCTCATCTCTTGTGGCAGTAATTTCCTCAGGCTGATTTTGTGCTGTTCTGCAATGATATTTAGAGGATTAGCACATTTCTTAGAACAAACCATAGTTACTGGAAGAGACAGGTAGTAACTACATACCTCGGTATTTACTTCATTACTGGATGACAGGGAACCAGCATAGAATTTCCTTTGCCTTTTTTGAGTATTTACACTTTTTTACTAAGGCACTTATTTTTGTTCCTTTAATCATGACCTTTTCTGTTCTTTCTACTTGAGTTCCTTGGGAACAATGCATTGGAGAGAGGCCATTGTTCTTCACACAGAGCTTGTTCTGTGGGGTTTCCCCCATCTGTCTACAGGATGAAAAATTCCTTACCATTTTGTAATCCAAAATCTTGTTACTGGGGATTGATAAATCATCTTGACATGTAGTTGGGCAACTGAGATGTCATCTCTGAAGTTTGACTGTCTTTTGAAATGAACCTTTAAATATATCAAAGCTATTCTTCAGATTTTCAGACCCCAACTGCACACATTAATGTAGTACATCTTCCATGACAGAAAAGATCAGAATCATTTTCATAGAATCATTTTCTGCTTTCATTTTCTCTTAGTCTTAATAATTTCTACATTTAAAGAAAGACTAGTGACAGGACAAGCAACATGTGAACCTTGTTCACACCTAATTCTGTCCTCAGAGTAGATCAATGCATGTCCATGCAGTTATCGGTATTTTTATTCCTAGATCCTTAAGTCAGCAAAAAATCTCATTGAAGCCAGTGGGAGTTTTGTTCTACATGACTAATAAAGTATTTGAGAAGGAACATAATGCTTGTGGATCAGAAAGGCTGATTTTGTAGGCTTCAGTCTTGTCCTGCAGGCAGGTAATGTCTGGCAGTTCTTTTTATGCTGGGTGCTGATCTAGGAGTTATCACAGCTCTTCCAACCTTTAATTTTGTGTAAAACTCTGTCATTATTCATCCACACTCTCTATCCATAAAAAAAAAAAAAAAAAAGGAAAAATTAAAAAAAAAACCTTCTAGGATAGAAGGCAAAAAATTTGCTTTGGACGTTGTATCTCTGGGACTCAGTGGATGACTTATCTGGTAGAGAACTACTGACCTGTGAAAACTACTGTGATATTGACTACCATTTTTTAAGCCCCTTATTCATGTTTAAGGATTTATTCTTCTGAGTTGCCAAGCATCCACATCTGGAACGTCCATATGAACACTGGGTTCAAGGTATCTCCAGTCAGATACTCAGGTTTTATAAAATTTTAGAAAATATTGTTCACAGAATCCAAAGCATATATCATAGTCCATAGGTCTTTTTAAGTTCAATTTTTGAGGACCAAAGAATAAGAGACTAAAGAACAAAAGTGATGATACACTTTCATGTGCAGGCTCAAATAATCTTAGTAAGTAATAGAAATAGCATTACTCCACTGGGGCTGCTTTCAGATGAGAAATGACATGTGATGTTATTTTAAAAGAACACTATGTAGGTTAATTATTGAATGATATGTATGCAGCTTCTAAAATGGCAGATTTACATTCTGTAGCAATTACAAGGCCTCCCCAGGAGCTCACTGCTGCTTCTCAGTTCTGTCTGACCAGGACTGATTCCAAGACTGGACCTTGCTGCTGTAAGGAGGAAGAAAAATCTAAGATAAAATAAGGGAAAGAAATGCTGACTCACTTTTCTTCAATTAAGACTTCACAAGAAAAGTTTATTTTTAGTCTTAGCAAATAACCTGGTTTTCTGATCTTCTGTGAGTATTTACAGTTCTTTATTTTAATAGAGAATTTATACTTCTTTATTTTAATAACTCCCTTCAAGGCCAATATAAGCTAAGCATGTAAATCCCCAGAGAACTTATGGAAAAAGGCAACCCCATTCACTTAAATGTAAAAATAAACCATTTGGCATGCAGAGAAGAATCTCATGAATTATTATTTCTTTTCTTTCTCTGTCATCTAGTACTTTCTTGTCCAGATTGAAGGCACACACAGTTTCCTGTTTGCATTTTTTTGCTTTGAAGTGATGGTGAATAGATTCATTAAATTAGAACAAAAAAAATCTGCTAATCTGTTGCTTGTCTTCTATTTCAATGGATGATCTAAAAGGCTGAAAGTATTTCTGTATTTGTTGCAGTGCTGTCTACAGTTTGTTGCAAGGGGAGTAACCTTAATCAGATTTTTAAGATGTGTTTTCCTTCCAGCAAAATCTCCAGGTCACAGCTTTTCCAATTACACAGAGAAGAAGGCAAGGAGACAAAGCTAGTCTGGGGAGCTTTCTCTTTCAGCAGCAAAGTTTGCATTTCTTTTAATGTAGTTAAAACGTTTGACAGGAGAGAGTAGGGTTTAGTGATGTGAGGTGATTTCCAAATGAGTGTTAGCTTTTTGCTGACCTACTTTTGACTAGTGGTGTATTCTTGTCCATTACTTTTTGTCATTGAATAATGCTGATATATTAAGCTGTGTGCTTCAAGGGCATTGTAAAATTGCATGTAGGGGCAGGACTGAACTGTGAAAGTGCGAATTACTCTATCAGATCAAACCCAATTAAAAAGTGACAAGCACAGCAGGAGAAATTGAAAGCAAGGTTTATCTTTCATGTAACGTAAGAAGTCACTATATCGGTAAGAAACAAAGTGAGTGTGAAACAGATTCTCCACCTCTTCTCATCCCTCTCCAAAAATTAATAATATCTGCTGACTTTTTTTAACTAAAAGAATAAGCCCCTGAGTTGTAACAGCTCAAGGACACTGTGACAATGGCAAGAGAAGGGGAAGTACAGCACCCGTACACCCTGAAGCTTTTTGCTATCAAAGCATGCACTGGGCCTCAGGTCAGCACATTTGGGGATTGATGGATAGGGAGTTTGGAAGAAGTGGTTGCCATTTATATAAAGCTGTAGTGTGTCATTAAAGAAAGACTTGCCATCTTGCAGGCTCTCCGCAGTTCTGCAGGAAGTGTAGAAATAAAAGCACGGTAAGGAAACTGTGAGCTTTTACTGAGCCCTGCAGTTGTTACGGAACTGCTACAAGCTAGGGAAAGTTATTTAGCCTCCAGTGCCATTGCAGAAATCCTTATAAACCCTTTTGCATGACATCCACCAGCACTCTTCTAGTGATTAGTTGGGCATGTGAATGTATAAACTAATGCAGTTGTCTGTGTACAATATAATAGTGCAGAATCCTGCTTCAAGACTACTGGGGCCGTGGTGGGTTTGGGTTTTTTGTTTGTTTCAGGGTTTTTTTGATGTTTGTTTGTTTGGTTTGTTTGCTAATCCAATAAACTCATATAACAAGCAAAAAAACACACAAAAAACCCCAACCCAAAAGTAAATCAACCTTGCAAAATGTGTTCTGTAGTTGCCATTGCGTTGCAGGCAGCTTCAGCGGTGTGTGACTGCTGTGTGAGCCGGTGAACACCCGCTTCTGCAGACAGTCCATGTGACACCGACCTGATGCTGGCTGCTGATGGTGTTACCTCAGCCAACTCCTCCGTGTGTAAACTCCAGCACAGCTGATTTGGCTAATGCTGAGTTTTCAGGTTAGGCTTCAGTGGGTGACGTTCTACTTTGCGAAGGAAAAAAACCTGGCAAGCACAGAAGAGGAAAGCACTTGATGTGTGCAAGCTGTGCTGGAGCCATCGTGTTGTAAGAAAGGTGGGGGAGATGAGTGGGTAAATTCACAGGGTACCTGATCCAAGTTTTGCACATAAAAACAGTGATGCTCTTTAGGATGCCTCTTCATATAAAATATATATCTGATGTACAATGAATTAAGACTTTAAAAGAAACCAACTGATTTACAATACTACTAGACTTGGACTTGGCAAGCAGCTGTTAGGGAGTGGAAAAAAAAGTCATAATGTGAAAACAGTTATTATCTAAAAGCCTCAATTTTCTTGAAAGAGGTTTACCTTTTACATTGATGGATTACCAGTGGTCTTTTAAAAGAACAGCTTTGTTGTTTTGTATTAGGGTAAGTAGTCTTTTGGAGTGTCCTCTGGGTGAAGAAGTTGTAGGGACTCAGACAATATCTAGGTCTGAACTTTAAAAACAAACAAACACACACTCACAACTATCCCCCCAGACACCAAACCACAAAAAACCCCAACCTGAATTTTATAAAAATCTTGAGTGGTGTTTCTTTTCATTCTGTAGTGTTTTGGTTTTATCAGAAAAAGTTTGATATGCAATCAAGAGCAATTTAAAGGACTGTTGTGCAGGCACTGATGCATTTGTTAGGCTGGCTTACTTCTCCTGAAGGTAAAGAGGAGGACCTAGCTGTGTGGATAATGTTTCTTTTTTTGTGGGGATGATTTTTTTTTGGCTGTTCTTGTTGTCTTTGTTTGCTTTTTATTTTGTCAAGAAGAAACTTCTACAAACTGTGCCTTTGTTAGTCTCACAATTTTTCTGGCCCAACAAAGAGGTTAATGCATTCGTTATTGATCTATTATTATAATATAGATACAATAGACTTCTAAGAAAAAAGGGAGAAGACACCCACACTGTAATTTGAATATGAAAAAGATTAATGAAGTTCTTTTTCCTAACTGATATGTGTAAAATATGTGGGTAAGAGATGAGTTGGTTTAAAAAAGAAAACCCCCATAAAACTGTACAGTTATATCATTACCTAACTTTGACCTTTTTTTTTGCAGTAACCAGTGTGAAAGAAAATGCTGAGAAGTACATGGAGATTCTGGAGGATAAACTGCATAGGTAAGGATGATATCATGGAAACCCTTTGAAATCTTAAAAATGCTTGTACATGCAGCATTGATATGCACAGAAGTGTTAAGGAACTTGCATTAGAATAATACCAAAAATAGTTCAAAGTAGGAAATACCGATTGTGTTAAGAGCTCTGCTCATGGCTGTGTTCAGCTGCCTGGCAATGGAAAGAAGGAATCCCAGTGTTCTCCAGTGCACAGGGCTGCTCTGGGACAGTGGTGCTCCAGTCAGAAACCCTGAAGTATTGGGAACATGACAGCTGGGTGAGAAATCACCTTTCTGCTCCTGTGCAAAACCCGGCATTGAGCAGGGCCAAGGAATCCCTTACCAGAATTCTGGACATCTTTAGCAAGTAATGACAGTCTATATAACAGTTTTGAAAAAATGCCAATTTGGGGTATTGTGGAGAGCAAATATAAACCAAGACAACAATAGAGATATTTTAAGAACGGAATCCTAATGCAGAATTTACAGATTTTTATGCTTTTTTTTTTTTTTAAACAAATGCTAACATTTATATTTCCTTCTCTTGCTGCATGAAGGGGGTTCTGAAGGTGACCCCCTCTGACTTTAAGGTTCTCCTTGAAATATGGGTAGCAAATATTACAGTGCTGTTGTAATGGAATTTTCTAGTGAGTGAACTTTGCCCTGAATGACTATATTTGCATTGAAAAAGACTTTCATGGGTTGTAATTGGAGTTTGTGTCTTAATAAAATGTAATCCACCAAATCAGCAATTCCACCACTTCCATTTCCATTACTGAGCAAGTATAATTAATAAATTGTTCCCCTTGCTATTTTTTTTTTTTTGTTGTATTGGTAAATAAAGGGTTCTATATATTTAGTTTTGCTCACTCATACTTTTGAATATAGAAATATTTATTTTATTCAACTCTTCAATTTAAAAGATATTCAGATCCGGATGAAAAATGATGGCAACAGACCTGAAGATCAAGCTTTGTGTCTGTGTGCTGCCTAACCCTTTCTGAATAACATCTTTACTCCATGTACTTCAGTCCATTAGTTTAAGACAAGTCTTAAGGAATTTGTTGCTATCTTTTTGACATACTCTTTATTAAAAAATAAAGTACAGCAACATGTTTTGATGCTTCTAGACTGTATGGATTTAATTGACATATCAGTCTCCCAGAAGGAAGTAAATTTCTCTTTAAGTCTTAAACACTTGGAGAATCTGTATGTTTGTTTCTCCTTCCAGAGGTTTATCAGATAGAATTTGCAGGTCCCAGATGGTGACGATTCAGCCCTGAACTTGTTTTCCAAGATCCGCAAATGATATTACTCTAAAAATAGTTCAAATAATTAAGGGCTAAGAATTTGTTTGAATATTGGTGGAAAGAGAAAACATTTAATTTTTTTATCAGAAAGAAGTTTCCAAGATACTATGTATTGGAAAATATTTTATTTTTATGCTAATAAGGTGGTTATAGATGTTTGTTTTTTATACGTTCTTTCGTCTTTAAGTAGTTAGCTACACCTGCTTTACAGCTTGAGCAATAAAAAAAACACAAGCAAGAGCCCAAGAGGCTTCCCCGAACCCTGCCCCTGCTTAGAGCAGTAACATGAGAGAGTTTCTCATTTTTGGTCTTCATACAGATGCTCAGATTACTCATTCATAAATATCATAAGCTAAAAAGTCTTTAAGGAAAGCTTAAAGAGTAAGTTTTAAGATTACATTTTAGACAGAGGTAGAATTTGCATCTGGCTCATGGATGCACCTTTGGGGATGCTCTTGAAACCAAAAGAGGATCAGGTTTGGGTAGCATGAATTCAAATAAGTCTCTAAAGCTTTTCTCCAGATGAAATATATAATTTTGCCAGGTAATGTTTCAAATAGAAACAGCCTAGATTCAGAACCCTTCAATTTGACCACTTTGTAACAGAAGGAAAAGGAAGTTAATGAAGAAAACTCATAACAAAACAGCTTTATGAAGATTCAAGTTTAGAAAATATCAGTTTTGTCAGTTAATTTCCCTCCCCACCCTCCTTCCCTTTTTCCCCTTTTTAATTTAGTTTGAAATATATTCCTCTTGTCCTTTTTCTTTTTTCCCAAATGGTTGGAGAGAGGGAAGGGGAACATAGCTCATTTGCTGGAGCACCTTTTGGTGAGGTTGGGGTTTTGGGGTTTTTTGTTTATTGGTTGGTTGGTTTTTAAAACAAATGCAATACATTTCACTGTGACCTAAAAAATGCATCCGTTGTCAGGTAGCTTAATAGAATACGTTTCATGAGGAATGCTACTCTTTTGATAGCCTTGTACCTAAAGAAAAAAAGGGAAAATATGCATTGACAAAAACCAGAAATATGTTCAGTACCTGTAACTTTCACCCCAAGAAAGGCAAACCACCCACTAAGTATACACATTACTTGGCATTGTCTTTTCCTGATTTAAAATATAGGTTATATTCTGAGAGTTGACTGACAGTTGTGGAGGACAGTATCCTCCAAGAAAAGAATGAGCAAATAGCATGTTTAATAATGCTGCTGGCTGTCTCTTTCCCAGTCACCAGCATACATCAAGCCATTCCTCAAGTTTATACATTAAATCATTGGCTGCTCTCTTGAGTATGTAAATACCATTGCCATCTCTTCCATGGTAGACCTTGCAGATTGCTTACCTTTTGATAGTAAGCAGGAGATGTGCGAAAGTGGTCAGAGTTAGGATAACGAACGTGAGTTCAGCAGAGACATCTGTCTGTGTGAATATCTCGAGTACAAGAAGTTTTGTGTGGAGAATTTCAGCTCATCACTTGAGGCATTTAGGAGGGATTGTACAGGAGAAGTTTACTGTAATTGATCTAGCTCATTGAAATTCAGATGAGCATCTTCCTGTGGGACCCTTGTTCTTCCACAGAAAGTGTGTTTTTATTTCACTTGTTTCCACACCAAGTGAAGGCTCTGCTAGCACTTTATATCACTCACATGAATAAAGTGTGCTTCAACCATCCAACTCTTTCAAGAACCACCCAGTTCTGCCATAAGTGAGCTTAAGTCATGTAACTGAGTGAGGGTCACAATCTGATCCTCGGAGAGAGTGCAATAAAGCCATTATAGATTTCCTCCTGAGCTGTTAGTGCCTGTATGTCATGTTACAGAAACTCTGGTGTCTGCTGTAGGAGAACTGCTGTGCTCAGGCTGCTGAGTAAGGCTTTCCAAAAGCTTTTGCCTCTTGTCTCTGGAGCAGCACAGGCTTGCTTGGGAGTGCCAGATGGCCTGTGGTAGTTTTGTGTAACCCATGACCCTCCTCAGTTGTGCTGAGGGCTGTTCCAGCTGCTGGGAGTATCTTAGCAGTGCACAGATAGGACTGAAATGTCATTTTTGCCTGCCTGCCCCCAAGACTGTGTGTTTTCTGCTGTGCTTCCAAGAGACCTTACAGTCCCATCCCTTGCTGGATAACGATCTGATCTTGTTTTGCTTACCAACAGTTCTGCTGCTGGAATGTTAAAATGCAGGTTAGACAAAATACTAGATCCTTCTAGTGACTCATTTAGTCCCTTCCTTCTTCCCAGCTGGTCGAAGTCATACACAGCTGTGAGAACATTAGCTCCAAAATTCTGAGCAGCAGACACTTTATATGCAGTGATGCATTTCTTTATATCTCTTGGCCCACATGGTGATGCCTTCTAAATCCCTTATCATAGCTGCCTCAAGCTGGAAACAATTTTTTTTTGTACCAGCCAATGTAAAGATGACATTTCTTGAGCTGAGGGAATTTAATGTGATTGTACTGTTCTCCAGGCCTCAAAAGATTATGCTGTGACTTCCATTCATCACAAAAACAGGGCTTTTAAGTGCCTTTTCCTAATTCCGTGATAGGAATCATGAAATTATTTTTGGGGAATAATATTTGTCAAGAATAACTGGTGACAATTACACAAAGGTGTTTTATTGAGCTATTTTCTGTGCTATCCTGCAAGAAAGGGGAAATGCATAAATACAACAAGATGCAATACTGCAATGACTTTACTTTGCCATTGTTGAATGATACAACACCAGGTAACTTTGCAAATGTGTGCAAAACCTTTCTTTAATTTAGTCTTTTTCGCTGTTCGTCTTGGGTTCAGTTTCTGTTCAACAATGTTTCTTTTCATATTACTGGTGCCTTTATTTTCACTCATGGATACATGGTATGTAAAATGTCGTGGAGTATTAACTTACAGCACATAAGTTGTGCTCATCTGAGTAGTTCCTTGTTCACCGAGGTGTTAAGATGGTTGGTGTGATACAGGCAACTTGCATTTATTGAAGCAGCAGAAATCGAGCCCAAGGTCTGTTTTACCTGATCTCATCTGTGGTCTTTTTTTTTTTCAAAGAGTTTCAATCCAATGTCACTTGACTAGTTCAGAACCAGTGTGGCTGCAGCCTGGTTGCTCAGACTGCTGGGGCACGAGTGTATTCTGTATCAGAAACAAGGGTTTCTCATCTCATGCAGGCAGTGTTTTTAATGTGTTTGACTCTGTCATCTTCACTGAGATCCTGTCCCTTCAGGCAAAACATACGATGTTCTGAGGGTCCCATGCCATAAGAGGACAGGTCAGGATTAATTGCCACCATATCACATTCCAGTTTACATGACAATGAACAGTCTTAAAAGTTACTGTCTTCCCTTATTATTGATTGTTAGCTTACATACCACATGTCTCAAGTCTCCTTTATAGCATACTAAGTTTCAGAAATGGTTTTGGGAGCAGAGCTGGGTTTGAATGCTCTGAATAGCACAGCGTACTGAAGGACAGTGTTTCACACTGCTGATGGTCTTAAAGATGGTCTCAGAGCTCATCAAAAGGACTGTGTATCCTTGCAGATTAGTAGCTTTCTCTCTTGTTCCTGTCTGTATGGAATATTTTGTGGTTTAATTTAACATAGATTACATAGGGGTAGTTTCCCCAGCTGTGTTGTTTGCTCGTGACTTCAGGCTGTTGTTTTTGAGTGGTCCTTATCTCTGTGAAGAAAAGCCCTTGGATGGCAGTGGAATCATTTGTGTTGCCTGCTGTTGCAACAAAGGACTGCAGGACTAGGCTCGGTGTGATTAACTTGAGTACTGAAAATTTGGAACATGTTCAGAAATTGATGCTGCTTGAAGTGAATATGGTACATAACTTGCCAGATCCATAAATTTGGAAGAAATCTTTGTACTCTTCAGTGGCATTTGAAGGCATTCTGTCTAAATCATGGTTGGCTGTTCTTTAGAATAAAACAGTCTCTCTCGACCATACTGTGTAGTTTTATCATACTGGTGGGTACCCAAAAAGCCTTCAGCCACCACCAAATAATTTCTCATGTTTCAGTAATGTGAAAAACAGATTGCAGTGTCACCAAGCCCTCATGGGAACAATCAAACACTTAGGACAATCCATTCTCCTTGTTGTGAACAATACATCTGCTTTGTTTCAGTTACCTTATTTTTCTGTCTTCATGAGAGAGGCTGTCATGAAAACAGGACTATTGTTTCTTAAAGGCTCATGTTTTCCTGATATTCCTTTCCAGCCTGAAAACAGCAACTCTTCTCATACTACTTATTTTGCTGTGGAAAGGTTATGATACCATGAATTGAAGGATTATCACTTTCAGCCATGTAACTGGTAATAAGAACATAGGAACTTGTAAATAAAAGTAGCATTTTAAATGGATTTCTATAGGGGAGGGGAAATTCAGCAAGATCCCACTGGTCTTTCAGTACTTTTGTAGTGAGGAAAATTTACCTGCCCAAGATACTCACACATAAAAGAAGCTGTGAGTAATGAAAACCAAACTGCTAAGTGTGTTAGCTAATAAATTTCAGGTGATTTTTTGGTTGCTATATTTGTCCAGTCTTATTTGGGAGATACATCTTCTTTTTTTAATAGTTTTGGAAAGTTTCACAGTGGCAAATCCAATTAACAAAGAAGAAAAATGTAAGTATTCTTTCTTGCTCTATTTTCTCCCCTCTGCTTTAAATGTTGTGTGCTTTCTTATTTGCTGTTCTTTAATTGCCCTGTCTTGAAGTTAGCAATCTTAGAAAGGGGATTTTCTGATTCTTCTCCTGCTCTTTCCTTTATTGTGGCTCCTCTGTTTTCCTTCCTTGGACTTTGTCTCATTTCCACTTTGTGTATTTTATTCTTACCTTTGTTTCCAGCTCTATCCCTTAGGACACGTATTTTTGCCTATCTCCTTTGTGTATCATGGGGTGGGGGGAAGTTGGATAGTAGGAATATAATAAATCACTTTCTTCACAGAAAACCTATTCTCACCATTAAAACACATTAGATTACTTTTCAAGCTGTTTTAGGCTGCATGACCACACTGCAGGTTCTCACTAAATATCCTTATTGTCTTCACAATCACTTGCAATGTATTTGAAAATGTTTGCAGTTTCCTGACCAAGTGCAGTATCTTGGAAGCTCTTAGTAAATTTAAATAATGTCAGAAGAAATTTGATGGTATTGCCTCACAGAAGTGGATTAGCCTAGATTAACTGGGTCTGGAGGAAAGGGGAGAATCTTCACTATGCCTTTCATTTCTGGTTGTGGAAAGTGTAGCTAATGCCCACAGGGTGTGGAAAAGGAAATCTCTCAATAGAAGTGCAGCAGATTAGTTTCTAATCATGTTTCTGCAGCATAATATGCTTTTTATTGTCAGTGTTATCTGGTGCCATGTGCTAGTGGAGATCCTTTGATAAACTCATGTCTGTGCCAGGATGGAACTCTTGATTCCCAGCCTTGAACTTGTCTTTCAGTCCTGGCAGAACTAATGCCTATCTATGGGTGAAATGCACATTGCATGAGCAATAGAAATGGAGGGCAAAGAATGCAATCTGCTTCCTTCATCAAGTGAGAAAATGTATTTTAAAAAAACCCAAACAAAGCAAAAACCAAACCAAAACCCACCCCCATTACTACTTCTGTCTGTGGCATCCGCAAGATAGGAGATAATTGTGTTAATGGAACCCACCACGCCTTTTGTGGCAGTAGCAGGAATCTGAATTTGCAGTGATAAAATGAATTTTTTGCTACAAGAGGAGGAGAATTTTGGTTTATATCCTAAGGAATCATCTGCTGGTTTAAGGTGTGGAGGGAGATGGGTAGGCTTTTGGGCCCCACAATACTCTGGGGGAAGGGGAGGTAACACAAAATTTACTTTTTCACTTTAAGTTCTAGTAGACAATTACTACTGCACCAACGTATATGTGTTACATATAACATTTTTTAAAGACTGTTTGGCTTCTATATGAGATGATAAGAGGTGAAGAAGGGCACAAGAATTAAAAACTTAGAAATTATTGTCTTTTTTTCCCTCCTTTTATATATAAATATATATAAATATTTTTTTGCCTGTTTAGACATGCTGGGTCACAAATACTGATTTTTAATTGGGACATAGGGGAGCTGTGGCACATGACCATACTATTTGATAAGAAGTAGCAGAAAGCGCTGTTCTTTTTAGCTATTCTCAGCA
>VZRO01008286.1:546464-732487 GCA_013397915.1 Daphoenositta chrysoptera | reverse complement strand
GCCTTGACAAAAAAAAAAAAAAAAAAAAAAGGTCAGATTTGAGGTCAGTTTCCAGTGCCTCAGAGCTTTAGAAAAAGCAAAGCACATGGTTGAACAGCCTTTACTAACTCCCTGTCCATATTAATTCAGGTTTCATCCCGGGCTTTTTCCAAGTTACTGAATTAACTTCAGTAGTTAGTGTGCTGCATTGCCAAAGACAAGGTGACAGGGGATTTTGCTGCTTATTCATGGAAAATCTTGTCCTCCTTCCCTCTAGGCTCTTTGTCTTCCATTCATTTTATTCTTAGCATAGCAAAAATTGTCAGAGGGCAAGGCTGGGTCTCCCCTTCTAAAAACAGAAAGTATTGCCCTTGCTTGAAAAGGAAATGTGATGAAAGTTCACAGCCTCTCTAGCTGGTTAGTGATTGCGTATTTTGTTAGGAGTTTGTTTTATTCTGTATGCCCTGTTCTGGTGCTGCATTGTTCTGGTGCTGGTCAGTCATGCCTGCAAAGCTGGAGTTCAACTCTCTGCTGAAATTCATTGGTGTCACATTCTCGTGGTTTAACCCCAGCCAGCAGCCAAGCCCCACACAGCCCCTCTCTCACTGCCCCAGCAGCAGGATCGGGGAGAGAACAGGAGGGGTAAAAGTGATAAAAGCCATGGATTGAGATAAAGGCAGTTTAATGGGGAAAGTAAAAGCCACACACACAAGCAAAGCGAAACAAGGAATGAATTCATCATTTCCCATGGGCAGGCAGGTGTTCAGCCATGCCCAGGAGAGCAGGGCCCCCTCACACACAGCAGTTACGTGGGAAGAGAAATGCCATCGATCCAAACATGCCCCACTTCTTCCTTCTTCCCCCACTTATATACTGAGCATGATGTCATATGGTCTGGAATGTCCCTTTGGTCAGTTGGGGTCACCAGATACAGATGTGTCTTCTCCCAACTTCCATGCACTCCTAACTCCCTCACCAGCGTGGCTGTACCAAAAGCAGAAAAGGCCTTGGCTCTGTGCAAGCCCTGCTCAGCAATAACGAAAACATCTCTGTGTTATCAACCCTGTGTTCTGCACAAATCCAAAACACAGCCCTGTACTAGCTGCTGTGAAGACAATTACCTCAGCTAAAACCAGCACACACAGTAGTCCTCCCTGCTGCAAACTCTTGCCTTGTCAAGTAATTCTATATCACTTTGCTGTGCTGAAATTTCCCTGTTTTGGAGCAGAAGTAAAATTTTTCTTATCTTTTTCCCTAATCTCTTGTGCTCTTTTTGCTTGAATTGTATGAATTTTATTAAGAGTTTAAAATTCATATTAATAATTTTGTTTGTTTGTTAATTGGTGATACTTGTCGATGTGGAGAGGATCCCATTTTATGAATGGTGAATGTCTACTGTGACTGACAGCATTCATACATCCTTCCTCTTTCCCCAGAGTAGGTTCTTGGCTTTTTGACCTGGAAGCCCATACAATTTCTCTTGAAGATATTGGTCTTAGTGTATGTTTGCATTAATGAAGGGAAGATTGATACAATGAGCTTTGGTGGTTTGCTTTTAATAATTTTCCATTTCCTATGCAAAAATGCTTTGGCTATGACATAATATTTTTTATAACAGCTCCACTGTGTTTCACAAAGAGTGTTCAGCCACTGACCTCATCCTAGAATTTTCAGAGGGAGTTTGAAAATAAGATCCAAGATCAACAATATAAGGATGTATTTGCAGTGTGCTGTAGCTGCTGAGGAGTTAAATTTGGACACTGTCAACCCAAAGGGCAGTGGTTTCATCATTCCTTCCAAATAACAAGGAAAACATGCAGGAGGATATAGTAATGTTAGGTGAGAGGTAGTCTCAAAACTAGAGACTGAGTCTGAAAAATTAATAAAAAATATCCCTTTACACAGAGGACTGTTTCCAGTAATTTTATGGGACTTTTCCCAGTCTTACTGAGAAATACAACTGTAAACTCTTCAAAGTGCTTCTCTTTGCCCTTCAGCATCACCTGTGCCTTGCCCAGCTCTGCCCTGCTGTTGACTTCTCTGTGAGCTGATTTCATGCAAACCCCAACCCATCTTAGCTGTGAGGATATGACCCTGTGAGGGGAGGGAAGGACAGCAGAGCTGTTTGTCACCTCAGGGTCCATGGCATTACGCTTTTGCTCTCCTACCAGGTGCTCTTGGTGGCTGCATGTAAGTGAACAGGTGTAGTGAAAAAGAGCTGCTCCCTTCTTAACTTGGCAAGAAAAGTGTTCAGAGGTGGATGTGTATTTTCCTACTGCTACTCTTTTCCAAGGCATCCTTGAAGACAAGATTTGAAACCAGTTTGTGCAATTACAGGGGCTTTGTCATCTGTCTTGAGTGGGATTGCCATCAACAGTAGTCATGGGTGTAGAGCAGTCAGGGAAGATGAGGATGGATGCCTGATGCCATCTGCCTGCTGTCCAGCAGTGCTGCTAAACCCTCCTGTTCTGTCTTTGGATGATACTTCGCACAGAGCCCTGGATGGCCAATTAGATAGAAACTTGAAGATAATTAAACAAGAAGAAAATAAAGTATTGCCGTCTGCATAGCATGAGTATGAAGACGTAGGATAACTCTATTTTGCATGCAACTGGGACAGTCTTTCCTGCTAGCATTTGGAAGTTTTCATTAATTAATGTACTGACTACTGGGAGTGTGCTGTGCTAGTCTGGGGAGACACGCGTGGCCCAGCAATTTTAAATGTGCTGTCAGCAGCAGTGCAGGGGTTTTGTAGCTAGCAGGGTCCAGCCAGGGAGGATCTGTAGACCTTGCTCTTTCTCTCTTGCTCTTTTTGATCCAGAACAGGATTTGGCTCTTGAACTTACATGACTCTGCAACTACAGCAGGTCATGTGGTGCCCTTGGATGTTTCAGAGGAACTCCATAAACACGTGGCTATTGACATCGGTATTTGGCCAACACTCTCGTTTTTCCAGGTGTGTCTTCCCAGTTACAAAAGTTGAATTTCAAGGTACATTCCTACATGATGATAACAGATTGTCTCTCCCAATTGTATCTCTTCTAAAAGGTTATTTCTTTGCCCTGTTTTTTAATCATTATGTATGCTTAATTCCTGTTTGGTCAGTGGTACACAGGATGATTCACATTCCCAAATTCCCTTGGCACTGAAAGTCTAAATCTCTCATCCTTTCAGAGAGAGAAGTGTATTTTAAACTGTTTTTTATCAGAGAACAGAAGTGAATAAAAGTGATAGGAGAATTGTGAATTCCTTCTATGTGCTTCCTAGCACTGTGGTCGGAGAATGTAATAAGCAATAAGAGATCGGGCTCATTATTCTAATTGCTTTGCAATAAGAACACGTTCTTCTCTTGGTATAAATAGCCATTGCTGCTATTGCAGCAGTGTGGATTTGTGGCAGCTGAGAATGTGGCCTCAATGCAAATGCTGTGCTTTCTTCCTGTGGCATACTTTTAGAAACAAATGTATTCTCTTGGATTAGAACTGGTTGTGACTGTGAAAGCCACTGAACGACTTCCGTTTCAGTGGAGGTCACTAGGAGTTGGATGCTTTGTGGGGTTCAAGCTCAAGAAAGTATTGAAGCTTGTGTAGCAGCTCAGCTGAACAGAGGTTAGGTGAATACGTAGATACTGAGATGCATGTTTTTCAAAATCGGGGCTAATTCATGACTCTCCTTTAAATCTAATTTGGGATCAAATATTAAATAGTACAGAAAAAAAATCTCATTCCAGCAATTCCTATCCGGCCAAAATTAATGACATTCTGGGGCTTTGCTGTTATTGCAGGAGCCAAAGGCAAGCAAGATATAGACTGAATTATCAGAGTTAGTACCAAACTTGAAGGTGTTTTATCAGATTATGAATAAGGTGAATGATAAACTAGGGTTGAGAAGCTGGCTTTATGTGAACTGCTTAATAAGAAGAATTCCCTGGTAGCTTTCTCCTCATCTATCAAAGTTAAGTTTTTTAGTCTTAGAATAGATTATCTGTAATAGATGTTTCAGTGGAGGTAAGGGCAGAGGACCATTCCTTTTTTAAAAGAGAAATAAATAGCCCTGAAAGCAGGTAGTAAATTTTTACATTATAGATTAGGTAATATAGTAAAAATAAACTGTAAAGTAAATATAGGGAAAAAATTGAATTATAAATGCTCTCAACAAGATGTCTTCCTTCTTCCCTTGTAAATTACTGAATTTCCTGCATTTGGCATGTTGGTCCCATTCCTGCATCCACCCTGTGTTAAGAATCGAAGTAAAAACCATCAGCTGCAGCAGTCTATCATTTTGTGTTTCCAGTGGAGATAATTTAAGTATAACACAGTGACATTGAATATTGGTAAAAAGATGACAGCCCATGATTAAAGTTCTGCACCAGGTAAAATAAATGGCTGGAAGATTGAAGAGAAAATGACAAAAGTATTGTTTGGTATTGTGTGATATGTTGTTTTTTAATAACACTAATCAAATATCTATTGTTGGTTTTAAGCACTAGAAATATTGTTTTTAACAGGCCTTTCAGGAAAGAAAAAACAGACATAAAATATGTACATTCCACATAAAATTCAAGGTGATAGTTCTGTCCTTAAGTTGCTGTATCAGGGTGGGGGTTTTTTAGAAAAGATGTCAATTCTTAGCAGACTGGTTTTAGATTTCAGTGCTAAACTTTCAGNATTTACCTTTAAGAAGACCGTGTTATCTTGATAAGGAAGCATTCTACAAGCATTCTCAACATTCTACAGGCATTCTGCTGCACTTCTCTATTGTGTGCTGTGTCTGGGTCATGCTAGTGACCTTACTTCTCTGATAAGACTTAATAAACTATCTTAAAGCAGAGTGCTAAAAGTTTCTTTAAAATCACTCCCCCATCAGGGAGAAAATCTATCTTAGAGACACAGCCAAGTAAGGAGGCAGGAGTCTACAAGCATGTTTGTCCCATTCCTGCATCCACCCTCTGTTAAGAATCGAAGTGAAAACCATCAGCTGCAGCAGTCTATCATTTTGTGTTTCCAGTGGAGATAATTTAAGTATAACACAGTGACATTGAATATTGGTAAAAAGATGACAGCCCATGATTAAAGTTCTGCGCCAGGTAAAATAAATGGCTGGAAGATTGAAGAGAAAATGACAAAAGTATTGTTTGGTATTGTGTGATATGTTGTTTTTTAATAACACTAATCAAATATCTATTGTTGGTTTTAAACACTAGAAATATTGTTTTTAACAGGCCTTTCAGGAAAGAAAAAACAGACATAAAATATGTACATTCCACATAAAATTCAAGGTGATAGTTCTGTCCTTAAGTTGCTGTATCAGGGTGGGGGTGTTTTAGAAAAGATGTCAATTCTTGGCAGACTGGTTTTAGATTTCAGTGCTAAACTTTCAGTATCCTGGATGCAGTAGGTAATGTTTCACTGAGTGGAAAAAGTTGTGGATAATGGGTATAATTGATAAGCTTAATTTTTTAAAACACATTTGGCAGAAAACATTGGCAGATATATATTTATTCTGTTTTTTTGTTTACTGAGATTACTGTGAGGGGCCATGTATTTTTACATGAATATTATTTCTTATTTGCTATTATCTTCTTTCTATGAAAAATTCTGCACGGAAAGGTTTTTTTTTAAGACATATGAAGGCAGTTCAAGTTAATAGCTTTTATGAGATGCAAGAAAATTCCTTAGAAATCTTAGAACCCATCATAATAGAATGTTTACCCTTTTTCCTTAATTATACAATTTATAGAATTGGTGGTGTAGCCTCCTTATGCATATACACAAAATGTCTTTGTCTAATGACACTACCTGGAGCTAGCACAAGTAATAGACTGGCAGCGTTACCTTCTGGGTAACAGAACAGAGAGGGGGAGAAAATAGAGGCAGTGAAGAATAGGGTTAAGTTTTTAGCTGATGTGAGTATAAAGACCTATAAGGGTTGTCCCTGCTCCCAGACCTGCAGAAATTCACTGTTCCTGGAGTGAAAATTCAGACAGGGGCAAGCAGAGATGTGAGAGAAGCAAGGGCCATGCAACAGGCAGCAGCTGTCTGAAGAAGATTCTGCAGTGTTTGAGTGGTTGCTTTCCAGCATGATATTTTTCCTTCCAACATTGTGTTACACTTCAGTTCCATTCTCTAAGTGTTTTTTACACTGGGTATAGGGTGTCTGCAGTGTTAAATATCTCAGATGAGCAGGTGTCTGAATGTACTTGGGGTTCTCCACTAGGACTTGTCTGAAATATGGTAGATGTGAGCAAGGAGGGAATTGAACTGTTGCTCTTCTTTTTGCTCACCAAGCCAAGAAGTGAGAGCTCCTAATCCCAACACAACTTAAAAGACTGTGGTGGGTGTTCCACAGCAGTATTGTAGAGGTTAGATCACTCAACAAGGACACAGGGTATCTGGCTCCAGGTACTCTGCCTACTGCACTTCCAGATTTACTCTGTCCTCAGATGTGGATGCCATAGCCACCACACTGAGGGCTGGTTTGGAGCCTCTGCTCACCTTTTTCCTCAAATCTGCCCCTTTCTGCACATCTGCCTCTGCTCCTGGGGTGCTGTAGAAAGCAGAGCCACTGCCAGCACCTCTTCTTCCAGCTGCATGAAAGTGGTGTCCACACCTCTGTGCTGCACTGCCATGTCCTGTCTGGGTGTGCTGGATGGCTTCTGAATAGGACTGATGTGCAGAGAACCTGACTGTGGCTATAAAGTGTAGATATTAAAAGAGTCAGCCCAGAGGAAATTTTTCAGGTGTTGAAGATATAAAAGTCTAGAAATTAGATGGGGATTGTGAGGATTGCTTTCTTGGGCTTCTGTGGTTCTGGTCCAGAATATTCCCTAGTGGGTGAAACATCACATTTAAAGAGGGAGAGATACTTGCTCTTTTGTAGATGTTATTGTATGTTTTATAAAGGAGAAGGCAAGGTTGGAGAAACAAGCTGCTGTTGCTTGTGCCAGGGAAAAGTACTGCAAGCTTCAGACTTTGCCTGGAAGTTTTAGCTAGTCTCCAGGGCAGAGTAGGCTGTTATCTGACAAGGGAATATGTGGAGTCTTTCTGGGAGTGAGTCTTGTTTTCACATGGAGAAGCGTGACAATAGGGCTGAACAGCAAACAAGTGTTATCAGTGAGCTTTGAAATAAGGGAGTAGGAAGAATGTCTCCCACACTGGGAGACAACCACACGATTGGAACCATATGAAGTCAATTCATGAGATTTTTGTCTCCTGTGGAGAATGGAGAAGAGAGACACAATGCAAGGAATTGAATTGTGAAATTGTGATTATATTGAAGGCGTTTATAGGATTAAGGAGACTTGCAAGAAGGAGGTAAAAAAAAAAAAGGTTTTGATTTCAGATGTTTAGGGAAGGTGACTTTCTAGTGTGCAGGTTCTGCAAGGGGAAACAAAAGTTTTGCTGTTTGGGCAGAGTCCACATTCTCTTTGTACTTTCTCCGTTATCAGTCGGTTGTTGCACACCAGCCAGGTGGGGAAAACTGGATTATGTTCCTCTTTCTCCCTGGACCTTCATCTGAGTCACTGCTTGGCACATTGTAGTCCTTGGTATGTTCCCGAGGTTGGCTGTCGTCATCTTAAAATATAACAGCCAAGGTTAAAGAACAAGAACTGATCAGGTTGGAAACTTCTATTTTCTGTAAATAAAGAAGAGAAGTAAAGCATATTTCTGAAGTAGTAAATACTTGTTAAATATAAGAAGAGTTATTAATTAATGTCTGTGAATTAATACGATGAATCAAATAAAAAGGTGAGGCTCTGCTAAGAGTGAAGCAATACCTTTGCCTTTTTTTCCTCTAAGTATCATTAAAGGATACTTTCTTTTGCTTGCCTCCTTTGTTCACTGCACAGCTATTGCCTTAAGAAAAGGAAACAAAGACATTGCTAAATGTTGAGTGAGAAGAGCTCATTCCTTCCCTGTGGTGCAAAATATAAATAGAAACAAGTGACCAAAATATAGAAAAACTTTCCCTAGTTTGTACAATAGTTCAATAAAGAAAGGGGATACTGAACAAAGTCTTTAGATTCACATTGCCATTTTGTGCAAGCCTCAAAAGTTTCCAATCATTTTAATTGTCATAATGAAAATCCCTGTTGTTCCTGCCAGACTATTTTTATTGCATTTTGTTTGCTTTTTTTGTCAGAGAAAACTGCTTTTAGGGTCAGTGAATGCAGAGTTAAAATATGTGCCAGGTACTGGGAGAAGATAAGTACATGGTTTCCTGAATCTGCTCCTTAATGTGGCTCACCTATTAAAAGGAAGTCATCTGGAATATCTCTTCTTAGTGATGGTTGATCTCCCCTCCTAAGTTACCTTTTGATTATGCAGTGTCTGAATAGTTGTCTTACAATGTAACCTTTTAGCTTCAGTCTCACTCTCTTGGCTTTCAGTGTGAGGATTCTTACAGGGATTTCCCTTGAAATAAGCAACATCATCTTATCAACACACAGTGTTGGCCTCAGGTTAGAGGCACTTGTAACAATTCACTCACCAAGAGGCATTCCTGAAAACTATAGATGATGAGATTTACAAGTAGTGACATCTTCCTGTGTTGATTCCAATATGCTTTTGAGGAGGTTTTGCAGAACTTTGTTTTGGTTTGGGTGTTTTTTAAAATGGAGTTTAATATAAAATCTTTTGACTATTTTTACACAGGCATGTTTTCATTTAGACCACAATGTTCAGGAACTGAATGTGCCTTTTGTATGTGTGCGGAGCCCTCAATAAAGAAAAGTTGGAGTCTTGTAGTTCCAGTTAGTTATAAAGCACTATAAATAGCTTTAGAATAATGTTGTGCTGAGAGCCGTAGAGAGTCCCCATTGATACCTCCCAGAATCTCATCAAAAGGCAGAGGAGCAATGTTCTTTGGAGCTCAAGAGAGAGAGAACCCATACTGGATATGTCTCCTGACATGAATTTCACCCAACATCACAAGCAGAGGGAAGATATCCTCTAGTTTCCTTTTACCCTTTTACCCTGGTCGTGTTTCCTATAAAACTACTTGAGATTTAGTAAAAGCAACTGCAATTACAGTGTCAATTGCCACTTTATGAAGAGAACTCAAGGATAAGCCTCTCTGTTCCACATCCATTTCCTCCTGTCCGTAAACAGCTCTGTTTCTCTGACAGCTCTTTCATCATCATCAACTTGACCTAATGCAGAATTCTGTCTGCTGTGTCCTTTTGTGTTGCTGTGGATGTCTCAGCCATTCTTCAAGTCAGCTTAGGCCTCTCTTGTAGATTCTTTCTGCACTGTATCCTTGAGGTACAACCTGTCCCAGCTATCCATGCAGCTAAAAAATTGCTCATGTAGAGTCTTGCATCTCACATACTTCACCATCAATTTCCCTGGCCATGACTTGACAAAAGTAGTCTTGCCCTACTCTCATTCATTCAAAATGAGCACTTCAGTCTTTTTTTCCATTTCGCTTTGTTTTTCTCCATTGACTCCCTCTGTTCTGTCTCATCAAGACTAACTGCTAGCTTCCAGTGTCAGGGCTGTTCACCATCTTTCATTTCCTACTCAGTATTTTTTTTTTTAACATGAAAAGACTGACTTTCCTCTGTAGATGTTAAATCACATTGGTGTCAATCACTTGCCCGTTGTATTCTTATATTAGCATCTCTAATATTTCTTACATGATTCCTTTGGGAAGGGATGGAGATCTTGGATATCTAATGACATGTTTCATTGACCTCCCACAAATCCTTAAAATACTCATTCACTGTGATACCTCAGTGTTCTTGACACCACTTAGATTAATCAGTTACTTGTGCAACTAATTACCCTGTTCTACTGTAACTAACATGCCATGTCCAGTCCACTGTGTTTCTTTGAACATCCCCATCTGTATCCTAACTCTTGCTGATTGTTTGAAACTTGCCTTGGGAAAAAGGCCATCATGGAAATGTGTTTGGTGTTTGTACAAAGCCTGGCACTCTGACTCTTGGCAGTTCAGAATCAGTAGGTGATTAGGGTGTGCTTTGTGTCGCTGGGTCTATGTAATTGGTGATGGATTGTGATTTGTTGTGGATTCCAGCAGATTGTTCCAGGCACCTTCATTGAACTTGCCACATATGCCACTTTGATAGTAATATACAGGCAGGCATATAACACCTAGAGGTGTTGATACATCATGAAGTGTTTATAACTATAGGAATAATGTAAAATCTCATCCAAACTCGATACATCATTTTGAAACATTTCATACCTGAAAAATCTCACTGTGTTCAGTACAGCCACCCATGGAGGCTTCATGGAGACTGCAAATGCACTTTTAGTGTGGACTGAAAATGAATAAACCAAACTCTGAAATTCAATTGAGTTTAATTTTAACACCTGATGTAAAAGCTAAAGTTTTTTGCATGCTGGGGACAACATAATTTTTAATAATCATTTGGAATGTGTCTCTGTGTTAGCTATTTGCAGCTTTAAAGTAATTTTCATTCCAAAAGTGTGTTTGAAAAATGCTTCAAGGCACTGAACTCCAAAATACAGACTAAAAGGTCGAGCCTTGATATGTTGGGCTTAGCTATGTTCAGAGTGTCTAAGTGTATGTGCATTCACTGATTTTAGTTGAAAAGTTCATCATAACATCTTAGCATCTTAGTTCAAGATGTATCAGAGTTTTACAGATACCATGATAAAACCACGTAGGCCTTCAAACAAAAGCCATCTGTTAGCATTAGGTTCAGTAGTTGCTGATTACTAAAATGTGTTTAAAACTTAGACACAGACAAAACCACGTTGACCAGTGTGCTGAGCCATGGCCAAGTAGCAGCAGCCCAGGCACCATTATGCTGTACTATTGTACATGCTGTTCATCTTCCCCACTGTGAAATACTGCATACATTACCATCTCTGCCCTAATTTTGTCAATAAAGCTCTTCATTAAATTAAATAGCCAAAACAAGTTATCCGTTGCAAATTCTGATTTAGGTCTCCAGGGTGTTTTTTAGCCTTTAATAAAAAGCCATCTATAGATGCAAGCAAACATTTTCAAAAAGTAAGTAAATGGGCTTATGCATCTCTGCAGGAAAATGTTTTGACTGTGTAACTATGATAATGTGATTGACAAGTAGAGAAACAGTGGGGGTTATTTTATTTTTCTGGCTTGGTAAGTGAAATGCTACCTGGATGGAACACAGACGTGTAATCCAGTGAAGCATTTTTCCCTTTCTAATTAGTGATACTTTGAACTCCTTGGGGGACACCAATTTGTGGACCCCATGCTGCATTATGCCTTCAATAAACATATATACTGACTCTTAAGCACAGATCAAATAGCTCAGCTTCTGAAGCCTGATTTTGCTCTCAGTCTCAATATATTGCTGTGTGATTTTTACAGCTTGGCATCTTGTAGAATTTGTGGAGTTAAAAACATACTTGTGTTAGATTAATGAACTCATTGTGAGAAGTGCAGCTCCTTTATCCTTCATTTGGGATAAATGATAAGCTAGTATTTAATTTAGTCAGAAAAGTTAAAATCAAGTGGTTATTTTGCTTCTTTTAAGTCTTACAATTAACTTACAATTTCTCACAATTATATAGTAAACGATATAGTTTGAAAAAGAACAGTGAAAAAAGAATTGCAGTTATTAACATTGAAATCTGTCTGGAAGTATGTATTCCCATGGGAATAGTTGCTTCTGAGTCCCATCCCAGCCTCTGCCACTGATCTGCCATATTGTAGCAGGCAATCTACTCATGTGGTTCCTTAGAGACAGTATGTGTTAAATGGAGATGTGACCACATCACTTACAAACAGTGTTATGTTAGTATTCAGTTCTGAAAAGCTATCTACACTTAGAATTCCCATTTATTTCAGGTGGAAATAACTATTGGATGGATATCAGGAGTGTTATTTGTAATGTACATGTTTGAGAGATGATTAATGGATAAAAGGTTTATAGAAGTTTGGTATTTTGAATTTACTAATACTTCTGTTTTTGTTTTGGTGGCATAACAGCATAGAAGGAAACCAAAGCATGTTTGTAAGAGATAAGGACAACACTCAAAAGTATAAGTCTGAAGAGAAGGGAGACTATTGTGGTCTAATCTAATCTGATTCACCAGTGCTGAAGCAAGCACGTTTTAGTCTAATAAGAAATTTAGTGTACCTATTTTCCAAAAATTACAGCTGATTTAATGCAGTAAGTAGTGTGATTTTTCACATATAATCTTCTACAAAGAATTCAGCAAAGCCACAGGGCTGCAGGATGACAGGCCTGTGTATCTGACAGTGTGAGGGAAGCTCTGGTTATGATGGCACAGAAGAAAGTCTCATGTAGCCCGTGTTTGCTGTACAGTTGGAAGCAACATCTTAACCCAAGGAGGTTTTTCGCTCATCGACTTCGTAATAGGGCAATAATTTTATTGCTTTTCAGTTTGATATAACAACATTATCTCTGTGGGAGTATTTGAGGTACTTAGGGTTTTTGGTTGTTTTTATTTTTTCTGCCTATAATAAGCAGTTACCCCAACTGTTACTTGAAATAGCAACTATTCTCCCTGAACTGCAGTTTTATTTTCTTTTGGCTTTTATTTCAGCTGCGGGAGCCAGCTGCTCCAAAGAGTGTGGGAAGCTGACTTGGAGGCCTGTCAGCTGTTGATCCGAGGGTTTCAGCTGAAAGAAACCAGTTGCTGTGTTTTTGAGGAAGAAGAGAACCAAATGGATGAGTTGGAGATGACTGCTGATGTCCCACCTGATTCTGAAAAACGAAAAGAAGGTCGCTTTCTAAAGGGCACAGAATGGGGTGCTGTTTCCTGCCACAAACACAGTGAGCTGAAAGAGGTATCTGAAATAGTCTGCAGCTGCATTTCAAGGGATACTGCTGGTTTTCCTTTTGAGAGGAGTTAAATCTTGGTGACGGGTCAGCAGGGCAGGTTAAGTATGAACTTAACATCTGGCTTCCAATCTGGGACATGAATAAAATAGCTTATTAGCTTCTCAGAAGCCCTTTGGCCCTTTTTCCTTTTACCATCAGTCTTTTTAAAATGCAGAAATTATTCAGGCAATAGATGCAGAATGTACATCAGGATTTAAAGGAGAAACTATTAAGTATGTAACCAAAGTCATCAGTTGTTCCTTATCTCACTGATGAGTTTCATTCTGAGTTGGTTCTGCTGACTTGTTAGCCTGGATCATTGTTAGCTGATGTGAGGAGAGAGTTTTCCTCCCTTAGTGAAATGGTCAAAGGCTTCTTAGCTAATAGATGCTAAGAGGCTTACAGCATCCAACAAATAGTAAAAGGAGGAAAAAATCATGAAGCTTAGAAAGTTTGAAAATTTTCTTTTTAAGTTTTCATGTTCCGATCTGGAATGTCATCCCTGCTTGAAAAATCAACCACTATCTAATAGTCTTTTAACTGTACTGCCTAGGTAAACAAGCTGTTAAAAAAGCTTCATCACCCAGCAGCACCACTGTGACAAAAAAACTCTCCAACAGCAGTTGTTGGTTTTATTACCGTGGAATTAAGTTGAAAAAATTTAAATTATGCTTAATTGCATCTCATGTTAAGAGCCATTGAACTGTGGACTGCTCTGAAATCTGATGCCTAATTTTGCATTTACATTGGCTGAGACTTAGTGGAAAGCAGACCCTTATCTTACTGTAAAATCTCCTCTTGTTAGTAAAATTCCGGTTTTATATTGGGCTTCAGTAGTTCTTGCAGTCTTTTCCCAGGGCAAATCGTTTACAGACTGACTTCACATAGAGAACATTTTTATTAGAAATGCTCAGATTGGCTTTGATTCCACCCCCATCACCCCCTTATCATATTTTTTATGACTCTGCTGAAATAATATGAGGAGTTCTGTTGGTTGTGGGAATCTGTGCTCCTCTTTCAAAAGTGCTTAGATGCTCTGGAGTGTTTGGGATTTTGTGACTGTTTCTGTAGCACTCCTGGTATTTGTGCTGTAGATTATCACCTCTTTCACCCCTGCAAGTCCAGATTGTTTCCCTGGAAATCCACCTTGCTATCCAAGAATGACAACTGGGCAGCTGAAGTGAGGTGATTTCTGGTTTTGGAGAGATAGGCAGGACTTGAGGGATGGTTCCCCATATCTCAAATGGAACAGGAAAGAGTATTTGCAGTGCTCCCAATTCAGCTTCTCCTTTGAGCTTGCTTTTCAATAATCTCCTCTCTGTCTCTATCAACCATAGAGGGAACTTAGGAAGACTACCCACTAATTTCAGCTCTTCACCTAGGTACTTTAACTTTGTGGTTGACTTGTGTTAACTTTGTGGCCTTTGCCTGGGATCTGACCTGTCCTGGTATGCTGAATAAACTCCATTTTGAGAATGTGCTAAAATCCATTCAGAAGCTGATATATAAACATGAAAATGTCCATCAGGGAAGGACCTGTGGAGGTACTCCTCCATCTGTTCCTAAAGCACTCCTAGGACTGATACACTTGAAAGAAAAAAAAAGCAGCAGTTTTGCTGGTATGAGACTGTTCACGTATTGTCCAATATTTTGAAGGAGTTGAGCAACACAGCTGTGTTTCATCGTGGCTTACTCAAACAGCTTTCCTCTGCTTCAGTGTGGCCTGCAGCCTTCACCACTGAGGCAAAGTTGTGTGTCACTGGTGACTGAAACCCATTGCAACAATGAAACTGCCCTGGCACATCAACTGTATTCTGGCTCTGGAATTAGGGTTGGTCTGCCTGCTTTTATACTTTCAGGACATGAGATTATTTTTTTTGTTATGGAGTATGAAAGTTTTGCCCCCCAAAAATGCCTTAGGTTGTAAAACTGATAGGATCTCATTGGAAGTGACAGGCAGTATCTAAACTTTTAGAGAAGAGCCATAACAGATTATTCCCTAACATCACTTAGTAGTTAATCACAAGGCAGAAAATAAAAGCAAACAAAAAAAACCTGACACAAATCATGCTAACTTCTGGTTTTTAATATGTTGAAGTGCAAGAAAAAAATCCATCTTGATTTGTAAATGGACTTGAAAAACAAACCACTTCTGAAGCATTTAAGTGCTCTGTTATATGGTAGTGTATTTTTTATTTAAAAATAATTCAATATTTGTGCCAAAAATAAAGTGATGTGGTACTCACTCTCTCAATTTAGCTGTTTATATGACTTCCGTGGAAAAACTTATTCTTGTACATTAGTAGGGAAATTTTTCATAGCCATTTATCAGCAAGTGAGGATACCTATAGAAAAGCATGTATTTGTCAGAATACTTGGTTTCATATTATTTACCAAGGCTGTGGTGCCCCTGTGAGAGGAGTAGCTTGCTGTGGTTGCCATGTTTCTGGAATGACTGTCCTCTTCAGCTGTGTTACAACCTCTGTTCCCCATCAGGGAATTTCTAGAGAGCACCACTGGCCACTGAAGCAGAAGGAAAGAGTCGTGTTCTTTGTACTTAGAGGTTATTGAATTAATTACTTCAAGACGTTATAGGAAAGGCTGATAACAGCATGTATGCATATATGCCTTGGAAAGTCCATTTCATCCCCAGGTGATTGATTTACTTTACAGTGGAATTCTATAAATGAAGCTCTCCAGTTATTTATTGTGTCATATAGAGCTAACCACTAGTACCAGGTGAATATTGGTTTTGTTGATGTGTACTATAAATAGTTTTCTTGCATATAACTGTATCTTACTCAATAGGTTTCCTTAGAAAGCAAAAAAACCCAAAAACAAATAAGAAACATAACAATAATAAGAAAAGCAAAATAAATGAAAGAGCCCTTCTCTTAGATCCTCAGATACTGTTTTGCAGAGGGGCCATTTATCATTTTTAATTAAATATCCTCACTAAATCATAAAATATGACATGTTCTGGTATAAAAACATGTAAGGTATAAATTCTTTGAAAGTTTGTTATTTTACTATCATACAAGCACAGGTTTATTAACTGTCAACAGTTATTTTATAGTTTTCATAACTGTGTTTTCTAAGATACCGCTGCTTTTTTTCCCCCAGTTTTTATGTGGTAGACTGGCATCCCAAAATAATTCAGTAAATCAGGCTTCCTTTATAACACTGACTGTTAACTAGGGAGGAAAATCAGATACATTGGCAGCTCAGCTTGTTGAAACATCATTAATGATGTTTTGGTGGAAACTAAATGAAGTGGGGACAGCAAAAATCATCCTGTGAGCCACTCTGAGTTACTTAAATAAGATGTGCTTCTCTCAATTGCAGATAACTCATTAGACTATAGCATTAAATAAACATTGGGGCAAAGTTTCAGACAATATTGTTACCCTCAATCACATGAGACTCAGCTTGTCTAATGTATTTGATATAGATTCTTGAATTCTCATATAAGTTTGTACTTTCCAGCTTGTAGCTGTGTTGGTGAAATTAGGGTGTCCCATCATTTCAGTTGTAGTTTGACTTTCTGTGACTATTTGGGCTTGATTTTCTTCCAAGTCTCTGAAGAATTAAAGGTGGGTTTCAGTTTTCGTCCCACAAATGTTCCATGCTTTTAAACTGAGTGAGGTGGAAATTGCAATCATCATTACTCCATGGTTAGATGCATATCTAGGTGATTTCTAAAATATACAGTACCATTTCATTTCTCTTCAGACATTACTGCCTGCTTGTTCCACTTCTTATAATATCTTGCTTAATTTTTTGCTTCTTGATAATGTATGTGTAAGCAAAAACTTTTAACAACAGCAAAACCACCAGTGACAACTAATAAACTGAGAGATTTGTGTGTGCTGGGACCTCCCTAATAGCAAGTAACCTGATGATCATGGGTATGTGTGCACCTGCAGGCTTGAGTTCCTGACCTATCCTTTTTTCTTCTTCTGCTCTCTGGCATGCTGTGCAGTGCTCCCTCTTAATCCCTATGAAGGAAAGAAACACCTACTAGATTTCAAGAAAATTGAGGTGATTAAAGTTACAAGGTAAAATCCAAAATTCAGTAGTTTTACCTTCTGTAAATCAGCATTTTTTGATAGCTGTCCCATCAGAATTGTTTGTAGATCATTTCTCACTTTTTCATCATAAAAGAAGTAGAGAACAGGGATAAGGGTAAGGTCTGCTGTCTTTTCCTCTCCTCTACATATTTCAGTCTGGCCATCTGGGATGATGTTTTTGGGTCAGTTGAAGATCACTCTGGTGTTGAGAAAATGTTCTATAATTGTAAAGCCTTAATGTGATTAAGTTTTTAAAAGGTTCTGAGGTCTAAGTGATACCAAATGGACCATCATGAAAAAATATTTAATGTGGTGTCTGCCATTAAAAAGAAGTTATCACAGAACATGATACAACACTTTTCAGAATTTAGTGATAGCAAGCACCAAGAAAGCCTTTGTGAGCAGACTGTAACTCATTACTGTGCATTGGGATAGCCTGTGGTCCAGGAGGCAAACGTGCAATGTGTAAAGGACAAAGCCTTTCGAAAGCTAAATAAACTCTGCATTCATTTGAGCTTTAATTAAATGTTGTATTTGTGGAGCTTAGAAAATAATTTGGAAATTTAAAATTTAATCTTAGTTTTAAATGTCAGCATTAAGCATTAGTGAAAGTCAGTGTTTGCCTGTTTCTTGTATTGATCCAAGCTGGGAAGGATGTCAGTGGCAAGAGGCAGCTTGTACACAATGGTCACATCCTCACTGTGCAGCACCCTGCCCCTCCCCTGCATCTGAGCCTGGGCTGCAGTGTCTGCTGGTGAAATGCCAGCTCTTTGGGCAGGGATTGTTGCACCTCAGTGAGCTTAATGCTAACATGTAATTTAGCAGTAAAAATACCGCCAGAAAATTAGTATTACAGGCAAGAGGAATTTAAACCTCTTTTCAGTTTGATTGATGAAAATAGTATCCAGTAACAATTGCGATTTTATGGCAGATTAATGATTTTGCACTTTTACTATGTGAATATACGTATGTGTGTGTGTGCATACCAAAGCAATATCCCTATCTCAGTTTATTATCAATAACACTGTTATGTGTGCAAAGTATTAGTGATTTCCCAATGACATCCAACACTGGGAACATCAAATTTCTTTGCTCCTCAGCCAGTCAATGAAACATTGGCTAATTTCTTATAGACTTCACAAATGAAGGAAGTTTTGAAGGAGGAACTGACTATAGTTAGTATTTGTTACCCATAGGAAACATCGATGGGGTCTCTCATTTCTCCTGCCCAAAATCATTTACAGAGTTTGTACCAAAAGAAAAAAATATCCGTAGACTCTTGAATGGTGTAGAGATCTGCAAGAGCTTGATAGAAAAGTTTGTTTCAATCTATAATTAGTCCTTCAGTTTTAGAGGCAGTGTTCCTTGTGGGTTTTAAGTGGGAAGCCAAAGCAGGCTTTAATAAAATGTATTCAAATATAGTTTAAATACTGGGTGGCTGCCACTGCCCCATTACAAATGCAATTTAAATCTTTCATGCATGTGAAGAAAATTGATGCAATTGTTCAGCTTGCATAACTTTTTATTGTGCTATATGGTTTTTATAAGTTCCATTAAAATCATACTGTTTATATAGCATGTATCTACTATATACTTAATAATTTATCTCTAACAGGTTATGGGAGACTTTTCATTTGGAACAGAGGGTCATTTATCTGAGGTAAGTGTTTCCTAGGCAGTATAAAGTGGTGATATTGTACAAACTTTTCTTTATCTTTGTCTCAATTAGACCAAATGACTCTTGTTTTATAGTGTTACCTTTGCTTAAAAATTGCTAGAAAGTGTGTGAGTACTTGGGAAAGCAACACAATCACAACTAGAGTGGGTCCATTCCTTTTTTCCTTTTTTTTTCTGTTGAAAATAATGGCATAATTGCTGAGTATTCCAGGGAGTTTATAGTTAAATCCTGTGCTAATATTTTTAACACATACCAACTACAGGGTGAACACACTGGGGCAAAGGAGAACCAGTAATATTTAGCCAGGCCCACAATAGCACTTTCATGATGCTTAAGAGTGAAACAAAATCTTTATACTTAGCCTGTTTTCTTGTGTGCCACTAAAAATGCCTTTGAATTTATTTTTGAAGTATAAAAGCAGACAACAGACTGCAGCAGAATACACAGTAACAGGAATTTCATCTGAATGAAAATACTGGATGTTTGTAATTTTACACCATTTTCATAAATAAAAATATGCCAGAACCTAGTTCATTTATTTAAGAAAGCTAGGATAATTGAGTAACATGAGATGCATGGCCTATGAGAAAAATCTGCTGTACATACAAAAATCTGTCTACCTACACACTAAGAGTTAAGGTAATATGTGTGTAAGGAGAGCTTCCCTGGTTCTGAGTACTGTTTCAGTCTGGTCCATTTTTATATCGGTATGCCTTGGGTTACAACTTACATATTAAGGAAATTTAGTATCCAAGCATTGTGTCCAGCCAGCAAATAAATCACATGGACAAGTAACCCCCAGCTCACCTTCCCTAATAGCATACATGCCTCCTGTCAAGTACAGGTGACAAGTGCTCCAAGCCAAGCAAATATTAAATAAATAAATATTAAGGTTTAGGGTAGCCATTCAGATGAGGCATTTCTTTAGAGTCCCACCAGTGAATCCAAAGGCTGCGGAGCAGCTGGAATGCTCCAGGAAAGATAATCTAACTGCAACGCCAAGCTCAGATTGTTGACTTTGTGTTTAAGGACAAGTGACATGAGGGCACACCATGGATAGACTGTTTGGCTGTGTGTGAGTTCAGCATAAATAAAAACAGGAAGCCTTGAGAAGGAGGGTGAACTTTGCAGGAAATGCAAATGACCTTTCTGATCAGTGAACTTTGCTGTGAATTATAGATAAACTGTGCAGCTGCTTGTGTCCACAGATGACATGAAATAGGGGCAGGTAATCCTGTGGGATAAAGGCAGCAAAAAGCCCTACTGCCATCAGGGCAAAATACTGGGGGCACCAGAGTTCACAAGTACACAGGGCTGCCAGCAAAGAAGTGTGCACCAAAAGCTTAGTATCTTAGACTGCTCAGAAGCAGAGAGACTTTTGAAGTTTTGAAGAGGCGAGGAGGGGGAGGAACAAAAGTGCATAAAGAGAATATAAAGCAACGATAGAAATAAAAGAAATGGAAATTTGCTAGAAAGCCAGGCTCTACCACACTGCCACAGCTGGATTGATGGTGACTTGTAGAGAGCTCTCCTTAAAGTTACGTGGAAGTGTCAGCAGCCTGTACAATGTCAAGGTTTTACCCAAATGTACCTTTGGTGCTCTGGTCCCCTAATTGACGCTGGTCAGTCTCCCTGCTGCCTGCAGGAGAGCACCCAGTTAGTCATCCCAGATTGTTCCATCTTAGTGACTTGGGAGAGGAGATGGGAATGAACAATGCCAGGAACCACCTATAAATGAAACCCAGCTATGCTGACTCCTTGCACAGCAGGGTGTGGACACGGGAACACAGTTTGGTGCTTTTGTTTCTTTTTCCAAGTCCTGACCCACTGTGAATTTCTATTGGTAAGTTAGTAAATAGCCTCATCCTCCCACAGCAGGAGCTGGAATTGTCCCAGTGTAATTTAATGAGCCAGTGCAGTAGTGTGCTCTCATTTTAGGAAGTCTGCAATTAGGGAAAATCTTCAGTCTGCTATGGATGAGAATAGGAAGACTGCTGTCAGGCCACAGCAGGGTGCTGGAAGGCAGTGAAAAGCTCTATTCCTGCATAGATGCTTTTCCAGGGACACTCCTCTGTAGCTGTAATGGAAGATACATGAAGGGAAGAATTGCCAACATTGGACTGTAATTCTGATGAGTCATTTAACACTCCCATGTGGAGAAGGAAAGGGGATCAGTGCAAGCAAAGGGAGTGTGGGAAACGTGTGTGATGGTGGGAAAGAGGTAGGTCACAGCTGGCTGGAAGGTTTTATGCCTAAATTGCTGCATGAGAAAGTGGGGAGTGTGTTGTAGTGCTGAACTCTCCAAAATACGTATAGCCACGCTGATGGAGTAAGCAAGCAGTCTGTAAGTGGAAGGTGGTAAGAGCAAAAGTGATTGGTAAACAACCTTGATCCCTCTTCTGAGAAAAGTGAGATAGCTACCTCCACGAAAGAAAAGCTCATCTAAACAAAACAGGGAGGGAACAGGGGAGTTTCTGTGGGACAAACGCTCTAGGAGGAGGAACCAGCAGATGTTCTTTAGTACTATCCAGACCACATCAGGTTTATAATACAGCTCCATCTTCTTTTGGTGCAGAAAAGTGCAAACACAGACTACATATCTATGTCAGCAGTTTTCAGTGGCTCAAAGGTTTTGGAAAGGAAAGAACAAAAGTGTTTCTAAGAATGAGCCTAAAATGGTACTGCACAGTGTGAGCGTGAAGCAGCAAGACCCCCGAGCACACTCAGCTACATTAAACAGAAGACATGTGAAATGGCAAGGGAGTTCAGGGATAAGTTGGATGTAAGGGAAAGGTGGAAGAAAGCATGTGTGTCTTCTAATAGGAAAGGTGAATGAGAAAATAAATGAGATCAGAATTTTTTTTCCTCCTTATTCTCTGTGTTTTTGGTCTTTCTAAAGATTATAAGCTACATCCAATTATGTAGTGCTCCTAGTGTTCACTGCAAGGTAGCAAGAGACAAATGCAGTAAAAGATCCAAAGGCAAATGAGATGTACTCAAGTCAGGCTAGACTGATGAAATTTCTTCTGAGCACATAGGAGCCAAGAAAAACAATCTCCAAACCATTAACAAGCTCCTTTGAAAACTCCTAGAGGAAGCTTGAAGTCCCTAGGGATAAGTAAAAGGCAGACTTTGTGTTTGCCTTTAAAAAGGAGGTAGGGCAGGAGTTTATGTGCCAGTCAACATAATTTCAATTAGGATTAGAGTTCCAAATGGTCTTGATAGATTGAAAGAATAGTCTGAAATCAATAAGAAGGGATATGTTGAAAGACAGGTGCAAATTACATTTGAAGCAGAAAAAGAGTCGGATTTATGTATACAGATGGTAAATAGCAGCTAAGTTGACAATACTTCGGAAGAAGAATCTAGGTTTATAGTGGAGTACAAATATAGTGGGATTCATTACCTTCATTGTGTTGGAAGAAAGGGCAAATGTCATTTGCAGCCTCATTACTGGGAATGTCAGTTGTAAGACAGAAATAATTACTCTGCTTAGTCGAGAACGCCAAAGCCTCCAGAGGACTATGGCTCTGGTCTGGACACCTTCCTCTGCAGAAGACAGGAACACAGTGAGGTAAAGAAGGAAAGGAATAGAAGTAAAAGGTTTAGAAATCCTAGTCTGATGGAAAGCCAAAGTATTCAACCACGTAAAACATAATGATAAACAGGAGAACTGTTAGTTATTGTTGTAAAATGAAATGTAACTATCTTGGTTTGGAGCAGGAGGAAAACCTGCTCGGTGCAAGGGTGGTTTAGCCCTGGAGCAGCCTGTGCCCTGCAGCCAGAACCAGCAGGTGCTGTGTCAGCTGTGAGAGCCATGCACGCAGACACCAGCCGAGGACAGCACAGCAGGCTTGGTCACACTGCAGGTCACTGAGCAGGCTCTGGTGGTCCCTGGCTGCCTCCTGGGCAGCCTTGCCATGATGGTGCTTGTCATGAGTAACTGTGCTGGTTTGAGGAAAATTTGGAGGGGAATATCCTCTGAGGGAAGGCAGGGTACCACCACCCCTCCCCCCACCATGTTCAGGGAAAAAATAAAATAATTTCTTCAAAGGAAAGTGAGAGACATAAACACTATTTATTTAACAAACACACAGAAAAGGATAACAAGACTAAATAACAAAAATCTCTCGCTGTGGAGGGAAACCTGGGAAGATTTCAGAGTCCTTCTCTGGGTGTGGCCTCTCTCCTCCTCAGAGCTGGGCCGGTGGGCCCCTTCCAGGGGGCTTCGGAAGAGAGGTTCTCCTCCGGTGTGGTCCGATGTCGTAGAACAGTCCTGAAGAGAAGAAGAAGGGTAAAAAACCCAAAAGAAGTCCCAGGAAACTCTCTCCGGAGAAAAGAGCCAAAAGCTGGTTGGAAAGCAAGGTCGCCTCTGCCTCCCTCCCTGCCGCCAAGCCCAGAGCAGAGCTGTGTGTCCTTGTTTTGAAAAGTTCGTTCAGTTTCTCTCACACCCAGGCTTAAAGGCACAGAATTCATCTTCTGGGCATAGAGTGGTGATAGGGCATACACATCATAAAGACAGTAATATGCATTGTTCTCAGTGGCCTTCCTCATCTCCAACAGCTGCCCAGGACAATGCACACAGGGCAGGAAATCTGGGATGCAGAGCAGGAACAAATTCTTGTGCATGTGACTGTAGCATCTGCTCAAGCAGGACAAACATGGATGGTTGCATTTTGTTTCTGGTAATTATTTAAGATATGCCCTGGCCTAACATTCTGGAGTTTCTAGTGCTGACAATTGTCATTAACTCTGCAAGGGTTGAAGGTAAACATGCAGCACTTCTGCCAACTGTAGACCACTGTTATAAACCTTGTGCCATAATGTGAAGTATATTCCTGCAAGGGCAACTTTTTGTAGTTGTTATTTATGTTATTTTGAGTTATTTTAACTATTATAGGGGAGAGAATGTTTAGTGCAGGTGAAAGAAATCTGGCTTTGACTCTGCAGAAGGTCTTCCAAAGCTCCTATGTTACTGGGATTATGATATTGCTGCTTGGAAGTAAGGCAATGCCCTTTTACAAAAGTTCCTCTGTACGAAGAATGAATTTTAAGGATATATCTGGGAATCCTCCTTCTCAGCACAACCATGAAAGACTCTAATATAGACTGTAATCCCTAATAGAATTAAATTAATCTAGCTACTACAATACCAATTCTTCTGTATAAAATTGCTGAACTAGATTGAAGAGCACAGAAGCTGTTTGCACTGGAAAAGCTGATCAAACATTTTCCTCAAGTAATGCTGTCGAGGAGCTGTTGCTCATGGGTGACTGTAATTACTTGCAAAAGGGTAAAACAAAATACCTAAGACTAAAGTGAAAACCATTCCCTCTGCTCTTGATGGAATATGCTGATGTTACAGCAGTGCATCAGCTGGAACGTTGTCTGTTCTTATAATTTAGATTGCATGAAACTATGTGTATTATTCCTATAGTTTAACAAAACTAATTCATTCCCAGGGAAAGAAGATAAAATTTAGAATGAGAATGTCTACTTTGTCTGAGAAGCCAGAAGAATTGCACCTTAAAAAGTAAATCACACCCATATTTGTACTATTTTCACCTGCTTAAGGATTTAGAGGGGAAAAAAATCCCAGCCAGCTACATTCCCTGTTCACAGAAAAAATCCATAAAGCAATATTGCATTTCAGCTCTCTCCTGACTTCTGCAATCTCTCCCAGCTGCTTCCTAAAAATGCCATTAGAACTAAAATAACCAAAGTCTTAAGACTTACAGCAGCTTGTAGCATTGACATAACCTACAAGCTTAGATGAGTTGTATTTTATTAATAAGTTGAGCTTGAGGCAGAGTCCACTTTCCTCTCAGAGATATTGTTGATCAGTGTAAAGTGCCACTTTCCATCCAGGAGCTTTTCTGAAGAGTTTGTGTATCACTGACAGGGATTTTCCTGCCTACATAGACAAATGTCAAATAAAAATGCTACCAGTGATGTTACCAGGCATGAAAGGCCCTAATAGAAATCTTTTCTATCTACTTCTCTGGGCTATCAAACATTTTTTAAATGAGGGCCTGGAGGCAGAAGCTGTGGAATTGGTTGAATATTTAGAATTATTCTTGTGTATTTTTGAGAGGACTGTATGTTTCTTCCATTTCCATTTTCATATTTATTTATTTATTCACATAAGTTCTGGAAAATCATAATTTATATGATAGTTCTCCTGCATTTTTCACATGACCTCTGCAAGTAAGTTCCTGAGAGTTGATGCTTGTCTAAGGTATTGGAGGAACTTCTAATTTCAACTAGAAAGGCAGCTGGGTTATGTAGGTGCAGAAATAGTTTATCCGTACACTATTGTGGCTGTAATAAAGAGAAATTAAGCTGCATTACTAGGAGTTAAAGACTAATTAAATATAACCCTGCTCTTACAGAGCTATTTTCATTATTCTACAGCGCAACCATAGCCATTTAATTATGATTAAATTGGTTTCAAAACTTAAACATGGTTGATCTGACTTTCACTCTTTCAGATTTCCCTGCCTTCCCACATTGTTGTTACAATTGGTTACATTTTTCTAGTATTTATTGTTCCTTTATCCTAATTTCCAAAGTAAACATGATCTTTGTTACATTTTTAGACAATTCATTATGTACTCAAAATGTGATCATTCAGGAAGAATACCCTGCATTTTTTCATATGCAGTAGAATGGACATATTACTTTAAGTGAGAATGTAAGTATTCAGTTGACAAGGGAATTAAAGCCAGTGGGTTAAAAATTCTAGTCTCTTATTTATGAGCATGTTTAGTGCAAGACCAATACACCAATAAAGGCCTTTACTGGAATTGCAGTGGGGTGGAAGCTACTCCCCAAGGCTTAGTACCCCAAAATACAGATTAGTAGTGATGCAAAGCACTGTACTCACATCATGAGATGCCTTTGCTACAGAACAAGCATTCACCTGAAACCCTACAGTCCTGGGGGCTTGTTTCCTGGGTTCCTTCCTTCTGTCCTTCCTGGGACTTTTTTTCACTTGGCTGTAAAGTTTTATTTTAAAAGGGAAAAGAAAATGTCAAATGTGACATCAGATTTTGTAGCAGAACACTGATGAGTGTAATCACCCAGCTGCATTGACTGCAGATTTCAGGCTGCAGTGATGTTTTATTCTGGGTTTTAAGGATCTGTGCACATTAGAGTGCTCACAACACGGAGCCTGTTTTATCACCCAGGTATCTAAATGCTGCCTCCAGCATCTTTTGACCCACCTGAATGAAGTTCAGTGAGGGGTTGAGTCTAAAAGGCCCATTTTGTCCTGTACATTCACTGACACAGTGAAAAGGGAAAAGTCTTCCAGCTAGGCAAATCCAGCCAGTGTGCTTATCATAACTGCTTGGTGAATTTGTTGTGTTTGCATGTATGAGACAGGAAATTCGAGGGCAGTTTTAAAGTGGAGAAAATGGATCTTCTCTTACAGCAACTAATGATAGAGCTAATTGTGTGACCACTTACCTGGATAAATGTTCCTGCTGTAATGGCAGCCTAAAAGAGAAGGGGGTACCTTACTGTAATGCATACCTTTGAAGATTTTTTTATATTTAAGTATACTTAGTGGCACAGGTATTCAGGAGTGTACTGTAACATGTACTTTAAAAATTTTGATGTCTGTAGTAACTGATGATTTCAAATCAGAACTAGAGGTGTCATCCTGCTTGACAAGCATGAATATGATCCAAAATCTCATGAAGTAATAGTTTTTGATAAAGGCAGTGCCTGGATCAGATTAAAGTATTCAATATCTTGATGTTATAAGAGCAAGAATCTGCTTTGTATGTGGCACTCTAAGATCTGTAAAGGACTAATTCATTTTGTTGAAGTACACAGTCTGTAGAAAGCATCTGGTTTTGAAAACTTCACTTGCAGCTTTTGTTTGTCAGAGCACTACTTAAGAGTTTGTGCATGAATTAAAAGCTGTTCTTCCTAAATTAGCTGTCCACTGATTGTGTAGCACTGAGCATTCTTTGCTTGTTGTTCTTGTGTTTGAAATGAGAGTTATGGGAAGACTGATTTTCTTAAGGGTAATTAACTCTTAGAGAAAAATAAGTGTTCAGAGGTAGAGCTTTCTCTACATGGTCATAATTTTAGATGTGCTTTCAGAATAAGTAAGTGGAGCTCTTCTGGCATTTGACTCTGCGTATGCACTGTGTGATGAAAAGTAAAAGGTTAGCACACAACTGAGATCTGGTAAATGTGTTTACCAAAACTCAGATTGTTTCACAATGGGCAGCATTCCAGAAAGTATTAGAATTATTTCTTTGGAAGGCCTTTGATTGAAGGCTTGATTTCTCTTGAACAACCACTGATGTCTGGTCTTATAGCAACAGATAAGTGCAAAGGACCCCAAGTATTTTTTTCTTTGAGGAGAAAAACTTTCTGTAGATAGTATTAGAAGCTAGCTTTATTGATGAGTGCACAGACTAGGTCCAGAGACAATCCAGTTTTCTGGATTCCTGCTGATGAATTACTCTTTTTTTTTTTAACATGGTTCCAGCAGAAGTTCATCTTGGCACCATAATCTTTACTTACAAATAACCCCTGTCATTACTGTAGACAGCACTATGGTGCCATGGGAGGGAGAGGAAAGGCTTGTCCCAGAGCTGCACAAATTGATTGATTTTTTTTCTTTTCCTCTGCTCATATTTGCTGCTTATTTGGGTCAATTCTCAAAGTACTACTCAATGCAAAATATAAAAGATAGCAATTACCCTTGTGCAGTGTATCTGAAAAAACTTATGAGAAGGACTTTGAAACTGGTTTAAAATACTCAGTTTAAAATAGAAAAAGTATTTGCCTGTGGAAGTTCTAAGTAGAGAAGCATTATTTTTTGAAAATTTAGTCTTGTTTAATGATAATTCAGTAAAAAAGTATAGTTTCATCTTTTAATCTCAAAGACTTTGATGCATTTTCTTTGATTGCTTGAGCAAAGTCCCCAAGTACTCTAGCCAGATTTTTCTTCAAAAATATATTTTATGTGTATAAGAGTTACCAAAATGATGCTGCTTAAAATATTTACATGACCTAAAAGTGTAAATCATATTTACATGAACAACTTGAAATTTGGATACCTTAATGGGGTGGTTAGCATGAGATTTTCCTCCCCTGCTGTGGTGAGACAACAGGGAAGAAGGAGAGCAGTTCAGTCTTCACACCCCTTTAATCATCCACTGAAAGTGAGATCATGACTTTTTTCTGCTGGGAAGAAGACTGAGACCACAAACTCATTCAATTTCATATTAATCGCCAATTTATTATACAGAAACAGCTTTTTGTCTCTCTAATGGGAATTTGCTTTTAGGCAATGTCTTTGCACTGCAAAGTATCATATCCCCTTACTAATATTTTATTTTCCCTTTAATTTGATGCAAATTTGATGTAGAAAAGTGCAGTCAGCAGCAAACATGCTTTCTTTTCTTTTTCAACTTTCTGTAGGAGTTCTTCATATTTTCTGCAGAGCTGGGAGAAAAATGTGAAGCAATAAGTGAGAAATTGGTGCATCTGGAAGATCAATTGCAAAGTTCCGCCTGCAGAGTTGATGAAGGAGTTATTCATATCCTTTTTGCTATAGCTATAGATACATATCAATCTGTGTAAGTATGCACAGGAGATACTTGCCTTTCAGATTCGCTTGGAATGCTAGTTCTTAGTGTAGATTAGATACATTAAGAATGGGAGAATTGATTGTCTTTCTGAAATGGGCATTTTTGTGTAGTAGGTTTTCCTGTAGTGCATTTTCACTGTGATCTGATCCAGCTTTAATTGATTTAAACAGAAGTTAGTTCTTTGTAAATTAAGATTGGGCACAGGAAAGCCTTTATTTTACTGTTAAAATCCTTTTGTTTGTAATACTTGTATAATTAAATATGTGGTGCACCGAAAGCTGCGTGGATACAAGTGTCCATGCACCTTCATTTCCCAACATGATTTAGCTGAAATAAATGCTACATTATTGACTCAGACTGTGTATATTGTCACCTGTAGTTTGGGTTTTTTTAAAAAAAAATGGGCAAGATGCATCATGTGGCATCCTACACATTTTAATCTGCCTCTAACACTCCAATGTAAGTAACCAGATAAGATATTGTCTTATGCACCTTTATCTCTTTCTGTGCTTCATCTGTCAGTTTTTCTGAAGATTGCTTAACCTTTATGAGGCATTCCTTGCCCATTTTTCAAAATTTAAGCGCACAAAGTTTTGTTTCATTTGCAACTTTCACAGGAAAAACTTTTCATAAAAGAGATTTTGTTCTTCTAAGAAAGTTTAAAGGAATTAAGAACCTGTGAAGCTGACGAAGATGAGAGTACTGAGCTGGTTAGGTTTTAGTAGAGAAGAGGTGGCAGTCAAGAGGATCATGAAGAAAGATAAATATGTTCAAAGTGCAGAGATTAGCAGAGGAGCCCTTGGAGACGTCTGAAGGTGAGCTGAGGTAATGATGGTGCTAGAAAGGATTCAGTTCCTGTTAAGCCAAGGTGGACAGTCCTGCAGGGATAGTTTAGAGAAATGAGAATAAATAGTGTGTGGAAATACCACTCTGTTTTAAGTAATTGGGCATCTATTGCAAGTCATTGCAAAATTCCTATTCTAGAAACTTGGTTTATTTAAAGGTAACAGAAGGATAAAGTGTGAGGGGCAGACGGAGGGAAGAACGGTGCTGGGGGAAGGGGATTTGCATCAGAGGAGAGAAATCCAGTCAGTAATTGGTCACTACTTCAAATCTTTCCTTTCTAAGCATTTCAATATACACACAATATACAGAAAGATTATTCAACATTCTTTTCATTATATTTTCAGTGTTCATGCTTGGTTGCAGTTGTGTTTCCCCAGTGCATTCTTTTCAGAGCTGTATGGATGTGTCGTGTGTGTGTGCAGAGCATCCAATTCCTTTCTCCCTTGCATATATTTATTCTCAAATGAGCTTTTCTCAGTGGCCCTTATAGAAGAACACTGAGGGTTGGAGTTATGGGTTCTTTGCAGGGGACTTAAGTTAATATTCAAACTGATCAGTCAGGTCTGATCATAGTTATAGTTTACTAGGTAAGGTGGAATAAGCTAGAAAACTGCATTTTGGTTCCAGAAGATAATACACGATACGTATGTGAAATAGTAGTGTTTGTATGTTCTATGGAGTGTGCATATTTCTTCACAGCTGTTGAAACTGCAAGAGTTAGTTAAAAAAATTAAATTAATAATTGGAGATTTCAGAAGGGTTGTAGTTTAGTCTCGTTTTAAGCCACAGTTTTCTGATAGAGATCTGACTTCCTCTATCAGTGAAATTCAGCTCATGTTATCTAAATACAGAAATACACACTGTGTGGTATCCTGGTCCTAGCAAGACCATCAGTCACAAAATAAGAAACCATGTTTAAAACATAGGGAGGTACAAGGAAGCAGTTCAGCAATTCAGCCACCCCTCATTAACATTCAGTTGCTATTTCAGAGGTAGTCCAGATCAATGTGCATAAAATGGTACCATCTGGTACATGTAATCACTGTGCTATACTTCAAAAAGGAATGAGAAAAATAGCTACCACAGTGCTACAGACCTGTAGATTGTTTTTTTAAATAAAGACTGCTCAATGCCTATAAAATTAGCTTTCACTCATTGGTAACTTGCCTGTATTGCAGGAAGTAGCACAAAGATAAGAGGCAACAATTAGCCTCAGTAGAAGAATTTATGGTTAATAGATGGATCTGTTGTTTGTATGGTAATTTATTTGATTTTAAAGTAAACAATTTCCTATCACAAATACTGGACAATCATACAGTCTTTGTTAAAAATCTGTAGAACTCTTGAGAGGAGGAGCTTAAAGACCTGAAATAGTAATGAAAGCAGGATAAATTTTTCAAAGTCCTGTTCACTGGTTATTTTCACCCTTCCCATCATCCTCCCAAAAAACTGCCTTACATATAAATGTTACAAAATGTATTAGGTCAAAAATCTAACTGGGGGCTGCACAGATGTAAATTAGTCCTGTGGCCTGATTATTAAAAGACTTCTAAAGACTCCACTGAGAAAAATAAATTCCTGATGCTCTCGAGCCATTTGCCAATGTTTAGTGTGTGTCATAGCTTTGATTAATAATTAAGTTTGTATTAGAAGAAAAACCCAGATGTCATTGTTTTTCAGTCTATGTTTTGATGGCATAGCACACTTAAATCAAGCATGCTGCTCATTATAAGTGCCAGCACGACCTGAACAAAGGAGAAATCCAGTAATATTTCTTGGCCTTGAGTATAGGCACAGACCCACTTGCAATTCTAATTTATTGTTGAAATCTTTCACAAAAACCATTAAACTGCACTTTTTATATAAAAAGCATCAAACAATAGGGGCATGGGACTGGATGTTAGAGTTCTCTGTAGCACTATGACATATTTGCTAAATTCTATGTAGTATAACCAAATAAACCCACAAAATATTCAATTATGGTTGATCATTAATGAGTGTATGAAAACAGTCCACATCATTAATTGGAAAAACCAAAGGATGAGAGGTGACTCCTTCTGGTGTCTGCAGAGCTGATGAGGGGTGTTACTTTCCTGACAGTAAAGGCCTGGAATTCCCACTAAAATTAAATGGAGCCTATATTGCAATTTCACAGTCATTTTTGTTCTTAATTAGTAGTTACAATTTGATAGACAATTTGAATGCATGTAATAGTTCCTCTTGGTGGAAATGCTTTGTTGGAAGAAAACCTGGCTGGAGTATTATTATAAAAACAATCTTCTTTTCTTACCCTAAAATGGGCATTTTAATCAGTTATTTCAAAAGCAGAATTTTGTGCCTAAATGTTCATTAAACATTGCAGGTCACTTTGCTAACCCTTCACCTTTATCCTGCACCAGGCTGCCCTACAAGCCTTGCTTTACACCAGAGTAGGTTTTCAACAGAATCACGTAAAACTTAGCCCTGTCTGTAGCTCAGTGAGCAATCTCACTCTGGATGAACCTGTGAGAGATTTTTGGGATACTCCAAGAGTCAGAGGTGGCAATGGCACCCTCTTTGATTTTATTTTAGATGACAGGAGGGTGAGCCCTTCCCAGTGTGTGTCACACAGAGGACGTGGTTCCCCTTGTAAAGTTTATGCTGTGATGGAGGCAGGTCAGTGTATTTCCACCCAGGTGCTGCAGTGTCTTTGCCTTCCATTTTCTGCTGGAGCAAGCGATTTCAAAGTAGCTGATATTCAGACCACTGAAGTGTCCCATTTTTCAATATGTAGCACTCATTCTGTTGCAGTTTTTTTGTTTAGTAGTTTTTGGGGGAGTATTTTGGATTTTGCATGGGAGGGGTATTATGTTAGTTAATAGAAATAATACTCATGGATGTGAAGGAGGGTGACAGTAATCAAGGGGGTAAATGGGAAAATTCTAATTGGTTGCACTGCTGCAAATAGCCCTGTATTTTGTTAGGAGAAGTGATGAATTTCCAAAGGCCGTGTTGCTCTCTCGCTGTGACACCACACAGGCCTCATCCAGAAACAGTAGGGACTTGGTCAGTGTCTCTCCCTTGCTCCCAAGAGTGCTCTTAAAAAGGCCAAAACCCAGGTCATTCAAAATACTGAATTGGATCTTCACTGGTCCTTTGGCATGTAGCACACACAATCACAGAATTGTGTAGTTGGAAGTGACCTTTTGAGCTCATCTGGTCCAACTCCCTGCTCAAGCAGGGTCACCTAGAGGAGGCTGCCCAGGATGTTGTCCAGTCAGCTTTTGAAAATCCCCAAGCATGGAAACTCCACAACCTTTTTGTGCAACGTAGTCCAGTGTTTGACCACCTTCAAACTATAAAAAATGCTTTCATTGTTGTTCAGATTCAGTTTCCTATTTTGGAATTTCTCCCTGTTGTTTCTTGTTCTGTCTGTGGGCAAAAAAAATACATAAGAGTCTGCCTCTCTTGTCTTCATTCCTGCCTTTCAGGAATTCCTGCCTTTTTATACACAGTGGTAGTATCCCCGTGAGCCACCTTTTCTTCAGGTTGAAGAGTCCCAGCTCTCTCAGCATCTCCTCATGTGATGGCTGCTCAAGTCCATTAAACCGGTCCTGTGCTGGAGTCATTCCAGTAAATCCTTCTCTTTTATTATGGAGCACACAACATCCAGATGCTGATTAGGGTGGAAGGATCATCTCCCTCTGCCTGTTGGCAGGGTTTTTGTTACTCCAGCCTGGGAGGCTGTTGGGCACCTTTCCCTCAGGACACCTTGCTGGTGCATGCTCAGCTTATTGCCCACCACGACCTCAAGGTCCTTTTCTGCAGAGCTGCTTTCCAGCTGGCTTAGCCCCTCCACGGGTGCTGTGCCCGGGGTTAGGAGTGACATTTGCAGTTTGGTGGTGGGACATGAAGCTGAGCTTCTGTCTGCAGCCACTGTAGAGCTTGGCTTTTGGAAACAAGGAGAATAGTTAACCAGGTTAAAAAAAAACAAAAAAAAGACCCAACCAAAAACCTGTTTGTGATTATTTCTGTTCTTCAAGAACTAATTGCTTCTTCAGATATCCAAAAAATGCTGTTACTTTCCAAAATCCCATTGGCTCTTACCTCAGAGCAGTGGTAGTCCTTCATTGTCCTTCCAATGTCCTTTTATCTTACAATATGTACTCTTGGTTTCTAACCTTTCCTGTAAGAAGACAACTTATTAATAAAATTGACTTTTTATCTCTTTTCCCTAAACATCTGTGCTGAGACAACAGAAGCTGCATTTCAGCAAAATGATCCCATTTTTCCAAAAATTAAGTAAGTCTCTAAAGTAACTTGATCTGCTTTTTATCTGCTTGCAAACCATGGCCTCTGTCACGATGCTGAAGTTTTTCAAAGAGACAAAGTCAAATAGGTGAAAAGCTTCAAGCAAGACAATGTTAGAGATGCAGCATTGATGAATACGGGTTGCATTTGTGTGAAGCTGTTCCCAAGTACTTTAATTTACTGCTTATTTGACACTGGGGAGATTTTTTCAGTTTTCAGAGGAAGACAGCAGGACCAGAAAATGTTCCCAGCTGGAACTTGTTTTCACCCCTGCCTTGGATACTGGCTCAGTATTTGCAGCACTGGATAAAGAATTTAAGCATGAAGGACACATTTGCATGTGGACCCATGCAAAACTGTTTATTTGCATTTTTAAAATGGGTGAAGCTGTTTATCCAGATATAACCTCTGTGTATGGATAGAGATGCCGTGCTCAGCCATATACCATATACTTTCCCTAAAGCCCATAAAGGCTCATTTGACAGTTTCTTGTCTACATAAGATTGTGGTGTTATTTATGAGGTTATTAGAACTTGCTGTTGTTAGACTATGCAGTCATCTTTTTTGTTGCTCCATCCCTCTGTTGGTTAACAGTTTTTTTTTCTTGTCTTCCTCATTTTCTTCCTTTAAGATTTCTTATTTCCTTTAAGATTTCTCATCCACTGTCACTGAAACATTTCAATTTTGTTTTTTCTCTCTACCTGAAAAGAATTTTGTAATTGCTTGGGATATTGCAAGTAACAGCATGTAGTCAGAGACTGCACATCAGAATTAATTAAACTTCAGAAGTTTCATGGTGTTCATGGACTGCAGAATTTATGTTTACCAGTTAGGTTTTCAGCAGAGCCTCATGATTAAGTTGCAGAGGGGTGGAGAATCCAGGACTTAGAAGAGGATAATAATATTTCTTACTTCAGAGAAGATGCAAAGCATAATTAATTTGTCCTTGTACAGTGCTTTGTGATCCTGGGATAGGAGAAGCTTTGTGTATACTGCTACTACTCGTAATCAGAGACAGAAGCCCTTTAGATTAACAGAGCTGTCCAGAAATTAGAAGTATTCATGAAGGTATTAAGGGCAAAACATCGTAGCAAATGCATGTAAATACTCAGAGATTAAATTTTGAGGAATTGATAACAGAATCAAAAGCAGCCAAGACTTTTCAAAGACATAATAATGGCTGCCTGAAAGAGCTGTGGTTTGTATAGCTTTACCATGGTCCAGTCACAATTTTTCAAAAGTAGCAGCTTAGTTTTTACAGTCACATAACCTGAGGCTGTCTTTTTTTCTTAACATTGCGTTGACATTGGGGTTAAGTAAAACAATATTTCCTAGTGTATGAGCTCTGCAAAGGACAAAGCCTGTCCTTGTGCTTTATCCTTTCTGTGTGTTGTACTTTTGAAACTGAGTTATTTCACTGTCATCCTGTTTCATTTTCCTTGAAGTGAGGTTCTGGCATAATTTGATGACATGCTGCTAGAAAGGAACCAATTTCTGTCTTTTGGGGTCTTTGCCCTTTACCATACCTGTCCAGGAGGTCTCAGTGGGGATGGGATGGGCCCTAGGGCTTGTTCAAAGACTTGGTCATTGGTTTAACATTTCAGCAGGCTCTGACTTGCCTCTGGTTCCTTTCTTCTCCCCATAGTGTGAGCTATAGAAGAGAGGATAAAATTGAGATTGTCTCACTGAGCTATACCCAGTCCTTGCACTTCTGCCGACAATGGATAGTGTTGCTGATTTAAAATTATCAGCAGAAAGGCCAATATATTGAGAGTACGAACTTATTTCCTTGAGAGGCCAGTTGTAGCCCAAAAAGCTGTACTGGCAAGGAAGCCCAGCCACGCAGAGGCTTGTGCATGTGTCAGCAGCTGCTTCTATCCATGAATGTCCTACCTTCATCTGCCAGTCTGTTCCCTGCTGCACCCCTTGTTGCCACCCCCTGCCACCCTCCCTTTTGTCCCTGGGCAGCTGCAGAAAGAGGGAAGTGGAAGGTCTCTTTCAGAGGCTGAGCTATTAGACATCAGTTTCTTCCTGAATTCATTGCAGGAACCCTGAACGAGACAGAGGAAAATAAAATGTGGAAACCACTTTCTTAACCAAATGAAGCATTTTATACTAATTATTGGATACTTTTCAGGTGGTCTTCTTCCTTTTAATGCACAACAGTACAACCTTGTTACTGCCCTCTTTGCTTTTCAACGTGTTCAAAGCATTCCCTGTGGAGTCTCGTATAGCTTTATATTTGTGTGTTCTGCACTGCAATTATGGTGATAATTCAGCTAACGTGAAAGCTTTCTGGAGGTAAGTGTAGCAGAAACACTTTCTCTGCTATGAGCTAATTTTGCTCCTTAGCTCGATTCCCACCCCACCTTGCACAGCACACATCACTGAGCTCACTAATGCCACACAAGTTGTGGTCACTTGGTGTTTGTATCAGACTGCTCCTGCTGCCTTCACCTGGGATCTGATCCATCCAGGTCTGTGTCTCTGGCACAAAAGTCCACCCTCCATCCATCAGGGGACTCACAGCTGGTGCTGCTGCCTCCATGGCACAATATTTTTAATCTCCTTCCCATGAGAACAGTATCCAAGCAGTATCCCCCATCCCCTCCCTTTTTAAAACTGCTAAATAATGCTGCTTGAGAACTTGAGTTTGCCTGCATTTTTCTTTTGCTAGCAAGTGTGAGAAATGTATTAATATTTAATCCAAACAATTTGGAAGAAGTTGAAGCTACAATTAGATAGCCATGGCCATCTGTTGTGAACAGCAGAACAAGAATGTACTTAATAACTTGGAAAGAGAAAAGGGACTGCCAATCACCTATAGATTATTCCTTAATAAAGCTTGCACAGTCTCTGCAGAGGGAGATCCAGGTGGTGAAGGAGACACTCCAGACCGTGCTGGTGCAACTTCAGTCAGCCAAGGAGGCAGGAGAAGAAAAGGCTGGAGACTTCCTCTGTGACAGCTGGTGTCCAGGAAAACAAGACTTGAAGGAATAATGAGCAGAAAGAGCTGGTAGGATGACATTAATTCACAAAGGGCTGCTTTTAGTAACTGAATACTGTTTTACTAAGCCTCAGGGATCTCTTCTCTCCCCTGCATAACTAATAACTAAATCAATTATGGAGAAACAGAGCCTGGAGGTCTATCATCAGAAGTATGCTACGCAGCCTCACATGTTTTGGCACAGATTGGGAAACAGCTTTCAGAGCAGAGCAGCTCCTGTAAATGTGTAGATTACAAATTGATACATTTCAAGTGAGTCTGCAAAGTTGCCTTTAATGTCAGTGAAGTGTTCTCCTTGAAGGCTCATAAACACTGTCTTCCTCTACTCATGGATTTTTTTCCCCCCATGATTTTAAAATGCAGCATTAAACTGGAACATCTAGTATTTCTTGGAAAATAGCTCTAAAAATAATATGAACATTTTTTTTTCTTTGGCTTTAACAGCTTTCTTACACTGAATGTATTTTCACATTCCTGCCAATAATTAAATCAATAGGGTGAAATTCAAGCTAACCACGTTCTTTCAACTGAAATTTGGACCTCATTTGCTCTGTGGTATTAAATACAGTGGAGGTAACTAACAGCAGCCCCTATAGGAGTAGTTTAACTCAATTTATTTAGGTATTAATATAAACTTTCTTTATATTACAGGGGTTCTAAAACAAAAAAGAAAAAAAAATTCTATGTTGGTGATTTGTGTTGTTTATATTTAAATATTGTATGAAAAATAAGTCATTTAAGTCTCCTTGTAAAGATAACTACCATTACTTTGGTCTTCCTTGTAAGCTTCAGGAGGAATGCAGATTTTTCTGCAAGACACGTATGTCAATATATAAACACACATACTCAAACCTGTGTTTTTATAGGAAATAAAAGCAATGCTCAACTGAAGCCAACTGGATAATTGTTCAAAAGAGTTAATGTTTTCAAAATTCATGTGTACTTTTACTTTGATACCAGAATATCTCTGATACCATAAAAAATTCTGTTCCTGCCATTTGTTGCAGAGGGAGAATTAAAAAAACAAAAAAAACCAAAAAAACCCTCTGAATTTTTATAAGTACAATAGAAAATGTCTTGCAACTCAGTACTGTACTTTTTTGATACTGTTTTTCTGACATTTTTAAAATTACTTTTCTACTTCAGTTACTCATTTTATAGCCACATTGTGTTTTTGCAAATTTTGAAGGTCATTGGACTACTTTCCCACTAAGATACTGTTTTGGTGTGTTTTAATGCTAGTTGAAACTTCTACCTCAGTGTTAAGTAGAGAAGGAGGAAGGAAAAAAGTGCCAGGCAACTGAGACATACAACAGGATTATAATTGCCTCCAGGAGCATATGGTTCTCAAACCAGGGCAGCAGAGCTCAGGTGGTTTCTGTAGTCATCAGATCCTCAGGGTTGAATTACAGCCCTGTAATTCAGAACATGGTTGACTTTTCTCATTGAGTGATAGATGGGCCAGCACCCAGGTTGTGGGAAAGACTCCTGGAGCTCCAGCTTGCATGGACTCTGCTACTCGGCTCCCTAACGGAGATCTCTCGCTGTCCTGCTTGACAACTTTATCTCTCCATGTCCCTGTTCAATACCTACCTCCCCACCAGAGCTCTGGCACTTTCTGAAGCTCCCCTGAACAGATGAACGAGGTGTTTGCCTCCAGCTCAAGGCAGGAGATGGGTGCAGGTGGCACCCTGACATTCAGCCCCACGGGAAAACCTGCCTGCCAGAAAGCACTCATGGAAACCCACCTGAGTTCAGGTGAACAGGAAGGGGAGCACACTGACAGGATACAGCTCTTGGAACTGTTTCTTTAAGACCCATGGAAGCTCCTTGTGGTTCAACACCACAGAGGGCCCAGGTGCTGCATTTACAGCAATGAGCATTTATACAGGACCATGAGGACAGTCCCAGAGATGATGGCCAGTACACCAAACTAAGGTTTCATGACACCCCACTCTCCCACCCTGACGAGTTTTGTCCTTTGAATACTTGGTGCCTGCAATGTAAACAGTTGTTAGGCCCTAGAAGTGCCTTAGAGCCAGCATCAGCTACAGCTGAAGCATCAAGTCTGCCTCCTGCAGCAGCCAGGGCTCAGCAATAGGAATGGGACATGGGGCAGGAGAACAACACCCTCATTCCCACTAGCAGGGTTTCTTGAAGACATTCCCATTCAATTAAAAAAATTGTGTGGCTTTTGTGTTTCAAAGCTTCAGAGCACCACTGCATTTTAATAAAAACTCAGCTTAGACAACCACTCTAATAAGACACTGAATTTCTGAGGAGAAGGGAAACTGAATCAGTCATCATTCATGTTATATTTGTATCTGTTAACATCTATTTTATATGTAACATGGACTACTACTACTCCTTTAATTTATTGTTCCATTAACTTCGCTGTTTGTTGTGGGAAGTTAGAGCCAGTAACCATCCCTTTTCTCAGACACATTTGATAATAAGCATACTTAAAAAAAAAAAAAAAAGGTATACTATGCAATGTATCGACTGCCTTTTATCTGTGAATAGAAAACTTTCAAATAAAGAGAAGTATGTTTTTAACTAACCCAATGTCTGTTTGCATTCTGTGCAGTGTACAATATTTTAGAAATTTCATCATGGGGAGTGGAATAGAGAAAAGGAGAAAGAAACCATGTGTGTGACTCTTATTGTGCTGTTGACAGCAGTAATTCGTCTGCTTGGGGGAGTCTGTTCTGCCTTTTGGAAACAGTCTAAAGATGTATTCAAGACTAGAGAAGGACAGCAACATGTGGCTGTTTTCAGTATGAGAGGGAGAAATAAGAATCACACTGTGAGCTGTACAGACAGGTAAAACCTGCACTTGGGTCCCAGCTTGACCCAGTCTTGCTGTGCAACTGAGCCCTGCCTGCCCTCCCTCAGCTCCTCACCCCTGGACAAGGGCTGGAGGAAGGGAGGTGTGACTGTGCCTTGGCTGCAGCAATATCTGAGGCCAAAGTTATGCTCTTACATACATTCATTGCCATGATGAGAGGTAGGAGAGTGGGTATCGTTGTGTCCCAAGGACAAGTTTCACACATCCTTGCTAGAATTCTCACTTCTGGGTGGACTGGTCTCCCACCACCTGCAAACGATGAACATCTCCAGAAAGAGGTTCCTTTCCAGCCCAGGTCATGTGCTGTCCCTAGCCAAGAGCCCAGACCCAAAAGGTTTGAAGGCTACATAGGCAAATAAGGCTTTGTGTGTTTATCTTCTACCACAGCAATGAAATAATAAAATAATTTTGATTAAGACCTTAAGACTGAGCCCAACCATTCACCCAGCACTGCCAAGCAAGTACTTCACTAAACCACATCCCTAAGTGCCACATCTGCACATCTTTTAAATATCTCCAGCACTAGTGACACAACCACCTCCCTGGGCAGCCTGATCTAATGCTTGTCAGCCCTTTCAGTGAAGAATTTTTTCCTAATATCCAACATTAACCTCCTCTGGCACTTAGAGTACATCTTAAGGGCATTTCCTCTTGTCCTGTCACTTGTTACCTGGGAGAAGAGACCCAACTCCCACCTGGCTGCACCCTCTTTTCAGGCAGTTTTAGGGAGTGATAAGGTACCCCAAGCCTCCTTTTCTCCAGGTTGAACACCCCCAGCTCCCTTAGTTGCTCCTCATCAAAGCTTGGCTCCACACCCTTCACCAGCCCCCGTCCTCTTCCAGAGCACACACAATGGGCTGCTCCAGGAGAGCTGCAAGATGAGGAGAAGCAGCTCATCCCCAGCAGTCCCCTGTGGTTTGTAGGAGGAGTAGTTGACTGTGTTGAATACACCCCCCCACCCCAGTGTACAAACATACTCTCAAGGGAATAAAGATGGATTCAAGGAAAGGAGAGCACTCCAAAGGGTGTTCAGCTCCAGCCTAATATTTCTTTTCGCAATCAATTAGCTAATCCATTCTTTCTAAAGCGTGACAGCTCAGGCTTTTGCTAACATTACTTGTTAAATCAAGATAAGTGCCTGTTTTCTAGAGCACTGGAGAAGGCAGTTCAATAATGGGTCCCAGACAGGCAGTAGTGCTGGAGAGAGCTCCAGGGTGAGATTAGAATAATCCTCATGTATCCTCTTAGTTTACTATCCTATTAAAAATGAGGCTGGGACCAAGAGATTTTTTTTTTTAAGTCTCAGAGATTAACATGCTACAAAGAAGCTCTAAAATATTGGATATTTTTCTGCACTGCTAAAGACGATAATACAAGTTTCTGGAGAAGTATTAAAAAAATAATAAGAAAAAAGGGTCTGTGAATAAAGGAGATTCTGCCTGAACCTGAAAAGCAGCCAAGCCAGCAGCCACAGCAAAGCATTTCTCTCAAATTTCTAATGAAGACTTGGATATGAGGCCTGGGAAAAGAACATCTGGGGTTGAGTGAGTAAGGAAATGTTTGAGTTCTGCACATGCATGGTATTCAGTCACACTTTCCCTGTTGCCTTATCTGGAAGAACAGTGTCTTTGGGAAAGGGTTGTTGGGGCATTGTCAAAGACACACAATGGCAATACAACACTAGACTATTTGTTCTTATAATCACCTGCAAAGTTGAATGGATAGTTTATAATAATAAGCAGCCGTACAGGAATACTAAGTGGCAAGAGAGAGAATATTAAAGGCACAGGTAGGAGACACATGATGGATCTCACTGGAGAAATGGAAAGTTAAGAGACCTTTCCACACTGACGATCCCATTTACCAGAAGAAAATGACCTTGAATTTATTACTTCTCTGACAATGAGACTTTTGAAACACCTCTCTGTTTTCTTGTCAAGTGGGCTTAAGATTTTGTCTATCAGCTCAATCCCAAACCTCGAGTTCTGTGCCCACTCTCAGGTTTCCCTGTAGTAGCAGCTCCAGGGCAAGGCTCAGGAGCAGCAGAAGGGAGCCAGGCTCAGCTCTACAGGTAGAACTTCTTCAGGACTGCATCACAGTTTACTCCTTGAATTTCAATAACTTGAGCTCCTGGAGCAGCAGCTGAATAGTTGACCAGGCTATTTTCCTCCCTTAGATGAGAAACACTGAAGAGCAAGAACATGGCATTGCATCTGTACACAGCACTGACAACTCTGCTGTGCCCCCACAAAGAAAAAAACAAGCAAGATTTCAGGAAAAGCGGTACAAGAACTTCTTTGGAGAATAACAAAAACTAAATTAAGTTATAAGAAAGACCAGCAAAGTTCAGCACAGATAGCTTGCCAACTAAAGCCCAAAATGTGACCCACACATGTTCTTTAGTATTTACATGGAGGAAGATTTGCAGTGCTTACTGGTTGTTTCATGTAGCAGAAATCACACAAAAAAAAAAAAAAGAAAAAAAAGAGAAAAAAGAAAAAAAGAGATATTTTTAGCAGGGAATGTAATTATCCATGGAGATTTTTTTTCCCAGAAATAGTGAAAAAAGCCCTTCTGCATCCCAGATGTAATGCACTTGGCTCAGAAAACACCACAATTCAATTTTATACAGCCTGCATGATACCTGCAGAACTGAGGAATAGTCACAGTGCTTTACCTTAAATATATGCATTCTCCTTACTAGCTTTAAAAACAAACAAACAAACAAATAGAGGCGCAGAAAGAAGAAATGCTTTCATAAACTGTTGTTTAGCTCAGAGGTGGAGTTGGAGGACAGAACAGCTGGGTGTCAGCAAGTTGGGAAAGCCTATTTCACCTACTCTCTGATCTTGACCTTAGCTCAAAAGGGCAAGTGAAACCAAATGCTAGGGAAGGCCTTCTTGTAAATCTTTCCCGGGAAGCAAAGACTGAAGCTATTACAAAATGCTTCACAGCCTGACCAGGGAGAAGCCCAGGGTTATGAGCCAAATTTCTTCCCGCCCAGGTGCAGGCAGGTTAAATGGGCTGGGGAGTTAGGGACACGTGCCATGGTGCCATGGCAGGGAGGACAGGCCACCAGGCTTGGTGGGCAGGAAGCAGAGGTAGTGCCACAGCACTGGGACAGCACAGACACTTGCAGTGCTGCTCTTCATCCTCTGCAAGAGAGGAAAAGCCAAAGAAACCCAAGCAGCACCAAGCCATCAGGCACTGCTTGTCTTGGCTGCTAGTGCTGATCCATGTAGTGCTGCTTGATTTTGTTAAATGAGAGAGAAAAGGTGAAAAGAACACCCTGCCTCTCACAGGCATATGTGATTTGTCACTGCTAATTTTCTATAATGAACTGTAGCAAGTGAAGCCAGTCTCTCTCCATTAATCCTGATGGGAAATGTTTCTTCTCTGTCTTCTCATCAAGTACCCCAAATTCCTTGAATGAATACATGCTACAGCTGTACCAAACACCCAACTGTCCACGGAACTTATCTCTAGTCTTGTGAACTAAAGGCAGCAACACAGAGCAGCTCTTCCAGCACAGTAATACTCCCTGGTTATGACAGGGGAACAAAAGGCATAACCAGATTTATTTCCTTCTATGGGTGGGGGTTTTTATTATCCTGAATTAGAAATGTAGTATTGATTTGGTCTACAATAGTGAGGGGAGAAAAGAAAAAACAAACAAACAAAAAATGAGCAATTTTGTATTCTGAAAGAGAAATAAATCACATGGCTAATGTCTCCTGTTCTGCAGCCTTAGTTCTTGGACTTTAGGAAGTTCTTCCCAGAAGTTGTATTGAGGTCAGCAGAACAATCATTTAGGGATTTCTTTGTTCACTTTCCCCATAAATTGGTAACAGAGCCTGCTTATCTTTTGCAAGAGATATCAGTAAACTTCAATTTTCACCTCGGACTGTTATTGGTCACTGGGTTATGGGAGGTGTTATTTAGCTCTAGGGGTTGAATCAGTAGACAAAAATATTCCCAGTTCCTGTGCACAGACAGTCTTCTACAGAAACCTAAGCAAAGTGTCTGATGTCTCATGGTCAGGAGCTCTCAGGGTGCTCATCTTTTTCTCCAGTCAGTCCACCCCGAGGTAAAGGCCCAGGCAAACACATGTGCTCCACATTCATCCCTCTAACACCTTTAACATGTGGTCTATGCATGTCCTAAGTGGTGCACTGATTTGAAAGAAAGGAACAAACTTCATGCTGGAATTCAAGGCTTTTTCCCCACTGCTGGTAGTCATCTTTTAATTTCGGCTTTCCTCTTTGATCTCCCTGCACAGCATCCTGCCTCTGCCCTGGGCTGGCACAGCAGCTCTGGGACAGGGTGGGGTGGCAGTGCTCACCCCTGCACTCCGCACATGTGCAGGGCACATCCCCCTCCTCGCACGCATCCTCCATCCCAGAGAATAAACAGAGCCCAGATGCTTTACCCTCACTGCTGGGGTCAAAGCCTGCCCAAAGCCCTGCTCAGGGGAGGCAGGAGTGCTCCTCAGGGGCTGAGGATCCCCAGGGCTCAGGTCAAAGAAAGCTGTTTTCAGCCAAGGCTGAGCCTTGCACACATCTGCTTCTTGAGAGCTTGAGGCCAGCCAGGCAGAGAGCAGAGCTGTTTGTCTCTAACCCCCCACACAAAGTATCTACTAATCTTCTCTACTAATCACTGCAAAAAGCACTGGCAGAACACCACCAGACAGGCAAGAAAGTTTAGTTAAACTGGCTGAAGTAGGAGGCAAAAGGTACATTTTGGGCAGGCAGGGGCTTGCCCCAGCGGCTCCCCCAGAGGAGTTAATCTCATCACAGAATCACAGGAAGAGCTACAGGACCCTGTTGGCACCACACAGCCTGAACTAGGAAGCTCAGGATCCCACAGAGGACCATCAGCTACAGTGGTACATTCACACCTTCCTTCCCATCTTTGCACGGGCAAAGCAAACTCATCTGGCAGGAGATAAAACAAAAGCTAATTCAAAAGTCAAGGCTAGCCTGGATCTCCATCTGACCCTGCCAAAGCTGGGCTGTGTGAGCACGGGCTTTCAGCACTGTACCAGCCTCAGCTGGAGGTAACACATCAGTCCTGGGTGATTACTGTGCATCGCAGTGACTGTTAAAGGCTTCAGAGAAACAGGAGAGATGAACCTCTCATGCCTGATAGGTGACTCCAAACTATCCCCAAATTAGCAATTAGCAGTGCTGCCCAGTGCTGAAGGTAGGTGAAAAGGCAGAGGTCCTGGTCCCTCAGGGCTTTTAAGCACATCAGTGATTTTGAGAATGTAAACCTGAGTCTCCAGTAAATGTTACCAATGCCCTTATAATTAAAACATTGCATGCTGTCAAGTCTGTCCAAGGTGAGCTCTCTGGCAATTCTTGCTTCACTAATGCTAGGACAAAACCCACGTGCCTCTCTGGTTTTGGTGAAGCCCCCCCTCACCAGTCAGGTCTCCTGGCCAGTCTGTAGGAACCCCCCTGGGCAGGGGTGCACTGTTCATCTGGCACAGGATGTTCAGACCCTTTTTTTCATGTTTGTCTCTGACTTTGGGCACCAGGTTGGTCTTGAAAACACCTACGGTGCTTCAGTGAGGCTTGAGGTAATTGAAAAGGCATCATGGTCCTCTGCAGTCAGGCAGGGCTTTGCATAAGGGTTGATGCAGAGGAAATAAAGCTTGTGAGACATCCTCCATGAAGCACTTGGCATAGGACAAGGCAGAATGTGTGTGACTACAGAGCCCACAGCAGTCAGCACCCACTAGAGGTCAAGCCTTTCCTTATGACTTGGTGACAGGATTTCAACCATATGCTCTTGTAAATATCAGTGGGCCAATAAATGCAGCTTAATTCTCACCCAGATTGAATAAACTGCCCCAGCAACTCCCAGCCAGTGGCTGAGAAGTTACATCAAGAGTCAAGAAAAGGTGAACCAACTTCTCTCATGCAATTTGGGGGGTAAAAGTAGGAGTTGACAACTTTTACTACACCCCACATGGAAGAACAGTGTTGCTCTGCATCTGGGAGGGAATGAGTTTCAGCAGAAACCCCTCACACGGATGAGTCCAGCGAGCAGCTCCCCTTCCTCCAGCCTCAACCACTCCCCCAAGGGCCTGATACTGATTTTCAGCTGCTCTTTCCACCTTCTGAGGCCCTCTGAAGACCTTGCCACCTTCTTCAGGTATCCCCTTGCAGATATAGACCTTCTCTAGCAAAGGACAGTGTAAGAATTTACATGAACAGTTGTCAAAAGGAGAGCTTCTCCTGCACTTTAATATAAGCATTCCCACTGTGTCCTAGGCTAAATACCAGGTCTTGAACCAAACCCCACCTGCCCTTCCAGGCATCATTTGCAATCTGAGAACTTTAAATCACAAGCCATAGTTGAATCTGAGGAAGGGTGGGGAGGGGGGCGACTAGAAGATCACCAGAGGTCCCTTCCAACCCCAATCATTCTGTGATAAGAAGGGGGAAAAAAAGCCCAGAAAGCCAACTGCACTACTTTGTCGAGTTTCAGATCTGCCAAGTGTTCCCTGCCACTTCTAATCACAAGTCAAAGTAATCCTTTAAGAGGTTTTGCTGGAGGGAGCATTAAAGTGTGCAGGATCATGTGGAGCTCTCCAAGGAGAGTCACAAAGTGATACCAGGAAAAAACTGCAGGCAAGAGGCATGCCACTGACACGGCTCCAACATTCTGCTATTAAAATGCTAGAGAAACCTGAGGTTAGACAGACGCTGACACAGGATTCTTGTAACAGCAACCAGTAAGTGCATTTCACTTCCAAACTGCATCTTTACGAGCAGCACTGACCCAAACATAAGGTTTAAGCCCAAGCAACAATTTACAATTTACTTTTGGAGTAACAGGTGAGCTGCTTAAGGGAAGCTTGTCCTAAGGTGACAAGAAGATAGTTACAACCACAACCCTACAGGATCTGAACTCTGCTTAGGATCCTCATGTGCCTTTACCCTTTGAAACTGGTATAAAATGGTCCTCTCTTAGTTCATCTCTTTTGTGCTCATAAAATAACAGGAATGATGACATTTGACACAAACTCTGCACCAGAAGGTAGGCATTGCAGCAGTAAAGTAAAAGCCTGGATCATTCAGCTCAGGGATTTCAGCACTTCAAGGTAGAAGCAATGACATAATTGGATTCACTAAGAAAAAAATCTACCTTAGTTTTTTTTTTTAATTTCACCTTTCACCCCAAACAATGTCATAAACATTTTGCCCCAGCTGAAACCTTCTCCCAGGTTCATTGACCAAGATAAAAACCTGTGTCCGAGGGTGGAGAGAATCCAAATAACAATGCTTCCCCCCCAGTTGCCTCCTCTGCACAGGGACCTCCTGCTTGTTTCTATTCTGCACCCCACATTGGAGGCACCTTTTTCACTCCCTTATCCTCTCTCCAAGTTGGTAAAATGAGTAGCACACACTTGCCAAGAAGCAGCCCAATCCAAGGCAGCAGAGAAGCCCCCCATGCCACCCACTCAGGGGCAGGAATATGGAGTTTGCCATTCCCACCACTGTGTCTCATCAACTTCACACTGAGAGGGGAGGGAGGGACTGTCTCACCAATGACCCACCAAAACCAAGAGAAGTGAATGAAGTGATTAGTAAACCTCAGTTCACAGACAGATGTACCACATTTCATGCAGCAGTCAGGGATTGTCTAGATAAGGGCAAGATAATCAGGACTGGTTGGCAGACTGCAATTCCCTCTTTGGAGAGCACAATATCCAATCCACAGGGCCATTTCCTCCTTCCCTACCTTGCAGCCCTTTGATACTACTAATTCCTATCTGCAAATAAAAGACCCTGTTTTCATCATGACATGGGCTAATTAACTGATTCTGACACAGTAATTAGCTGGTAAAAGTAGGTCTACATTTTCTTACTTAACATAAATGCTGTAGTTCTCGTGCCAGGAAAGCTTCTGAGTGTGGCTGGGCAGCCTCACTGCACTGCACTCCTCGATGCCAAAGAGCAGCTGTGCACAAAGTGACAGGATGCTCTGCCCCAGCAGATGCAAAGGGATACAGTAGGACCAGGGAAAAGTCCACATCAGCCTCAGAATTCACTCCACCAGTGCATCTCTAATATCCTGTTGAACCAAGTCATACTTTAACACATCAGACATGTTTTATATGAAAGCTCTGGCACATCCATATCTGTGTCAGATGCTGCTTAGTCAGTTTTAAAATAGCTCTGTGATTCTAGGAGCCTATTTTGACCATAGCCATGTCACAGCTGGTGGTGCCAAATAGTCTGCAGACAAGGAATAACAGCTCTATTGAGCCCCACTGAACCAGGGGACAGGATGCACATCCCAGGAGTTCTGGCAAAGCAGCATTTCACATGCCATTTTGAATCACAGATATCAGCTTACTCTGCAAAAGTGACAGAGTTTTAAATCTCAAATGCTCTACACAACATGATATTTCTCCTCACCTTCCCCCCACTCCCCACCCTCAGGGCCATATTGCTCTCCTCTCTGTTTCTACCTTGGAGACTTCTAATGAAGTTTTAGCACCTCTCTTGACTCTCTGGTGAGCAGGAGGTAAATAATATCGAGGAAAAAACAGTACCTTCTGCCCAGAGCAGATGCACTATGTGACTAAGACAGAGAGAATCCTCTATTTTTTAAAATTTATTTCATTTTTATTTCTAAACTGCATCAGGATAAGGAATACTGACTCTATTGGAGCAAGCCAAAGACTGCTATCCCTGTCTAACACGCATCAGTTCACACACTTTGAACCAGGTCCAGCCATGGTTGTGTTCAGTCAGGCAGGTCAGGGCTGTCTCTGCACCCCTGTGCTGTCTGACACGTGAGTCAGTCAAGGTACATCTGTCTCTTCCCTCCTCCCATACCTCTCTCTAGAGGTACTGAATCCCAGTGCCACCCAAACCAATGGCAATTTACAGCCACTGGTGTCTGCAACAAAGGCTGGCCATGCTTTGGATCAGCTCCTGGATGTTGGTGTGAAATAAGAGTCTGGGCAGGGTACTGAAGCCATCCATGTTTTACAGAGGAACACATGAAGTCTGCTAAGAGAAACCCTGTTGTTATAAGCCACTATGAAGATGCCAACATCTCATAGCAGATGGCAGCATCACATGCTAAAGCATTTTTTAAAGTGCTTTATGTGCCAGGAAAGCAGTCACATCAGGTTAGCAGTTCACAAGCACACTGAAGTTCAGAAATTCATTTACTGCTGTTTTAACACTTCCCAAATGGCACTTGTGAGCCCTGCTGCCCCTCCATTACTATATTGCTATTTCCCTGCCCCCAGTAAAATGGAAGATGCATTTTATGTGGGTTTTCCCCCAGTGTGAATTCCTAGAAACACGTGATTGCTCAGAAGGACTCTTCAGGGTTACTCCCTGGTACAACTCATCTGCCTTGCCTGGTTTTGTACATCTTTAAAGAAAACCCTTTGACTAGATCCAAGGTCCAACAAATAATGGTTGCAGAACCCACAGAAACGTGACCTTCACTAGTGGGCAGACAACATTAGTAATGCAAACTCTAACACAAAACACAGCCCAGTCAAATACTGAGCTGGTGTTATCAGCTGAGGTTGTCCCATTGCTGCTCTCCGTTAAGCCTGAAGCATTCAGTACCAGATGTGTGAGATGTTCACCTCACAGTCCCCTCCAGCATCCTCAGTTTCAGGAGGCATGAAGGATGCTCAACAGCTTAGTGAAAGGGTCAGTTACTTCTACCCATGCCCTGATCCCTTGATGCTGATGATTTTAAAATTTATCTTTCAGTCCATTTAATAATGTGTAGGGTGTTACAACTGAGCCACAACCTCCTTGTTGTGGGTGGGTATGCAAGTAGTCACACTCCTCACCAGCCTCTTTAGAGAATATTACTCTTCAATGAGCTTATGAAAGTGTTCCCTCTAAACCATCAGAGATATTAGCAAGTTAAAAAAAAATTCTAAAATAAATTGTTACTGTCAGAGATATTGAAGCAATTACCCAAGCCAAGGGGAAGAGCTGGGATTCAAAGAGTGAAATGCCAGTGAGCAGCCTGAGCTGAGCCATCTCCTGTGGGGACTGGGACCCTGAAATATTAGTGTTAAGACAGAGAATAAGGAATGTTAGAAGTCAAACAGATGAAGCTGGTGTGAGTGTAATCCCAAAGGTGAGCAGTGTAAAGCATGATCAGTGATTTTAAGATTGCTTGCATCTGCATGACCAACACTAGAGTAGGAAAATAAGAACACGTAAGTAAATTCCCGGACTATATTTAAATAAATCCCTGATTATGCTGTGCCTTAAAGCAAGTTCAAAAGGTGGTAAAGTTTTCCTACCTCCTAAGTGTACAATTGAAGCTGCAATCCCCAAAAGACAAATTATCACTGTCAACCAGAACCCAAACTGTGGGAGGGCAGCAGCACCTTACTAGAAAGGTCCTCCTGGGGTTAAGAAAAAAAGCCAGAAGACATGTACTAGCACATTACAAAGCACTGCCTGATAATTCTGTATTTCTCTAGCCCAAAATGGCCAGGTCCCATGGGCTACAAATTCATGGATTAGTATAATCCATATAAATGTAATTACAGATCTCTATGGCTCTTAGCAAGCTCTGCATACTGGCCGTGTGCAGAACTATTAGTACTTCTCTAATCTCATTTTCTGATTTTCTTTTCTCCCTAAAAGCACATCACCAAGTCTTCCTGTTTCTAGACTGAAGTTTGATGCTTTTGATCTCTCAGGATTGAAGACTACGTTGCCTACCATAGCAGCTTATTTTTCTTATCTCTTCCTCCACATCCCTTTTAGTCTGTATGGGCACAACGAAACATTCAGGACAGACATCAGGCAATGAGATCTGTGACATCAGTCAGATTTTAACTGCAGGTCTGCCCCAGATTTAGCACTCTGCTGGTCTTAGGCTGAGGGCCATGTGTGGACATACCTGGCAAGACCTGGACATTGGGACTGCTGCTGTAACACAGGTGTCTGTAGCTGGCCCGTGCCAGCAGGCTGTACAGGACAGAAGGACCAACTCTTTGCCCTGCCCTCCCACCCCAAATGCCTTGAGCAAGGGGTGGCCCAAGACACTGCAAACATGAGAGCACAAGCACAGAGGGATGAGCATCACCCTCCTCTCCCACAGTCACAGAGCAAAGGGGCTGCTTTTCGAGAAGGAAGGGATCTCCCTGGAAAGCACCATGATCTGAGACACGTTCCAGTGGCCAGTCCAAGACCTGGACAAGCCTGTTCTATGCCTGCCTCTGGCCTTACATGCATCTAGTTTAGGTAGCTAAAATTTAGGCAGGGTTTTAGGTAGGGGTTTTTGGGTGCCACAGCTAACCCAGCATCTTTCTCGTCAGACCTGTGACCTGCCCCTAGAACACTCACGGGACTCCACTATCCTTGTATTTTTTCCACAAAATCTGCTTCCAGTTCCTCCACTTGGGGCCTGGCCTTATATTTGGATATTCCCCGTGCTGGAGAGAAAGATCCCAGTGCTCTGCGGTGCTGCTGCGGGAGGAAGAGCACTGATTAAATCGGCAGCTCACCCTAGCTCTGGTGCCTAGTTACTCTGGGAATGCAGAGGGGGAAGGCAAGCACCAAGGCAAATCCAGCACCTCCCTTAGCCAGCAGCTCTGGGTGAGCCTTCGGAGGCCACTCAGGTGACGAGCCATCGAGTGCCAGTTCCGCCCAGAGGCTGCTCCAGGAACAGGCAATTAAAAAGCAGCCGTCAGCGCAGCCTGTCACACGTATCACTCTCCCAGACGTCCTGTGGGGGTGTAAATGCTGGCAAAGGATGCCCTTTCTGACAGCCCCAGGTCTCAGCACGCCACGGTGGGTGGGGAGCCAGAGGAGCTGCTTCTCACACGGACAGCAAGCTCCATCCCCACCCTGCTGGGACACCTTTGAGGGGCAGAGGCAGAGCTCACTTTCTCTGACCTATTACGTTAATGGCCCCTGTGATGGAGTCAGACAAGAACTATGCCACTTAACAGCAGTTGTAATGAGGGAGAGAAACAATCCTTTTTCCAGTTGAGGTCGATAACAAGGCTCCCATGGGTACCTATGGGAAGCAGATTAGGACTGTTACAGGAAATTAAGATGCACACAGAAGAGTGTAGAAGGAAACCTGGAGAGGAGTTTCAAAATTCTTGTAGCCTGATGAGAAATGATTCACTCATTTTCCCAGGTGTCTTTTAGGAGAAGAGGCAGAGTTGCCCATGTGGAAGAAATGCCATGCATTCACTGGTAACAGATAAACTGCTCAGCTGCAAAGCTCTTCCCATACTCCAACAGATGTAAATGCAGGTATCATTCCCACCTTCCTCTCCAGGTAATGGAGGCCTCACTTCCAGTGCACTTCACCTGAAAAACAAGTAGGGAGCCAGTAACAACTGGCTTTATTATCTACCAGTGATGCCATAATGATTTTTTGCCTTTTCTTTTATACCTCTTTTATATACCTTTATAGCCTTTTGTATTCTAAGTGTTTCTTTTTAGCCTACATTTCTAGACTTAAAATTTTGTTGAGTTAGGAGACTAAACATCTTAGAAGCCTCAGACACCAAGGTCCTCTCTGGAACACATTTTGTAAACTAAAGGATAGGTCTGTCCAGGGGAGGGTTCCTCGGGGAGGGAGGTTCACTTGGCCTCACTCACTGGGGAATCTTTGATAGATGGGCTACTTTGTAAGACCTATAATTCTATACCTGATCTATCATGGGGGTGTATTTTGTGGTGGGCATTTGGATGTGCATGTTCAGAGTGTTCCACCTGGACGGAGTGCACCAGGGATCCTTGAAATAAATACCGAGGTAAAAACCCCATTTTCCCTTCCAACCGTGTGCGGCTCTGATTTTAAGAACAGGGATCAAGGCATCACCAGGGTATCAGATGCATTGTGTTCTTTAGCACAGACTCACAGTGCAGATGTGGGGGAGCTGCACTGGCATCTGAACCAGAGCAGCAGCCCTGTTGCTCAGATGCCAGTAGCCCTAAAAGCTCAGAACAGGGCTCAAGGCATGCTGGACAAGAACAAAACTTTTTCTAAACAGGTGACATTCTCTGCAGGCAGAAAGGTCTTTGTTTCAACAACCACATCATGGTTGTCCTGTGCAGGGCCAAGAGTTGGATTTGTGGGTCCCTTCCAATTCAGAACATTTTGTGATTCTATGATATGCTCTCAGCTGGTGAGAGTTTATCCCTTCTCAGTCTCTACTGGCATCCCCAGTCTGGAGTCAGGGCTTCATCATCTCACATGATGAATCGTATCTCCCAGCAAGTCTCCGTGGTCATTAAAGCAAAATCAGTGCCAGCCTGACATGTCAGCCCAGTCAGCAGCAGAAACAGCATTCCCTGCTCGGGGCCAGTCCTCTCCCAGCCCATGTGCTCAGGGCCTGCTCACCTGCCCCTCACGTGCAGGTGGCCTCTGCCATGCCAATTAGTATCAGCTCGGATTTTTCTTCCTGATGAGGACACAGGCATTTGGGACAGAAACCAAACAGCCTGCCTGACTTCACTGAGCAGCCAGGTCCCAAACAGCTGATGCTGCATTATCAGCAAGGACCCCATCTGAGTACTGGCTCATTAGTTATCTGTCCTCTGGCCATTCAGAGCAAACCAGAGAACACTTGTGGTCTCTGAAGAGCTGCTCCTTTCCAAGTTCAAGGCTTACCTCCATTTTCTGTCTTCCAGCACCTGAAAAGTATTTGCTTTCTCCAGGTAGCTAGGTTAGGACTACCATATAGCTCAGTTTAAGACAAAGAATTGTAGTTTGCCATGGTAATGAGCTTAAAATTTCTGCCTGAGAGCCCAGTGAAGCAGGTAGCATTTACAGACCCAGAAGACCAGAGTGTACACTGATACTCTAGGCTGCTATCACCTCCCAAATTGTGCATGGACAACAACAGAAACCCACAGATCAGAACTTACACAGATAATAGTGTTTCTAGTGGAAAAGCAGAACTGTCCTTGTCCTCCATGGCAGCTCCTTACTGTCTGCACCCCTGGCTGCCAAATGTAACAGCATAACCAGGGCACTGGAGTAAAGACTTTGCTTATCTTTTATTTGTGGGACTCCACAGATAGAATAGAAAAAAATACGGCTCCCCTCCCAAACCTCCCCTCTAAAACCTGTGATTAGACTGCTCTGAAGAGCTGCATCTACTAGCATTTGAGAGTCTATCCCAACAGGAATACCATAGCTGTGTTTCTCCTATATTATCTCCTTCTGTTTGTCTTACAGGAGCCAAAGAGGCTCCACTGGTTTTCCAAGGAGAGGAGTGCTCAGGCTTCTCACTGGTTTCTAAGGAAGCTGCAGGTGCTATGACCTGTGAAGGTGAGGCTCCTTCAGGTCAGGTGCTTACATACATTCTTTGAGTCAAGTTTGTTCCATGCAGCAACAGCTTGGATTGAGGCTCAGGAGGTCAGCAGTGAAGGGTTGAACAAAATGACTGCAAAGCAGAGAAAGTCTTGGCAGTCCCAGGAACAGCCTCCCTTGGAAGGCCTGGGAACAAGCAGAGAAGGGGAGTGCAAGGTCCTGCTTTTGACTATCCAGTGTTACACTGGAAACATCTTCATTTTTAAGAGCTATTTCATAGAAGATACTCAATGAATTAGTGATGGCAAAATCCTGCAAGTGCCTTCAGCCTTTTAATCTGACTTTGAGTCCTTTCAGTTTGATTTCCCAGATATTGTTTTACTTCCTTGAGGCGCCTGGAGAAAAAACTTCAATTACAGGCTTTTGTTCCATCTCAAAAGTTGGCTCAAGAGTCATCTCCTATATTTTCTCTTTTATTGTAGTTATGGTGAAAAGGAATCTTTCAGTGTTCTTTCTGAAATGCTGACATAAAAGCCCATCTAAGATTAGCAAAGTACATGCTTGCTATACAGCTTTAAGGACTCCAGCAATCTTCTCCCTTATTTAACTGCTATATTCAGCTCTCAAACAGTGCACAGTCTGTTTTACAGACATCAGGGCAGATAGAGAAGGGAGAGCAGAAAGCATGCAGGGGATACCCAATTTTTTACCATACAGAATAGTAGAAGGTTGCAAGTGAGAGCTCTCACCTGTCCCAAACATACACTGAAAACACAACGGTAAGGGGAGGGGAAATGAGCATTTGTAGAACACAGGTCAGAGGCAACATGGCCCTCTTGGCCATCCTTCATTGGCTCACTCACAGAGCATCTGCAACAAATTAATTTCCCTTGGTGCATTGCAGTCCCCTTGCTGCAACGCAGATCTTGTGCTCAGTGTTTGCTGCCTTCCCTCACAAGTTCGTGGTGTACTTACAGCCAGTTGTCACAGCACCTATGACTGCAGGCTTTCAAAGTCTTTCACAACTGTGTCCAAGATGGATCTTCAATCCCAAAGTTGACACAAGACCTCTGTGTTAAATTCCATGCACTGTCCAGATGAGAAATTGAACTTGGCTCTTCCTACAAGGAAAGCTAGGTACAGAACTTCAAAGGACCCTTCAAAAGTCATAGCTTTACATCTTCCTGAGGAGACTGGATGGTTAAGTCCCTACTTTGGAATGCTGTTATTTTGAACTTTTACACTTTTCTCTACCATTTCAAACCCAAGGTAGCATGTAAACAATTTCATTGTACTACACGTTTTTACTGCCACAGAGCAGCAGCTGTAAGTTATGAAGGAACAATGGTTTTGAAATTGCTCACCAGAAACCCATCAAGACTAGTGTTGTGTGAAGATTTTTCTCTTAAAAGAGTTCATAGCTTAAAGCATCTATTTCAGAAAGGGTGTCAACTCTAAGATTCTTTCACATGCAAGGTGCAAAGCTCAGGAGAACATGATGTAAACAGGAAGAGGATGCAAGATCTATAAACACAAAATTGCCAGAGATTGACGTGAGCTGCAGCAAGTCAACAACTTTTCATCCCTTAAATTCCAAGTTCTCAAAGCTTCCTGCTGCAGACAGGCCCTTCCTCCTTTGTTAGCACCTCCTGTTCAGTTTCCTTTGCCACCAGCTCAGAGGAACACCCAAGCACACCCTACAAACATCCTTCAGTTGGGAATTAACTCATCCAGCACTGTGTGCCAGAGAGATGAGATTTCCCTTGCCAGGATGAGGGACACTGTTTTGAGCATCAATGTGCCATCATTGCTGGGAGCTGCGGAGCCTTGAAGGCAGGAAAGTAACTAGTGAAGGGCAGGGGAAAAGGAGCAAAAAACTCAAACTGGAGTGCTCACTTGCCCAAAGGCTGTGGTGGCATGCAGCAGCCCGCTGGAGACTGGGGCTGTGAGGCCAAACTCATGGGCAGGCAGAGCTGCATCCAGCTCCTGACCTCACACCAAACCAGCTGGTGCTCTGGGGAATTGCACTGGCTCACCCTGATTACCCACCTGCCAGGATCCCTTTGTTGTGGCCCCATTCCCAGCTGGGTTTGGGCCCAGAGCCCAGCATGCCTGGCTGCTGAGGCAGGACATGCCCTTGCCTCTGCTTTTGTCCAAGGTGCTGTTTTCACCAATAGGAATTGCTGCTCTGGAGCACCAAAATTTGCTCAAGGCTGTGGTTACAGGACCCCAGTAGAGCTTATGTTTTTTGCATTTACTTAAGCCTGAAACAAATGAACAATCCTGAGCAGGAAATCCCAAACATTAAGCAAAGGGTCTGGGATAGCTCTCATGGGTTTTCCTCTATTATATACTGAGAATTCCTCTATTATATATATAGATTTATACTGCCCCTTTAGCACGTGAAACATCTCAGGTCCCACAGTTAACAACCTCTCTGCTCTCTAAACGCTTCCTCCACACACTTGCTTTTCCTGGCTGTTTCTCCAGCACAACTTAGCATAACTTGGAGTTTCCTTCTCACCCAATACTTCACAGTAGAAAAAGGTAGAAAACTCTGAAAGGTAAGTGGAGGAGAGGTTCATCCTCCTTTGAGAGAACCAGCAGGCCAAGAGGCGACCCTGTGCAGATGTTTGTGCTCTTATGACTGCAGAGCAGCTCATTGTGAGCAAGAAAAAATATGCAACAACCAAAAATCAAGACTGAAAGGTATATCACCAGTAGTACTGTAATTTAGTAAGTGTGTGCATCTGAAAATTTGTACAGAGAGGCAGCAGACAGCATTTCAAATTTCACTGGTAATACAGATATGAATTGGCCTAGCTTTAATGACTTTCATCTGTCATCTAATGCTTCATCTTGGTTTAGCAAAGGCTACAACTTCTCCTTTTTCTAGCAAACGCTGTGTTCTCTACCCATCTTTGCTATGTGGGGGGAAGCTAGCAAGGCTAAGCTCCAAGTGAGGGTAAAAACCCAACCCAGCAACAAACCCACCATTTCCTTGGAGTAGTACAGTAAGCAACAGGTCTTTCTATGAAGCAGGATCCCCAGCAGCCAAGCACTGAAGCACAGGATTTGTTTGCAGGTTGATTGAGTGCCGGTGCCTGCTGGAACCAACCTGCATGCACAGACTTCTCCAGGACTGTTCCCTTCCTGGTGGAGCAGTCCAGGAGCAGCCAGATCAGTCCCTGCCCCAGCCTGTGATGCAGCTGGTAGCCCCCGGGAAGGGCAGGAGCAGCAAGCAGCATCTTGAGAAGCTGCACGGGAGGCTGGGACAGTGGCAGGGGCATGCTCCAAGTGCCAGGAGCTCATTGCCCTTCCATAAAGCTTTCTGCCCTGCTGGTACTTGCTGCTCTCACCCAGCAGAGAGAGCAAAATTCTTACGTTTGAGGGAGCTGATGGCTTTCCCCTTCCCCACCTGGGTGCAGGCTCCTACAAACGGCTTTGATGAACTTGGATGGGGGAACTGGTGCTGACAGAGTAAGAGCCATCAGCCAAAACAAAGCTCAGCTCGGATCGAGGCTGAGCCGCCTTTCAAGCCTGACTAACCACAAATATGAACGACAAAGCCTCCCCTTCCTGTGCACCTTCTGCCTCCCCTTGGATCCTGCAAGAGCAGAGGGTGGATGCAAATGTGGGGCCATCTTCGACCAATTCTGTGCTTGAACAGCAGCCAGAAAATACTGGAAACAGATGTTTTTAGGGGGATATTTTTTTTCCTGGAAGTTTCCCATCTTCCCAGAGACACTCCTTACCTGAAATACTGTCAGAACTTACAGAATATTGTCATTAGAGCTGTGCAGGAAATATTTTTCCTATCCTATTAAAAGAAACCGTCCTTCTGTACCCCCAGTGAGGAAATCGTGCTTTGTTAGTCTTCTTACACAAGGAAAGGAAAGGAAAGCAAAGCAACAAAAACCCCCATCAATTAAGAAACCACCTGTGTTTTTCACCATAGCTACTAGACAAGCAATTCCACAGAATATGCAGGTTTGGAAGGGACCCACAAAGATCACTGAGTTCAACTCCTTGTCCTTCACAGGACCATCCCAAGTGTCATACCTTCCTTGGAGGATCAGATCCAAATTCTTTATCTCACCAGATCAGAGAGGCTTTAGTCTTTCTTTAGATCCCTAATAATCTCATGGGTCTCCAGGCTGCTGATACCTCACTAATGATATTTTCAGGAGTTTTGGGCAACACAAAATTCTTTGCAGGATGTCAAACCTGTTTGGAGCCTGATCTCTGCTATGGAGTTGGAATAGGGAAGTTCACAGAGTACTTCTTGCAAGTAACTCCAAGCCATGGAAACTGCCAAAACAAAAACCGAAGAGCTCTCAGTGACAGACAACTCCAGATTGTTATCCAGGACACCGTTTTCAAGCAAAGTGTGACAGATCACCAGACACATGCAAAATACCTTGCAGCTTTTGAGGAAGTAACTCACCAAAGCCAGGTAAGAAAAGTGCCCCAGCCTGTTATTCCCACTGTATTTCAGTCCAAATGTACTCATCTTGCTTATGAAATTTGAGAGGCAGTTTCACACCATACAAATTCAGGGATTCTTCCAGCTCATGCCTGGCCTTGTAAGCTGGGAGAGGTGAACTCCGCAGGCAGGACAAAACCAGTCTGGCAGCTTTGCACAGGGAAATGGTTGTGCTGACAGGCAGGAGCTTTTGAACCAGCAAAGGCAGACACTCAAGTTGTACAGCTACTATTATAGCCAAGGTGCTTTGGAAAGACTTCCAAAACTGCTGACCTAGAAGATCTCTGGAAACTATTTGTCATACTGCTTTGTAGTTGTACAGGAAGTCTGATAAGGGAGAATTTTACTTCCCTGTGTGCTCTCTCCATCCCCCTTCTTTACTCATCTGAGGGGAATGTCAGGAATATCCTGGTGCAAGCAATTCTGTACATGGTCCATACAGCTCTCCAGTGATTGCCACTTTTGCCTTAGACCTTTGTGTTTTTTCTTGGGAATAACACTGAAGACAACAGTGCATATTTCAAAGCATGTGATGCTCCAGTACAAACAGGTCAACACCTTTGGGCAGAGAAAGAAGTACCTTAGTGTTATAAATAGCAGATCCCAAGAGCAGATTTAATTCCTTAGCTCATGAATGGGAAGAAAAAAAAAAATCTATTTTCAGTGTCTTTAACCAGGCTGTGAAGCATAAAGGCCTTTTACACTGAAGCTGTCATACAGGCATTGCAGTTATAAGTGGCAACAGATTTGTCCTAAGGATCAGAAACAATAGATTCATTTTGCCTGATCTAGATTGAATCAGATTAGTGCCAACATACCACAGCAAGATTTCAAACTGCAGGCGATACTTTCCATCATAAAACTGAAATAAATTTGCACATGCTGACACAGAAAGGTTCTTTTGTACAACTTCCATAGACGCAACTAAGAAACCACTTAAATTTAAAGCAAATGGTAGTTCATCCATGTCTGTTAATGAATGTATAAATCAAGTGGTCCCAGATATCTATTATCTCTACCTTAAAACAATTAAAAAGTGACAATGTATGATTTTTGAGGGGTAATATCTAGCCACAGACCTTATTTTTGACTGACAGTGCTAATGTGACTTTAGAGAAGTTAAAGCCAGTTCTGCATAAAACTAGAATAACTCTTGACAGAATCTCTAAAATCCTAATTACCATATGCCCAGCAGAGAAAAAACATTTTCAAATAGGCAAGTTGAGGTTTTTTCTGCCACCTTGAAAGAAGTTGGGAAAAAAATTGTATTTTTGTTATTTATTCACAGGGCCATTTACTAGAGTTCATTAAAATGTGAGCACCCACAATATCATGACTGAGCCTTGACTTCTTTCACTCTGCCAGTTCATGCTACATGGAAAGTCTCTGTGCCCAAAAGAAAGAGAACAAGAAGAGAGTAAAAAAAAATAAATTTATGGGTTTAACAAAGGGAGAGGGGGAAAAAAAAGTCACAGATCCATGGCCTTATGGTGAAAGTTTCCAGAGGTTCCAAAACCTGACGAATTCAATTACATTAATATCACAGACACTCAACCTGACAGAAAAAAAGTAATGTTTTAAACAGAATACCTAGAAGATAAACTGGTATTTAAAACCAAATTCAAGTACCCCCCTGATCAATCCTCCTGCTGATCATTTGCATGGCTGGGTTAGTTTGAAGCCAGAAATTTTGCTATGCAGCCCCTTGAGGATCAGGATCAGCAAATGTTCACCTGCTGCCCATTATCAGTTCTAGAAGCCAGGAGAGCCAGCATCCCTCCCTGCCCACCCCAACCTGACACACCTGGAGTACACATTTCCCTCACAAGCCAACCAGTTACAACAGCCTCTTGAGGAGGGTTTATTTTTAAGATAGACCAATGTTTTATTCTCCTTACCCCCTCTCTGGTAAGGGGGGGGGGTAAGCTAATTCTTTTGTTCAAGGCTTGTAGAGCATGGTCTGGTTAAAGGCTGCAGCAGATGGTGGAGATGTGTTATAGGAACAACAGCAAAGACAGTGGGGTGCACCCAAGATCAACACAGAGGAGACATCAACAGCAGCAATACTGAATTTGGCGTCATTTATCATTGTAGAAAACAAGACATGGTTATCTTGAGGGACTGTTTAAATCCCACTGCATCCTTCCAACTATCCCCCGCAGTTTTGGCTGTGGAGCAATTCCATTTCCTGTCCTTTAACACGGCTAGTTTGGCACTGAGTAGGGCAAGGTACTTTACTGTCCATGTAGCTCGTTGTACACTGAAATGAGCAGTCTCACACAGAATTAAGAACCAAATAAATCAGTGTTCTTAAAGCTAGAAAAAGAAATGGCATGAAGCAAAATTGTCTTGATAAAGACTATGGGGTGAAGATCAGGGGCAGAGCAGGAACGAGGAGTTACCCTGGCCATCAGGCTCTGCTAATTCCTCTGGATGGTGCTTACCCCCACTTGCAGAAAGAGTGAACAAAAGCAGTTTTCCTTTGAATGCCAATCAGGTTCTTTACCAGATACTCTTAAATCTAACTTTATACCCTGATTGCTGCAATTCTGCCACATTAAAGCGATTCTGTGAAGTAACACTGATTTATTCACAATGCTGCTATTCAGCAGCCAGAGCAATACTGTTATGTTTTGATTTCAATTCAATTGCCAACAGAGTAGAAGCCACAGCAGAAAGCTGAGATATGCACAGCACAGCTGTGACAGTGGTCACACCCCAGCAGCTCTATGCCTCCCTTCCCCAGTTTAAAGTCTTTTTGGAAATACCCCTCTGCTGCATGGCCCTGGGCCAATACACGGGGGGCTCACACGACTTACACAGGCAGACTCCCAAGAATAAGGGGGCATTTTTGCTTTCTGAGAAACAGGTTGAGACCCCTCTTCACCCAAAGCTGGACTCTGGAAGCAGCACCAGCTGGAGAGGCTGTAGGAGCTGGGGTTTGAGGAAAGGGAAATACCATGTCCCAGGAGGACACAGCCTCTTCACATGAAAGAGATCTAAAAGCTGAGATTAAAAAACAGTTCAAAAGGAGCAATTCCCTTTTCAGAGGGGAAATGAGAAGTCACCTCAGGCCAAAGTAAGAACATCTCTTCCAACAGACTTATTTCAGCACAGCTAGGACCAGTCCCCCTCCAAGCTAAAGGGATGGGTGCCCAGACCTCAATAGTCAAGAAAAGTCTGACCAGAAAAAGACTACTCTCAAATTTAACTCTACTGTAAACTTAAATATCAGAGTTTAAGTCTGATAAAACTTAAACACCCAAAAATACAACTGCCCCATCCAAAAATAACACTTTTCAAAGGACTTTACCAATCAAGCAGCTAAAGGAATGCTCAGATACAATTAGAAGAGACTCAAGCACTTTCAGCAGCTGGCTTTTACCATACTCTGTTCTGCTAATTGCAGCCAAGCTGCTGCACAAGGGTTTGGCAGGTAGAAATAAACACTCACCAGTAATTCTTTTGCAGAGATCTATGAAGCTCAGTCCAGAAAACTGCATTTGCACCTCTCAGCATCTACAGCAGGCACCCAAAGTCAGTCAGAACCCACCTCACTCCCAGCAGGCCTGACCTTATTCCTTAGCCCCACGCAGAAGCACCTTATCACCAGAGACAGCTGATGCACATCCACCACAGCTGCAAGTCAGAGGATTAATTACAGCTTTGACTACCACACCGGTAAATTAAATTACCTCCTTCAGGTGGCCTGAATGAGCAGAAATATCCAATCCCCACAGACAGCGACAACAATAGCACCCAGGTTAATAGCTCAGTCCACCACACTACTAAAAGTCTTTGTGCTTGTCTCAATCCCACTTTTTTTCCGATGTCTCTGCATGACAAAGAATTCAGTTTTGCATGTTCTAGATACTGCTTTTTACCCAGAGTCGAAGGAGCTCAATGTTTTGGGAGGTCTGTATTCTACCTGGAGGGATAAGCTGCTGTTGAGCAGAGCCTGCTAATGTGACAAAGCTGTGGCACAGAGGACTTCACCAGTGCTCCTTGGGGAAGTGGCTGCATTTCTATAGCGTCCCTGGGAGCTGTCTAGGCTCTGATGGGCTGCCCCAGGACTGCTTCTGCAGTGCTGGGAGGGTGCCATGGGCTCCAGAGAGCAATTCCCTCTCTCCTTTTCTCCCCTGTGGCCAGGAAAGACCTTTCTACTGTAATGCCAAAGACTCCAGCTCTAGCTGGTGTGATACTACAGGTTTTGTCATCCTCAATTAAAAAACAGTGATGCTGTTGAAATAAAAGCATCCTGCCCTGCTCCTCCTAATTCTTGGAGACAGAAATGAGGCCACAGCATTAGTTATTTTCTGTTCTTGGATCCCTGGGGATCCCTAGGAGCTCAGCACCCTGCTCTTGTGGGCCATCCCCAGCCAGCTCCCTGCTGGTTCACAGCTCTTGAGCAGTTGAAATCTGAATTAGTGAACACAATTGTTTTGCTTTACATCAAGGTTGCTGTGTGTCTCATGCTCCATGTAACAAAATGCAGTGATTTTTAATGGGGTATAGGGTGTTTTCTCAGAGCAGGGTTTTATAAACCAGTTGATTGTTTGAAACAGATTCAACTACGAAGCCACAGAAATTCCCCTTACTAGATTTTTTGAGTTCTGAATCACCATCTGGAGGAGCCGCCTGGCTGCGGGGGAGGCCAAGGGATCAAATTCAGATTGGAGGCCTCACTCAGAAAGACTAAAGTTAGGTGAGAGGAATCCCAACCAAGATGCTGCAACAGCTGCTGAGAGTATTTCTGGAGCAGCCACCAAGTGAAATTTGACACGAGTTTTTTGACAGGGTACGCTGCTGCTTTTAGAAATTAAGCTTTACAGCCCTGATCCTGTTTTGGAATTCTTTTAACTGTGGGAGATGTAGGGAGTACTTTGGTTCATCACCTCCAAGAAGAAATAGGTGCCTAAATCCCAGTGATTTCAGTAGAGATCTTCCAAGATCTCCAGTAGAGATCTTCAGATCTTCCAAATTTAGGGCTTTGGAACCCATTTAGTTTCCCTCTCCAGTGACTAGTTTGTCTGTATACATAACTAATCAGAACAAATTGGTGGACTCCATGATTTTTTTTCAAGCAGGATTGACTAAAATTTGGGGAGGGAAAGAAAGTCCTCTCCTACGAGGCGTGGATTTGCCAGTGGATGGAGGGAGATGTGGCTCCCTGCACGGTCAGCCCTGGCTGAGGGGGCCAGTGCAGGCAGTGCTAGACAGCAGTGCCTGGGTGCTGGGCAGCCCCTTCTGCTGCCTGCCCTGACTCTGACCTGCTCTGCTGGGTCCCTTTTGTCGGCTGACACTGCCAAACTTCATGTAAACTTTGCAGATTTTTTTTTCTTTTATGCCCTTTTCTATCCGTCCACACTTATCAGTATTGCTGGGTAGTAGCCATATGTAAATTAAAAGATAATGCTGTCTGTGAGCTCTGAAATTATCTACTGTTAGCAGCCAACCTACACATCCTGTTACTGCATCAGGGTCGAAATTGTTTGTATGCCGATTTTTTTTTTCAGTTTTATTCCCTTTTGTGAATACAGCCAAACAGGGCAATAATAGATCCATAACCAAATAGCTTTCTGCAAACTATGTCTGCATGCAGTGAAAATGGGCTGTGCACAGCCCCCAAAAACTAGATTGTCTGTTGGCAATGCTGCATTCAATTTTGGGATGTACCTGGGCTTTCCTGTCTACTTTCACTTAATCTGAGCCCTCTAAAGCCATCCTGGGAAGAACTGTCATTTCCTAGACAGCATTTATTGTAAGCATCAATAAAAATTTACTTCTACACTTGATACCCACTGGGGTAAGGGGAAGGGTTTTTTAAATTATTTAGAAGTTAGGAAGAAGAAAAAAGATCATTTAAACTATCACTGAAAGATTCTTAACCTATACTAGGCAGATTTTTTCATTGAATTTTCTTGTTTTAAGTGACAAAGGAGAAAAAAAAAATTCCAACAAAAACCCAACAGAAATTAAACCTACATACAACCCAGAAAAAAAGATTAGGCATGTCCCACTCATGACAGTTGGTTAAGAGAGATCCTGGATGGGGCATTTTGCTTGCAAAATCAGACAATGTGGGGCTGTGAAGTAAACAAATCTCAAACATTGTAATTCCCAGAAATGTTAACTTGATTTATTACTGGCCTTTAACCAATGAATGGGGGTAGGAAACAGTGGTTAGACAGTAACTAGTCCTAGCAGACTGTCAAGTATTCACCAGATATTTGGGCAAACCAGCTGTCTATCATGCATGGCATCGTACAATTTCTGGCTGTAGCTCTGCACAGATGGCTGCAGCTTTCTGCTTGTAACATAACGTAACATAACACAGCACAGCATAACATAACACAGTGTAATGTAACAGAGCATCCCGATGTGTTCTGTGCATTGCAACAAACCAAGCACGGCACGGAGGTGGCCCCCATTTCCCAGCACTTCCTACCAGGAGGTGATGTGGGCACAGAATGGCAGGAGTTCAGAGTCAGCTTCAAATGAGAATGGCAAAACAACAGCTACAGAAAGAGACGTGTTGTAGACCATGACAAGTTGCACTCGAGAAAGAGCCCAGCTGGAGTTCAAATAAGACATGACTGCAGATTTGAAAAGACCTTTTTGCTGGAAAACAGCTTGATCTTGCCTGAAAACACATACCAGACTGCAGAAATTTCTATAAGCAAAAGGAGGAATCTGGCTGTGAGGAAAGTGATTAAACAACAGCTTTAACATTCGGTGACAAATGTTTCAGCAGCATCTGAAGCCATTTGAGGGGCCCAATAATCCTTGTTTTACAGAGTGCCACGGAGACAAGAAATGCCTTTAGAAAAGCAGTGGAAAGCCACTGTGTGTGAAAGCAAAACCAGGCTCATTCTGATGCTCTTGCTCATTCTCAGCCGCTGAGAATGCTTTTCTTCTGAGGGAAGGTCCTATTTTAAGCTCCTTGAAGTGGTGTGGCAGCTAAGCAGCTTGCTACGTGCCAGAGCACGCGGAGTCTGTGGTGTGGAAAAATGGGCAGAGGCCCAGCTGACCCCTCTCAAGCCACAAGACCTCTTGTCTTCGGGCCCATCTTATAAATTTTTGAGGATTCTGTGAATCTGGTGAAAATTTTATGGCCTTCAGGCACTGGAGCAGGGAATGGCAGTAGCAGCAGGAAGGTAGACAGTGGAATAAGAAGGAACAAGATTATTTTTTTCTCACTAAAGGATTGGCTGACTTTGGCTAAACTCACACACATTCACTTGTAGTTGTCACTGGCATAAGACAAAATACAGGAGAAGTTATCTTAAAAGTAGGTTAGCTTTTTGTTGTTGTTTAACTCCAGCCAGCCACCAAACCCCACACAGTCTCTCGCTCATTCCTCCACCAGTGAGATAAGGGAGAGAACAGAAAGGGTAAAAGCTAAAAAACTCATGGGTTGCGATAAAGACAGCTTAATAGGAAAAGCAAAAGCCATGCACACAAGAAAAGCCAAACAAGGAATTAATTCACTGCTTCCCATAAGCAGGCAGGTGTTCAGCCATCTCCAGGAGAGCTGGGCCCCATCACATGTAATGGTTATTTGAGGAAACAAACCATTAATCCAAATGTCCCCGCCTTTCTCATTCTTTCCCAAATTTATATACTGGGCATGATGTCATGTGGTCTGTACCATCTCTTTTGTCAGTTGTGGTCACCTGTCCCAGCTGTGTCTCCTCCCAGCCTCCCATGCATCCCAAATCTCCCATGCATTCCTCACCAGCGTGGCAGTACAAAAGCAGAAAAGGCCTTGGCTCTGTACAAGCCCTGCTCAGCAATAACAAAAACATCTCTGTATTATCAACCCTGTGATCAGCACAAATCCAAAACACAGCCCTGTCCTAGTCCCTGTGAAGAAAATTAACTCTATCCCAGCCAAAACCAGTACATTTTTGTAAGTAAATTAAGTGCATTGAATGAGACTTGATTTTAAAGTGAATATTAGATAGACATAATATTATATTTTTGGATATTGAAAAATGGGTCAAACCTTCTAAGACAGGAATTCCTCAAAAAATGTCTTGCCCTTCTTGGGCACAAATATTGAGAAAATGAATTCTCCCAATGCATTTTTCCAGTTAAGGGCAGCATTTGGTGTCTGAGAATCTGTCCAAGCCGTTCTGAGTACTGGGAGCACTTCAACTAACCAGCTAAACCATCTTCCTCTTGGCATCACAACTCAGGAAGGCTCAGTTGACATAAGAACTTGTAGAGCCCAAGGTTGGTGGATGTGATTTAGGTCACACCTTATATTGTTCTGGGGGATGTGAATTAGAAAAGCCTGTTCCCTAACCACCATCCTGAAAGGATCTGTGAGTTGCTGTGGTGTGAGGAAGTGTTGCTGGCATTGGCTTCTCAGGAGAGAGGAGAGCAGTCTTCTCCATGGGGGTTGGTACCATGGAACTGGCAGAAGGGAGAGGAGATTTCTGATTGTCCCCTACAAGCCTCAGCTCCTGGGGCAGGCAGGGCATTGCTCAGCCCTCAGTGCAGGCTGCAAAGCAGTCCATCTGTCCACCTGGGATTCAGTCACTACTGCACATTTTGAAACACTGAAGAATGCATGCTTAGAGAAAACCCTGCTTTCAGACCCCCACCCGCAAGGCTCCCTGGGCAGAGGTATCCCTTTGATAGCAGAGCAAAGCTGATGGTGGTAGTGTGATGGTGCTGGGATGGAGGGCTGGGCTTGTGTTGCCCACCATGTCTGAGACAGACCACATTTGGAAGGAGATATCTGTGAGGCTGCTTCTTCCCTGGGGCTCTGACAGAAGTACCAAGGACTGGCCATTGCTGACAGACCCTTTTCTAAACCATGCTGAACGCTCTTATTTGCTCTTTGCAATGATGCCACTTGTTCAGATGTGCTGACAATGGGAGCTCCCTGGCCCACGCTCTTCCCCATGGACCTCTTGATGGTGTTTGGCCCTGTGGGAATCCAGCCAGGGCTGGGCCACAGGCACTGGAGCAATATGGACTGTAGCACCTGTACGACTTGCCAGCCTGACAAGCAGCTGCCTGTTTACAATATATTCCTTTGTACTGGATGGTGTTGAATCAACTCCTCGATAAGCTCAAAGAGTGACAGGGATATCCCTGTTTATAGTGGTTTAATTGTTTTGCATGGCTTAGAACAGCAACTGCAACAAGCACAAACAAGCAAACCGTGACAGGGAATGCTTCCCACCAGCTCCAGGCAGTGTCTTCAATCTTTCTACAGCATGTGTTTGATTTTTGGGGGGGAAATGAAGCAACTAGGTCAGGATAGTCTTTTAATAGGCAGGACTATTGCAGAAAAGCCTTGTAATATGCTGCTAGTGACATGCTAGGCAGAAATGACAGCAAGCTCATGGAAATATATGGAAATTTGACATCCTGCCTCTCTGTCCCCCTCCCCACCCTCTGGTATGTATGACTTTGAATCTGCTTTCGAGAGTCCCTGCTGTGCAGGGGCTGTCCATCCATCTGGCAAGGTTACAAACACATTTCAGTGCTGTCTACAACATGCCTGATGTAACCTCCTTTCTATAGCCTCTGCTCTCCTCCTTGCAATCTTTGTTTGATGTGGAGGAATGAAGCCTTGCAAAGCAAACCCAATGAACCGTGAAGAATCACAGGGCCCAAACTGCCGGCTCCCAGGAGGGAGAGGGGGATGGGGGGAAAGCACAAAAGGAAGAAAGGGGAAAGGAGGTGGAAGAAAAAGCTAAAAACCACAAAGAAGATCTTACAAAGGCAGGGTGGGGGAGAGAGGATAAGGAGAATGCCAGCAGAGATGGGCTGTGCCCTCTCTACAGGGGTTTAACACTCAGTTATTACTGGCTTTGCAGCTGTATTACATCTGTCAAAATCTCAGATTCTGCCTGTCAAGGTATTTACATTATGCTCACTCGTGACAGCAGCAAGCCTGTCACCAGCTTCCCCTCTCCTCTCCAAGGCTGTTAAGGAGGGAGAAAGCCTTTGTTTATTTGTCAGTTGTGACTTCTTTTCTGCTGTGAATCTTGGCCCAGCCAGGTCACAGATGGCCACTGCAGAAGCAAGCACAGCAGCATTGTAGGTGTTGGTGGTTGTTATGGCCATTGGGGAAAGATGCTGAAGGTCCTGTGTTAATCCAGAATTGCATTCACATATTTATCTAAGAGCTAAAGCGTTAATTTAGTTGCTCAGTAATTGACTTTGGTTTCTTTATGGCACTGAGGCAACCTATTCTGTACATATGAATCAGAAGTTCTATGGCCCGTGACTTTAGGATATTTTATTAGAAGTTAGCTGAGAAAAAAAATGGAAACATTCAAATCTCCCTCTGATATGACTCTGTGGAATAGCTATTTACAAGTTCAGAGCCAGTGCACTGAATACAGATATGAGAGCGAGAAGCAGTCAAGATTGAAACAGACTCTTGGCTTTGTTTTTCTAAGAAAGAAATTTAAATTGTGCTGATAATTTATGGACAAAGCCTAGGTCTTTCTAGCTTGATGTCTTTGAATGACAGCATAAACAGGAGAAGTTTTCCTGAAGAATCTGCAGAGGGAAAATTTACCCTCAGGACACACAGAGCTTTTCTGGCAGTTTATTGAAAGGTGGTGGGAGACTGGGACACTGATGATGGCCTGATCTCCAGAAGGCCAGCTTCTGCTCCTGGATGTACCTTGCAGGTACTGTTCATGTGCAAGTGCCAGTCTGGGCAGTCATACATCTTTAACAGGGGAAAAAAAATGTGTTAGTGACTAATATAAGATCATCTCTCCACTTTTCCATCTAATTTTTTTCAAGACAGGTCACATTCTGACTCAGCCTCACTAAAAATACTCCCCTCAGAAAGAAAACGATCTCCTGTGCCCCAGTGTTAGAGATGGTAAAACTTCCTGACATGAGACCTCACACGGGCCACCAGCAGATTTCCACTGACTTTTGAAAAACTAAATTAATTTCTTTGATTTCCAGTATTTGTACTTCGCACATACTAATAGAGGAGCACATACAAAGGCAGGGGAGGAGCTTTATGTCTGCTGCTTTTGCTTTTATTTGGAGCTTCAAGGACAGTTTGAAAGGAATGCATGGGCTACAAAACTCCCAGCCAGATCTGCAACCTTTAGAAAACTCTGAGTTCAGCTGAAGACAGTGGAATCATCTTCTTTGGTAACAGCTCAGAATCTGGCCCCAGGCTTCCGTGTTTCAAAGGGGGCTAATAAGGACAACATTTCCCCTGGAAAATGAGAAAGATAACCCTTTTAAAAAGGGAAATAAGGAAGGCCCAGGGAACTACATGCAGGTCAGTCTCAGCTCTGTGGGTGGAGGGATGGAGATGGGGTGGAGGAGCAGATGGGGTGGAGAGCTCCCTCAGCAGTTTGCTGATGACACCAGGCCGTGAGGTGGGGTCGGCACGGTGGAGGGGAGGGATCCATCCAGAGGGACCATGACAGGCTCGAGATGTGGGCTCGTGAAAACCTCAAGAACAATCAAAAAGGCCAAAACCAAGGTTCTGCACGTGGACCAGGGCAATCCCAAGCAGGAATACAGGCTGGATGGAGAATGCATTGAGAGCAGCCCTGATGAGAAGAACTTGGGGGTGTTGATACATGAGAAGCTCAAGATAACCCAACAAAATCACACTTGTGGCACAGAAGGTTGCATCAAAAGTAGTGTGACCAGCAGATTGAGGGAGGTGATTCTCCCTCTCTTCTCTGCACCTGTGGGACACCACTCAGAGTACTTGTGTCCAGCTCAGATACCCCCAAAAAGAAGGACATTGACCTGTTGGAGTGACTCCAGAGGAGGGCCAGGAAGAGGATCAGAGGGCTGGAGCACCTCTCCAGTTGGGGATTTGGGGTTGTTCAACCTGAAGAAGAGAAATGTCTGGGGTGACCTTATTGTGGCCTCACAGTGCCTCAAATGGGCTTACAAGAAGGATGGAGAGGGACTTTTTACAAGGGCATGTAGTGACAGGACAAGAGGAATGGCTTCAAACTGAAAGAGAGTAGGTTTAGATTGGATATTAGGAAGAAATCTTTTTCTGTGATGCTGATGAGGCACAGGAACAGGCAGCTTTTCAGCCCAGAAAAGCTGTGGATGCCCCATCCCTGGAAGTGTTCAAGGCCAGGTTGGACAGGTCTCTGAGCAACCCAGTCCAGTGGAAAGTGTTGCTGCCATGGCAGTGGGGTTGGAACTAGATACCTTTAAGTCCTTTCCAACCCAAACCATTCCATTATTCCTCATCAAATGTGCATTTTTTTCCCTTTCTTTGCAACTGGAATCAGAGCTGAGTTTTGCTTACTCTCTGCCAAAGTGCACAGGTTACTGCAAAATCAAAATCTGCTTACATCACCATAGAGGAAGATTATGTATCTGCTTGCAGCCTTTCATATCTATTAAACTTAATTCAGTTTGCCAGGAAACAAGTAAAAGATGGGATCACTCATGTGCTGTATCACTCCCCTTAAAGGCCTTTTAACAATTTGGTATTGTTTGAAAAAACTGCACGCCATCTCTATTCCTTCCTCCTAGGGACACCACTCTTCCTCCTAGGAACGTAAGCTCAATTAGTGTCACTAGGTTTGTGTGCCTGATCTGTTTGGTCCCGCCAATTTCACTTGTGAACTGGTCATTTTCAATCACTGCCTTATAAAAGACCCTTCATTTACGACTGTGTTGCCTCTTCACTAAACACCATAATATTTATTTTTTTTCCAAGGTGGGAAGGATGAGCAGAGTGTTTTGACTGCTTTGTTTTACATGGTAGCATCCCTGGGTTACCCTGTTATTCACAAACTTTAAAGGGTTGTGTAGTTTAACCCCAGCTGGCAACTAAGTACCATGCAGCTGTCTGCTCACTCCCCTACTCCCAGCCTGGTGGGATGGAGAGAAGAAGCAGAAAGAAAAGGATAAATGAGGTAAGAACAGTTTAGTAATTGAAATAAAATGAAATAAAATGAGATTAATAATACTAATAACAACAGTAATTTAAAGGGAGACAACAAAAAGAGAGGAATAAAACCCAAGACAGGCAAGTGATGCACAATACAATTTCTCACCACCCACAGACTGATGGGTCCAAGCAGTGATGGGCCCCTCCTGGCCAGCTCCTGCAGAGTTTATTTACTGGGCATGATGTTCTGTGGTATGGAGTGTCCCTCTGGCCACTTTGGGTCAGCTGTCCTGGCTGTGCTTCTTCCCAGCTTCTTGTGCACCTGCTGGCTGGCAGAGCATGGGAAACTGAAAACTCCTTAACTCAGGGTAAGTATTACTGAGCTACAACTAAATCATCCATGTGCTATTAACAGTATTCTCATACTGAATACAAAATACAGCACCATACCAGCTACTGGGAAGAAAATTATCTCAGCTGAACCCAGCACAATAGTTAAAAAAAAAAAAAAAAGAAGTGCTGGGTTGTTCTCATTTTATGAGTGGCTGAAACTGAAGCCCTTAGAAAGGGATGTGGTGGCAAATGCCCAACTGCAACAGATACATTTTCCTGAGAGGCAATGAGAAACAACTCCACTCACCTACAAATCTCGGGGCATCTTATACATGCCTTGCCATGGTCCTCCTTGGCTCCTGGGAAGCTGCTTGATAGAGAGGTGGCACCCCTGTGGCAGGATGCACAGTGGCAGACTGTTTCTCTCTGCCTGTCCACATGCCAGGTTAAGATCGACTGCTTTCTTTACCTCACTGCTGGGCTTTATTTTGTTTACTTTCTGATTGTAATATCATCACTTTAGTATGTGGCCTGAGCACACAGGGTAATTTTTCTACAATCTTATTTATTTTTTATCGTGGGTTTTCAGTTTTTGTTGAAAGATAGTCATAGTGCTGCCACCTTGACTGGTCTTCTCTTTTCCTTTTTCTGCACTTAGTAGGAACCCTACATACAGATGCCACAAAGACAAGTTAGCTGGCCATCCTATGCTGTACAGAGACAAAACGTCTGAAGAAGATCCCAAATTCTTTGACCCAATCACTTCCTTTTTTTCTGAAATTATCCTGATTTACAGTGTTACCTTAGTTGCATAGCAGAGGTTTCCCACCTAGTAGTCTGTATTTTTCTAGTGTGAGACCGTTGCAAATTTCTGAAGAAATTTCATCTCTGATACCAGATACCAAAGGTCACAGGAGAAAAGGATCTGCAGAGAAATATCTACTTTTCTGTAAGACAATGCTTCAGATTGGTTTTTGCTTTGTCCCCAAAGATGTCAGCTTTAGACTCCATTTTCCATCAGCACTCTTTTCACCTTAAATCCTGTTGCAGTGTCATTAATAAGAAGCATTTCTTTAGGAGATTAAATCATTTAACATGGAATTCAGCAATACTGGTACTTTTAATCTCGTTCCATCCCAAAGGTAAGTGACTAATAGAGTTCAATACAGGCATTGTTTTTCTGAACTCTGTATTTTCAAGAGTCCTGCAGAGTGAGGCTGAATATATTGCTTTTGTCCTAGTCAGGTGCTAAAAATTTCCCAGATGCCAGTCATTACAGGGAAAAACAGCTCTGAAAAATATTATTAAGGTTATCACATGATATGCTCAAAACTTAGGTAATTGGGAATACATCATATCTGAAACCACCTTGCCCACATCTCTTTTCTTATCTTAAAGCCTATGCAGTGGCTGCACACAGTGGATTGTGCTCCCTTGATGGGCAGATATTCAATAGTTTCTGTTCCCAGGGCAGCCTTCTGCAAATGAAATCTACTTTTCTGCTCACGATACAAAACCTTCTCGGAGAGCTGTGTGTTTCTGGTCTGACTGGCTGCCAGATAAGCACTGCAGTCTTTAAACCCTTCTTGAACGTTGGTCCAACAATCCCAAGCTGCTTTTCCCATTACAGCCTTCCTGGTGAGCCCTGTAACACCCCTCTTCCTTCTCTCCATGGCTGAGACAATGCAGCATCCTCTGACACTGCTTCCAGCCGGCCCCTGGTGTGTCCCACGGGTCCCTGGCTCCCTGCAGGCTCACTCACACCTGTGTTGTGCGTGACTCTGCACCACAGCCCTGCCAGGGGGTGGAAGCTGTCTGACCCTGTTTCACAGCTGAGGCATGGAAAGGATAAGGTCAAAAGGTAGCACTGATTGCAGCACCTCGTAGAAGCAATGAGAGTGTGATGATTTGGGCATATCTGACAATTCAGAGCATGAAACACACCCACTAGCATTGTCCATTGTCAGTCTCTGCAGCTGGGAGAGCTACAGCATCTCAAGTCAGGCAGCAAAAAATGGGAAAAGAAATACAGGATCAGTGATCACTAATACCAGGTTTGGTTAAAGTAGCACGTCAAACATGACACAGTATCTCTTCGATGATTGTAAGAACAGAATTGGATCTTTTAGAACAATGATCAGTTGCTTTAACCCTGTTTTAAGCTTTTAATTTCCTGTTCAACACCTAGTTCATCCTGCAACTGCTGATTTCTGCAGCAGATGAGGCTTCTTTCTCTTTACCAGTCTTCCTATCTCTACCATATCCACTTTCCATCCCATCCCATCCCATCCCATCCCATCCCATCCCATCCCATCCCAGTTCCTTCTCCCTGAGTTTCTCCTTGTGCTGGTGCCTTTGCCCAGGCTGCTGCCTTTCTACAGTCCCAGTCTCCCCTCTCCCCAGGTCCTGACAGATCACAGTCCTTTCCAGTGCCCCCACCTCATCTGCAGGGCCATCCCTCCCCTTTCCAGCTGTGCTCCAGTTCTCCTGGCCAGTCCCCTCTCTGCTCAGTTCTAGCTTTCCCTTCTCCTCCTCCCTATCCCAGCTTGCCCTCTGCATCTCCCTTCTCCTCGCTCAGATGGGATCCTGCAGGGAGGTGGTGGCAGCAGGCATCACACCAGCCACTTCCCATGGCAAAGGCAGTGTGGGATGAGCCTGTTTGTGGCACCCTGGGCAGGGGTGACACCCTCTGCTTAGCACAGACTGTTTGTATCCTCACCACATTGTCATCACCTATTCTTTTAATATCCCTACATTTTGTATTGTGGATTATTCTCTTCCAATGAAGGAATTATCTCTAAAAAAGGGTCATTAATCAAATGATGGGGAATTGTGAAGTGTTAATGCACTTCAACTGTTTACTGTATGAACAATAATCAGTGCCCAAAGTCTTAAAAAGGCCTGTTGAAACACTTTAAATACGTAAAGCACGCACCGAGTTACTGCACCAGGCTAGACCAGAACCTAATCTGCTCTCTGAAAGAAGCTGTGTCTGGCCTGGGAGGCCAGGAAATTATCTGAGATGAAGATGCATACTTTGATTCTTGAGTACCCCTCCGGTGCTTACACCTGATCAGGGATAGAGCAAAGCCCCACAAGTCTTGGTATTCCTTTTTCAACACAGGACCCGGCTAATTTCAGTGACAACACCACCACTGCCTTTGCAACTCTGAAGTCATACCTCTTGCTCACAGCAGCACAAGTGTGAGCAATAACTTGCCCTCATCTCTTTGGACCATAACATCAAAGACAGGTGGGTCTTATTGGCAAAGATTAGAGCTGCAGTGATACAACATTTAGTGCTTCACAAGTGCATTCAGGATAGTGAAAACAAGTCAGTTCATGGTACAAAGTTAATAAAGAAGTTCAAGTGCATTCAGCTCCTATGCAGGTGTCCTCCTCTGGGAATAAAGTCATTCTCTAAATAGGATACTGCACTGAAAACAACGCACTTCTGGAAGAGTCTGCTCACCTGAGGATTTAACACACTCGACACCCCATAGTTTGGTGGGTTAACATCACAGCTTGAGTTGAATTGCTTTGTAGCAATTGACTGTGTCCCAGGTCTGTGGCATGCTCTGTGTGTGTATCTGTGTGCTCTGTCCCTTCCTCCACTTCTGTTTCTTTTGAAGGAAAGTCTTCAGAGTCAGGTTCAGAACCCTCTGTCAGCATGAGCATCTACACTGCCTACCAGTGACTCTGCACAGCCCCATGACACTGCAGCAGTACAGCCAGTGATCCTGGGATCCTGTTTCACATCCGTGATTTTAGGAAACTGCTCAGAAAGTGCCTCATGTGGTATCCAGCACACATTTTGCATACAGCAGGTCCAAGCCTAAGGGCTGGATTTAAGGCTGAGTTTGGTGCATGAGATAGCTGGAGCATTCCAGAATGGCAGGGGGATCACAGACACCCATCCACGCCAGCTCCAAAGCCAGAAGCCCTATTGTCATTAAGCCATCACCATTGCTGTTGCTGATTAGTTCTGCTGACAGGCAAGACTAATTACCTCACGTACAGCCCTGTTATCTTCCACCCGTACGTCCCTAGGGAGTCAAACTAAGGTTTGTTATCACTAATAACCTGCAGCCCGTGTCACAAGGTGGCCCAAGATCCGTCAATGGTAGCCTGGGATTCCTGGCACCATGCTCTTGTGTGAAATTGAGGTGACACCAAGATCCCCCTGAGCGTTCCCTAATGGTCAGCAGCAATGCTTTCCCTTCAGCAGAGCCTGCCTGCCACCTTTTGTAGTATTCCCAGTGACATAATTTCAACTTGCTGGACAAAGCCAAGTTTCTTATTCCTCCTTTTTGTTGTGGCAGTTCCCTTAGACATGATCAGATTTATTTCTTTTTCCCCTGATGATCTATTGATCTAATGTACTGCAGCTTCATTGATATTCCCATGTTAATCCAACTCCTGTCTGGCATCACAGAAACTTCTGCTTGCTCATGCAGTGTAAATTAGCTTCAGCTCAATTAACCTCTTGACATATGTTGTTTTTTCCAATTTCTCTTCAGACTTGCTAGTTTTCCTTCAGAGCATCAGCGCTCAGCTCCTTTGGTAAACACTTCTCATTGCAATACTGCTCTGTTTCAGCAGTGGTAGTTGTGACACCAGGGCACAAAGTCATGTCACAGCACAGCTTTCTGAGGAAGGCAGCAGAGTACCCTGGAGCATGAAAGCCCCTGAACTCTTGGTCCAGAAACTGTGCACTAGCTCAGTGAAAAAAGGAGTTAGAGAATGGAAGAGCACAAGAGCTAGAGGCTCTGAAAGGAAGCTTGTGAACTTGCATTTCCATTTAAAGCCTCTGATTATATAAGGAGAATTTGCCCCAGCATGGTCAGGGTTAGGTGTGTACTAGATGCAGTATTCTGAAGCAGTTTACCCTATTCATCTTCATTAGCCCCTTTCCTTTAAATTCCCCCTAATTCAACACCGGGATCTCCACTCATTACGGTCAAGAAGGCCATTACTGCATGGGAAGAATACACAGATTTCTAATGGTGTGCTCTGGCTTAATTGAATTCAGTGAATGACAACACCATGACATTGCTAAGATTAATGACTCAATAATTTTTGAGACAAGGCAAAACGTGAAGCAAATTGATTGCATTAATTTTTTTTTCCCTTGGAAGCAGCACTGCACACCAGCTCAGCACTGTCCTGGAGGGGACACTTTGCTGATACAGAGTGAAGCCCAGCCACCCCTTCTCCATTCAACTCCTGCACTCTGACATCACTTTGAAGTAACTTTTAATGTAATTTCCTAGTTGCAGAGATGCAGACTGACAATAATTGAGCTGAGATCTTGACAGACCAAATGATTAATGCAGAGGGCTTTTTGGAGTGGAATTTTCAGTTATTATTAGATTATTCAAGAGAAAGAGAGAAGGTGTCAGAGCACAGAATGGAGGAGTGCAGTGCCTACACATCTCACTCTTTCAAAAGTATGAATAGATTTTAATTTCTGCCATCTTGTTAGTAACTCTTATTCACATACTAATCAGTTCTTGCATTAATGCAATGTCAGATGTAACATCTTGTTCAAAAATCCATTTGCAGACAGTGAGATGGCTGCTTCTTTCCTGCATGTGGTGTAAGCTGAGATGAATTTTCATGTAGTATCTGTGGTAGCAAGTGTCTGTGAAAAATGTAGAGAATAGTGTTTGGTATTGCTCAACATGATCTGCGTTTTTTTTTATATGATAGTCACCAAAAAAACAACAGTTATAAGTCTAGTGAGAAGAATTACACAGGCACAGTGGTTTGTTTGTCTGAATAAGACAGTGACAAAGACAAGTATTCCAGAGCTAGGATTAAGGTGTAGATCAAAAATGTTAATGAAAAGATCTTGAGAAAAAGAGGGAAGACAGGGGTAAGGTAGCTCATTTTATATGATGTCATGTGGAGTCCAGAAACTAATCACAAATGTTTAGAAGACAGTTTTCTTAAGTAAGCTGAAAACTGGGGTATCTGAGCTTAGGATAGGATAGCAAAACAGTTTTAGCTTTTGCTGTCTACCCTTCCCTCCTTTGGGGGAATGGGGAGTGACAGGAGAGACAGTGGTGGTGACAGCTATCTCTGACAAAGAAACTCCACTTTATGTCAGTAAAATGAGATTTTGGCACCTAACATAAGAAAAGATAAATATGAAAAATGGCTGAGACCCACAAAGGACTTTTAGCAGTAAATATTATTTAAACAGCAGGATTTTAATTATTTTATCTGTGTTCTATTGAATTTTTGCAAATACTTTTCCCTTAAATTTTGTCTAATAGTTGAATTTACCTAGAATCAAGTGACATATGTCATGTTCCTCAGCCAAAGTTTTGTGACCTAAAGAGCAAGGGTCCTGGTATGGGTATTCTGCTTCCCAACACAGTGTTTTCTGGAAGACAAGGCAGATCAGGATCACAGAAGCTGTGCTGATCCCCTCCAGGAGTTGCTTTCTTGGGGTTTATCAGGAAAGCAAGACCTCTTGGGAGACAGGCACAAAAGAAAACCTATAGGCATGACTGAAGGAGAGCACACCTGAACCATTTGAGTTCTACAGAAGGTGACAACAATGCCATAACACCTGTCATTTTTCCATTCATTCTCTGGGTGTAATCCACGACACTGGGCTTCTCTGCTTTTAATCCTAGAGCAGATCCAGTTCCTGTCCGGTGGTGCAGAACAGGCACTACTGAACCACAGCCTGAGAAGACAAGGGCTGGTGGCCACAGCAGAGCTCCCAGTTCCTCTGGCAAAAATTGGGAAGTCCATGGGTCCTGTAAGAACTGCAGAAGAGTTGATACCCCTGAGAAATGGGATCTTTAGAGAACACCTACATCCTTCTGACTAGCAGCTGTCTTATGCAAAAGGGCTCTAGATGTAGGCATCTGGGTGATACTTCAGGAGGAATAAAAATGAGAAAAGAGATCTGAATTCAGGCCTGCTGCAATGTGATAGGCCTTTGAAATTTAATGCAAACCAGTTGTTCATTCAACTTATATTTGGGGCACCTGCAGCCAGGGATTTAAACCTTCTTTGCTGTCTGGCTGAAGGAAATTTCATCACTATGATGAGACATTTATATGAATTGCAGTTATGGTATCTCCCACAGTATGCCTTGTTTTGTTACAGTCAATACTAAAAAAAAAAAAAAAAGCATTGTCAGTCTGAAAACAGATCATTTTCTACCTCAATGGCTAAATGTGATCTCCTTGTTTTAGTGCTGTATCATTTACCTTGCTGTCCAAGTAAGGGCCACCTCACCCAGACCTAAGTGCAAAAGGGGTGACATGAGCAAGGAAAACTGCTTCTTTCAATAATGTTGCAACAGCACAGGGAGTTTATGACCCTGAAAAGATGAAAGTGCACAGTCACAGAACACTTAATTGTTACAAGTTTTGAAGGAAAAAGGGCAAGGACAAGGTTTCCCTGAGCAATAAATAAACCCAGGAGGTTCAAATACCTTTCAGTATGAGCTGATGATCAGCTCCTACTCCTACTCCTCAGTGTCTGAGGATCCATTGCAGAGACAGAACCCGTGAATTCAAGGATTTCTGCAGCAATGCTCTCACATGCCTGGAGTAAGGCTCATTGCACACTTACAGTCACATTTCCATGGACGCCTACTCCTTCCTTTGGGGTGCTGTCAGCTGTTCAGTCCCAATTTCAGGCATGATGGCCTGTCTCTGAGCAGTGTCACAGGCTCACAAGTCTGCATGAAGTTTACAAGAACTGAAGTTAAAGGACTGTCCCTGCAAATCAGAGGATGAGTACATCATTCCAGACAGACAGAACCATTTTGAAAAGGATGACTTTTGGGGAGATTGTGTCATGTACAGACTGCCATGAATTTATCAATGTTTAACCAGGAATTCCAGCTGTCTGAAGGGACTGTTAGCAAAGGAGTATGCTAAAGATCTGCTCTGCTCTTAACCAGAGTAAAAAGCACTTAGCTATAGCCCACAGTCAGCAGAAATGGCTCTGGAAATGTTCACCAGTCAGCCAAGGAGCAGATTCAAGGCATAAGGGAAGCAGGGAATATAGGGAGGGAGCAGAGTCAACACTGGCCAAAGGTTTCCCAGGAAAGTGGGGATCTACAGAAAGAGTCTTATTACTCTTTCTGCCACTGGAGAAATAGGCAGGATGAGGGCAGTGACGGCCCTTGTTATTAGTCCTGCCCCAACAATAGTTATTGCCTCAGGTACTCTTACCTTCTCTAGCTGGCAGAACACCAGCAGCAGCCTGGGTTTCTCAGGGTGGTGGCACAGGTAGAGCCTGGTAGAGGTGGAAGGGAAACCAGGAAAGACCTGAACTAGTGGGGTATCAATGACTTAGAGATGCTGTTCCCTCCTGCCTCCATCACAGCTGGTTCTATGACTTTCCTAGTCCATCCTCTTTCTTCTTTCCCATCTGTTGTAGTTAAGAATTTTGGTAAGTGCTTGGTTGCCGAAGACGACCATCAGCAGTGCACTCCTCATTGAAGTGGCACCAGTGAGCAGCAATTCAGGGAATCCACACATGATATATAGGACTCTGGGCTTTATTGTGAGACAAAAGGCAGGGAACTCATCAGGGTTTCATTTGTCCTCATTAATCAGCAGAAGAAAAAACTCCTTCAGCAGTGCTGACACTTCCAGTTTGGTTTCCTACTAGATTTAGACCAGATGAAACTCAAGTAGCAAGATATTTGTGGAAAAATTAGTAGTAGTTCCTTCTTATTTTGTAAGTGAGAAACCTGCAGAGGGTCAGCTCCTAATTAAATAACAGCAGTAATGAAGTGTGCAGGTGAAGGAAATATCCAGATGGGTTGCTGGTTTTTGGTTTTATGTTGCCACATGCCTTCATTAACTTCAGCTTCTTTAGACAGGCTGTTTCCCTTTGCTCTTCTCCCTGTGCCAGAGGTGGCTCAGCTTTCTCCCTAGGGGCAGAATATGGACTACTTGTGTCCTCCAAACAGGGAGACTGAAGGACTTCCATCACAGGAATTGAGTGGAGGGGCTTACAAAGATGACTGAGCAACCCTTCTCTTTGCAGCGCTGTCAGCTCCTTTCCTTCCCTCCCACCTTCTCCACAGAAGCAGCAGCAGGGACTCTGCCAGGGGCCAAGGCCATCTTGTTGCTGCATGCTCAGAGACACCTACCACAGAAAAACACTTACTGTGATGTCTTGGAGGTGGTTTGGGGATCACATGTGCCTGATTTTGTAGTGCCATGGCTCAGGATGAGAGACAAGCCAGTGCCAGAAGCTTGCCATACTCCTATGGTACAAAACAGCTGCAAATGCATCTTAATCTGCTGCCTAAATTGGGCTGGCCTTTGATTTGTGTCACCACATAAAACAGCAGTATGAGGAAGGCTTGGTGAATCTTGCTATTTTGTTTATCCGATGGGCAAAAACAGCACTTGTAGCATCCCTGGGTTGTAAGCACCATGAAACCAGTGTGAATCTGCGAGGTACTCACTGACTTATTACTTATTACTTATTATTACAGACTTATTTGAAGTCAGACATTATTTCTAAAAGTGCTGGTCTTACACAGATTGTACTGAGAGTAGGTCTAAGCTTACCAGTAAGAAAGAGAAGTGGGTTTCAAGATGGTTTTACCACAATTTCTGGCATCAACTTTCTTCTTGACAGTGTCTGCAGGACTTAGACTCATGAAGAGCATTTGCATAGCCACAAAAATTCTATTTTTATTTGAGATACTTCACATAAATTTTTCCAAGTCCTTGAAACAATAGGCACAGTATAATTGGCCTTCAAGGAGTCTTTGGATACATTACAACTAACAAATGATGGGAACATTGCTGGTATATGGTGTCTTTCATCCAAATAAGACCATGTTCTCAAAATGTTGGGCAAGTCCAGTACAACTGTACAGAGTCATGAATTGCCTGGCTACAGAAGAAAAGTCTGTCATGCAGCCTTGAGGAAGTGTGGAGAGAAAGGTAGGAGGAGATGCACTCAAGAGCCGGGTCTGGGCTGTGCCCAGCAGCATCATGAACACACCCAGCAGAATGGGCAGCCATGGCTCATGCCAAGACACATCTTTCAGCTTTGAAGTGAACAGCAAAGGGCCAGCTCAGGATGCAAGACCTGAAGCACACACCGGAGTGGGTGTTCCTCTCCTCTGCAGGGCTCAGTGAGACTGCAGGTGAGGAGCAATGTGTGTTGGGGTGAGGTGTGTGCAGGGGCACAGCTCACTCACCAGTGCTAAACCACGATCTGCTCTGAAGTGCTGGAGGGATGCCTCTACACTGGATGCATGTCTGCACAGAAATTTGTCATCAGTGCTTCATACAAGTGAGTTGTAAGGAAACCGAGACATGTAAACTGTAATAATATAACTGGAGCTCACCCAAGACACTCAAGGCAACAACCTTTCATTACTGCTGTGAAGATTGACGTGGGACCTAGATGTTTATAGCTTGTTCAAAAGACTGTGCCTTTGACAGCCAGCTGTCCCCTGGCACTATTTTATTGCATTGAGTGATAAAGGGGGAAAAAAGGCCAATTGTTGACCTATTTTTTGTGGCACCAACACTTGCCGTGTGTCATTTCAGGGACTGAAAATTCCCAGACTCACCTCATTTATATTATTTAACTGTGTTACAATGCATGGTTCAAAACTAGGCTGTGGAAGAGTAAATGGCCAACTACGAAATGAAAGGTACTATGAATAAAATCCAATAACGGACCCTAGAGAATAATGGTGAATGGCCAGGTAGCAGAGAAATAATCATTTTACCACATTGAATTACAGCATATCAAGGGAATTGTCATTGAGTCCAGTTTTATTAATGTAATACATAACTGATTCAGAGGCGGCAAAACGGGAACTCCCTCCTGAATCAGTTTAACCAGTGTGAATTTGTGGGTAGACCAGGCCTCAGTCAGAACAAAAGAGAAAATAATCCCCTTGTAATGCAGCATTTAACACCTAGCAGTCAGGTGATAATTGCTTCAGTCCAAGGGGATTAGCACATTGCAACCTCATTATAATGTAAAATGTAACTTCCCTATATGGGGTTGTCTACATGGAAAACTTACAGTGGCATAAACAAAGGTATGAATTCAAACTGATTTAGTTTTGCTGGAGTAATTCCTATTGTGAATTTATTACTCCGGAGAGCAGAAAGTGTTCTGTTTGTGGTACCTTTTTTCCCTTCTTTTTTTTTTCTTCTGCAGTTCAGTCAAATTCAGTTTATATAGTGTGTTTTATAAAAGTTCACCCAAAATGAGAGACTCTGGATGTCAGCCAAGCCCCCCATCCGTTAAAGACACCAGAGCATTCCTAAACTAAGGAAGTATAAGGTTTGGGGGAGTCAGTTTTTACTAACTAGCAAGCTTCATTGTATGGACTCAGGTTAGAACGCATTTAAGGAATGTTTATACATAGAAATTCTAAACAAATGTATTCATGCTGAAACAAAACTATTTCTGATCTCAGTGACAAGTTTGGCTTAATTTCTGGCACAGGATCAGAGGCATGGGATGCTTGTGACATGAAAATATATGAAAATAAGCAATTGCCAGTGGTTTAGTGAGGAGTGAAGTCACCACAAGACCTGGTGCCTGGACTGGCTGCCAGAGTCCTCTGAGCAAGCCCGGGTCATGCAGAGAATGGCTGGAGGTGGCAGAGGGGCAAGATCCTCTGAGAGATGCATGGCAATAAGAGCCTTAGTAAATGCTGATGCTGAGGAATAAGTATACTAATAATTCCATGCCACCCTAGCTGTCCTTGTACTTTGGGCCTGCTCTGCTTTATCCTTATTTCCTCAGGTCAACAGCTCCATGCAGGACTGCGGATCCACCTCCTGGGACTGCAGTGCTGATGCTCTTAGGTGGGCAAGTCCTGAGGAGAGTTTCCAGACATACCTTACTCTTTGATAAAGTCCTGTTATTTATTGCGTCAAGCCGGTTCAGTCACAAATAGCAAAACCTCATTTTATCAAGGACCCTGGACCAACATTAACTAAGGCTCAAGCCCACTCTGAAAATGCCTTGTCCTATGTTGATTTTAAAAGTGATCTCAGGAAGGGAAGGGGTTAAGAGAGCTTTGGCCCGCAGCCACAATGTGCAGGAATGGGGGAGTGCGGGTTGTGAGAGTCTTCTCCCACAGAATGGCAGAATCTAGAGTTTTATCACACACTTCCTTTCATTTCTCCCTAAGGAGCAAGCCCCAATGAGTTCTCACCTGCTGTCATTTTATGCATAGCCGAGGTCACAACAAAGAGTAAAATACGAAAATCTGATCTGCTTTGCTAATGCAAAATAACTTCTTTCTGTATGTAACCTCACACAGGGTTCAGCCACTTAGATATAACAGGCTAAAGATTGCTTTCAGAGGTTTAATTCAATTTTGGTGAGCTTGCTGTGCACTCCCAGAGAATAATGCGGGTTCCTCCCTGCCTTCTCTGAAAGGAATACATGGCAAAGCTCTCCAGGATGAGCTCTTTGATTTCAGATGCACTCTTACACACATCAGTCAGCTCAGTTGCATCCTTCAAATTTGAATCATCTGGGGATTTGGCCGCCTTAGAAACAGTGTGTGTTGCCACTAAGCAGGCATCTACATATCAGAGAAACCTAAGGAACATTCTTCTTCCATGTGCTGTATGCTTTCTCTTAGCAAATGGGCATATACACAAAAGCACGTTTTTCTAAATAGGATTTCCATTATAGGTAAAATAGTATGTAATAGGCCACCCATGTTTCACTCTAAACAAGTACTCTAAGGTTTTTGGCTCTTTTTATACAGGGGTGATGAAAAGCATTTGTTAATTGTGCTGCTAACTTCTCATCACATGCTGCAGTCAGTGGAGTTATGCATCTAAAAATCCAAGCTGGAGGCCTGTCTCTTCAGCCACTCTGAAGATACTGTTTTAAACACCCACTGTACAGTCCTTTGCACTTTTCCTGAAGAATGTGTCATTGCTGGTACAAAATCCTGGCTACACAGACGAACTTTCCATTGTGTCGTGTGTTCACGCCCCACCCCATCCCCACCCTGAATATCCTTCTGATGCTAGTGGAAGCTTTTCATTTGGGATACATGGGATCATACCCGGGGTCATCATCAAGTCCTGCATTTGTTCCCGAGAAGCCGAGGTGACAAGGCAGAAATGACTGTAAAGAGAGAAAAGTGGTGGTATAAATTGATCAAAGTGCTCTTCCTTGCATTGGAAGTGTAGTTGCAAATGTCTCCGGATATTTCTGTTCAAGACCTTACCAGGCTTTACAGACAAATACCTTCCTTTGTAGTGGCACTATTTTCAAGTACTTAGGATTGACAATTCTTTTCATAGAAATTGTTAGCATCAGTAACAGGCAGTAAAGAATCTGTAAAAAGAAACATGTTCAATTTAGTTGGAATTATCTAATGGACAGGGCTATCTATAAAAGCGTTTTTTGCCAAGAAATAAATACTTATCTCCCTACAGCAGTTAACAGTTTGCTAATACTTTATAGGAGGCATTAATCAGTCTGTGCTTGTTCCCCCCCAAAAAATAGAAGAAATTGTTTCTTTCTAATTGCTCTGCAGCATCTTTACTACATTATTCAACTCAGCTTTGATGCTACTACCACTACTACTGCTACTACCACTACTACTACTACTTAGCACAAACATAGCATTTTACATCTTCATAGTGGCCTACAGCATCAACTAATGCATTCCAAAACATCCTGCACTTGAATTAAATAGGTGCACTACTTCAGGTAAATATTTATTTCATTAGCATAATTTGTGGTGTAATTAAAGATTACACAAATGTAACAGAGATCACATTCCTATTCTATGTCTAGGACCAGACCCAGGTCCTAGGATTTCTGCCTATTCTCTTTACCTGCAGCTGTTGTTTGATGTAACTTTCCCATCACATACACGTGTCGAAGAAAAGAGCTCTTTTGGGATAAAGTGTGTGCAGCGCTCTTTTAGGAAACTATAAACTGGAGACATTCTCCAGCCTGGGAAAGGAGATAGTTATTTTTACTCTTAAATTCCTTTGAGGGAGAGGCATTTAGATATGAGTGCAACAAGAGCCATACAAGTACATAGAATGAGCAAGAGCAAGAGAAGGAAAGAAGTGATTAATGTGGCTTGGCTACACCACTGGCTAGAAGATGAAACTGAACAAGGAAACATGAGATTTTGGAGAAAGATTTCTTTCCAACTATGGTCACTTTCAATTTAAAGATACCAGTGGCTCTATTAGCTCTGATTTCAAACATCTCTGACAATAGCCATCACCACCAGTCTAGGAATGACTCCTCTAAAGCAAATGGCTAGAGATAACCACTACCAATCGCTCTTCCCAAGCTGCCTGGTATGCTCAAATCACTCCAAGGCTCCTCTCAGGGCTTGATGGAAGTGACCTGTCTCCAGGGAAGCCTGTCAGAAATCAGCTGAGTGGTGATGTCTCACTAGTGCAGCAGCTGGGAAAGAGCCAGTCCTTGGCAGGAGTCCTTGCACTCACTCCTGTGCCACAGCCAGGACCCCAGGGCCCCCTGTCCTCTGCCCCCTTGCTCTGCCAAGCTGCAAAGAGCAAAGCTGCCAAGCCAGGCCCCTCCACAGCTACGGGTGGCAACATATCCAAGTCCAGTGCCAGCAGCACTGGAAGCTCTGCAGGACACACAGGCAGATGCAAGTACAGCCAGATAAAGGTAATTTCTTCTTAACTCTTGATTTGACTCTGGAGCAGATGTACTGGACACTACCAGTCCTCATGATGTAGACCAAACAATGCTGAAATTACTACCAAAATAGTGGGCATGAAGAGAGTGTCTCAAGACCACTTTTGCTTTTGGTTGCTTAAAGAAGACAGAAATGTCTAGAAAATTCTGGTAACAAAATCAGTTGTGCTTCTGGGAAGGTTATGTATTTTTATAGGTTTTTTTGAGGGGGCGGGGAATAGTCGTGAGACTGTGAATAAAATCAGTAGGTATATCAAACTGCAGCCTAAAAAATCCTGAAACATTTTCCACAGTGAGGACCTTTCTCCTCAGGAGCTGTTTGTGACTCACTGTTCCCTTCAAGCAGGTTAATGTGCCTCTAAATTTCGTGTGACAGAAAATGCATCACAGTGTCAGCTGCATTAGGGAATGACGAACACAGCCCGACTGTGGTACCCTTGGACACCTCCAAGTTGTTCTCAGGAAGGACAGGTGAAGGAAGGAACCTGCCTCAGTTCCAACAAAATAAAGGGTCGTGGCCAGCTCGAGGATGTAGTAAGGCAAGTTCAGCCACTTGTAGGAGCAATCATCAATCTTTCTGAAATGAGCCTCCCAGGCTGTTAGAGGGAGGGCATGCTGAGGTGGAATCTCTGTGACCTGCTTATAAGCAGAAAACTGACTTAGAAACAATGTTTGGCTTCTGAACAACTTCTGCTGTTTTGAAATCACCTTCCACCAGTCCATCACACGTGGCAGGTGCAGCCTGTGCAGCCCCAGGGAGCCTGCTCCTCCCTGTGAGGGGCTGGGACACACCAAGCTGAGGGACACTCAGCATGGGGGCCCAAATTCCACAAAGGTGCTCCTGCCTCTGTTGACCAGGGGAGCTCCCCACAGCTTGTCCTGCTTTTGGGATCCAGCCTTGTAGCTGTCTGCTTCATGGATGTGCCAGCCTGCAGGAGTTTAACTGGAAATATCCCAGTGTGTCTGTGGACCACGACTGCCTTGTGGTGAGAATCTCAGTGCTTTAGCCTTAGCTATCATTACTTCTGCTTTTCTACTGGAAGAGAAAGGTTCACACCCCATATGTGTCTTAACTGGAATTAGGATCATACACACCTCACCCAGAAATTGTCTTTATCTTTCTGGAAATGGGGTTTCCAAGCCACAAGACCTTTATTGTTGTACAAAATGATGCCAAGCTCTGTACTCATGGTCCTAGGGGTGCACTGCACCAGTTACTGAGGAGCTGGAGTCTTGGATTTGGAATGCACTCGGATGCAAAGAGGGGAGCATTCCAGCTCTTTTCTTCTCTGACTCTGGCTGTTGTTATGGTGCATTTTGTTTGAGCTAAAGCTGATGCTGTTAGCTTCCACTATGAGATTTCAATTCCCCTTCACATCTTCATTTATTTCTCTTGGCTTTTTTTTTCCAAATCCTTTTTTAAAAAATTCTGAAGAGTGAAAAAATATACTAAAGCAATTATAATCAGTTCTCATTTGTCTGTCTATGTATCTTTATCTATTCACTGATGCCTTTTTTGCATAGCTCTTGAAGAAATGCATGGTGGGTGCAGGGCAATGAATAAATACGTCCAGCCAGACTCTCATAAAAAAAATCACATCTAAGCGAACTGGTTTTGATCAAATGTCAAAGGTCTCAATCAAACAGAACAGATAGTTTAGGCAACCTGTCTGCTCTGTACCACTTTTTCTTCATCCCTCCTGATGCAACACAGATTTCCAGCAGCTCAGCAGCACAAACATCTGCCTGTGGGGCACCTCTGCAGATGGGCCCCTGCAGCAGCTACGGTGGGTAACACGCCAGCTTCAGTCAGAGTTGTGGTGCGTCTATTCCATGAGTAATCTGCAAAGTCTTTGAAATCTCTGGCTTTCTGGAGTCCTTCAGAGTCCCTTCCTTCACACTATAAACAAACATTGTAAGAAAAATTTACTGAAGCAGTGGTATCCATCTGCTGCTACAACTCCACAAACCCACATTTGCTAGTGAGATTAAGCAGTTAGCCAGACAAGATAGCCACTGGATCAACAAACATAGCTGTAGCATTAAATAAAACCACTGTGTGAGGGAAATTGATGTGAAATGGTCTTATTTCTCAAAATCCCTGAAGTTCTCCCAGGAAGTCTGAGTGGTTTTCCTGTCTAGCTGCATTCCTCCTGATCCTACAACTGCCATTCTGTCCCCCATGCAATCAGACAGGCTTCACAATCCACAAAAGCAGACAAAAGGTTGCATTCATTTCAAATGCCGTTTTTGATTGTGGCTGGTTTGTTTGTTTGTTTTCTTGTCAAAATCAGAAATGTGTTTGTTGAAAAAAAGAGAAGCAACTAAAAGAAGCCCTCAACCCTTCAGGTAACCTTTTGTTTCCACAGCTTTACTCTCATTAAATTATCAGCTATCACGAGACTGTGGATGAAAAATAAGAGCTGGAAATTGTGAGATGTCACAATTCACAGCTGGCAGAGAACATCTGGACAGCGTGGCTGCAGGTAATTCCTCCAGGGACTCCCACCCTGAGGAGGTTCTTCTCACCATTCACAGTGCTCTGTCACACTCTGGGAACCTGCACCTTGGAAGTAATGGAAAGGAACTGCTGCAGCCTTTGTCAGACCCCATGGCTCAGACTCATTTCCGCTGATTTCAGTGAGTATGCTGAGAGCAAGAAGATAAAGTTTCTCTTCCCACAGACTACTGCATGCATGGTAAGAGTGAGACAGGTTTAGAGACACGCTCATCTGTCCAGAAAGGATGGGGAGGATGGAGCAGGCAAGCTTGCTTATCTGTCACCCAGGATGTTTTTGTCCTGTTGCTAGAGGACTACACTTCTTACACAGCATAATGTGACAACTAAAAACCTTTAAAGCCTTGGGAAAAAAAAAAATGCACTGGTGCTTGGAGCAGGTTTTAGTCCACTGCTAATGAGGCCCTGAGGAAAGGCTGCCTATTTGTATATCTGTGTGTCAGGCAGGAGGCCAAGCTGCCAGTCCAAGGCAAGAATGCCACCAAGGCCACTGCCTTCCATCTGCATGTGGCACACTCCACACAGTTACAGCCATGCTGCCGACTGCTGCCTCTGCCTGTGGGGTTCCCTCTGCCTGCGAGGTTCCCTCTTCCTGCCAGGACTGCTGCGTGTGGCTGCTGAGCACTGCTCTTCACAACCAGTTTGAAGCCCACGTTTGTGGAAGGCTTTCACTGTGACCACTGAGCAGAAAGGAACAGGGCTAAAGAGGAATTGGAGATGAGCCACTTCACAGCGTCTTTGGTGGCTGCTGACTTGGGTAGATTTAGGCTGCCATGTGTCATTCCGCTTTAAAGCCCCTGTCTCACAATTTTGTGCTTTCTTGTTTCTCAGGACTCTGGTTTAACCGTCATAGGCATCCCACTGCCCTCCTCTCCATATATCCTTTACAGCAGAGCCATGAGATGGAGTCTTCCATTGCAAGTTTTGCCTTCAGGCCATCAAAGCGTTAAACCTCTAATGTGCTCACAGACAGGCTGTGCCTTTCCATCCTTTCCATCCTTTAGGGCAGGCTTGTATTAAGGTCTAGAACCCCCTCCCTTGGGTCACTCCAAAGGCCATTAAAGTTAGTGGTAGGGCATGTTGTAGGCAGTGACAGGATCAGGTGGGCAACAGCTTCATAATTAAAAGGACTTAAAAAATTCAGGATCAATTGATCAGATGTGGCAACCCATTAGCAGGCAACTGATTTCTGAGATGCTGCCAGTCCAACCTTCAGAAAGCATCCCTAATTCCCAGTGCCAATGAAGATGAGGTGTGTTTGGCATTCCTGAAATGAGTATCAGGAACGTTGTAATGGTAAGCACCCAAAAGTTTCAAGTTTGGAGTTTGTGTAATTCAGAGGTCAAACTCATTCCCAAAACTTTGCCTCCAAAATGTTGGTGGAAATGCTTTGCCACATACAAGTCAGATCTTTTTGTTGGAAACCGTTGTGGTCACCCCTGCTGCTTTACTGAGGACATATTGTTACTATTTTTAAGAGAGCATCTCACTAAGTTTTCCCCCTAGTCTAAGAATAGGAGGTTTTTGGGGAAATAGCTTTATTGCAAAGTGGTCTCAATGCAAAAATGTAACTATCCCTGCTCAAGACAGAGGGCTTCCAAATTTGTTTAAAAATGTATGCATTTGACAATTTTACTGTAACTTATTATGAGTGCGAAGTAAAATAGGGGGATTTTTGAGGTTTGACTTGTATTTCTGCACTTATGTATGATAATTTAATGTAAAAAAAGCCAATTAAAAACAAACTTTGGCAAGAGATTAGTCAAAATATGTGCACTTGAATTTTTTTAGGGTCTTGAGGAAGCATTCCTTTGACATTTGCTTTTTAAAATATGACACTTCAAAAGCAGCTGCTTTGTGTGTTCACAAAGTGGTTTCCATATGCAGAGTTCATGTCAGATGTACAAATATGTATGTGCCCACATGACCATAACCACTGATAATAGGCTAAATAGTTATTTACACAGTGCCTTCTCATGACTGGTGGATCTCTGTTAGTGCTCATTTTATAAGGAATAAGTACAGAAAACAAATTATACCAGTAATAAATGTCCCTACCCTATTCAGTGTGCTAGGGAATGAGCTACAGTTGGTGTCACGAAAAAAGAACAAGCAACCTTTTACAGCTGTCAGGATTTTCTTACCTATTTCTGCAAATGTGATTGTGTCTTGACCTGGTCACATAACTTTTCTGTATCTCATCTTCCTCATTTGCAGAGAGGGTATAATTGTCTCTCTGAGTGCTGTCCAATATAACAAAGCAAAGTGCACCAGGAGCACAGAAAATCACTCCAGGAAAGGGTTGTTCATTGTTATACATAAAAATTGCCTGATTAGCCAGTGCTGCTGTAAAAGATAGGAAGGTGAAGTGCTCAGATGGAGTGAGAACTCATCAAGGTTTTTTTGTTACTGCAAAACATTGTTTAAAATAAGCTGGAGGTTCGGATGTGTTGCTGTGGGAATGGGTTGTGCTCAGCCTGCTGTGCTTTGTTCCTGGCTCGTGGGCCTCTGCTCTCTTGCTAGGCAGCAGCCCCAGCTATGATCCATTCCCTCTCCTGCCAGAAGGCTCTTTCCAGAGACAGTCCCACACCTGCCTTGGGGACTGCTCAGCTGCTGGGCCATAACTGTTCCTCCTGCTAGAAGAAAATGCAGCCTTTGAGACCAAAACCATCTGCTCTGAGCAAACCCCTGCAGGAAAGCCAGGCAAGCGTGAGGTCTCGTGGGGACTGGGAGCGTTAGTGCAATATACAGTCATCACTCGAGACAATTAAGAAATCTGCTCACAGGAGAAGAGATGATAAACACAGAGCTGTGTGCTACCTGGTGTTTATCCTAGAGATTTTGAATTTAAAAGATAAATAAACAAGCAATCTTTGAGCATCAGTCAGGAAGATGGTACAGAACTGTGTCCAGTCAGGACAGAGGTCTGGTTTTGTCAGGGATAAGGAGACCTGTCTTGCTTGTGCCAATGTTTTCATGCACTTTGTCACCCAGATCCCTTTGCCAGCCTGCAGTTCCCATTCCCTGCTTGGTAAAGTGGAGGTATTCTCAGTTCATCTCCTTTTATCCCCAACTTTCCCTCTGCTCTGAACCCCACGTGTGAGCTGTGTGTTTCCAAATCTGCCGTGCTTTCTGGCCCCCGAGCAGCACTGCCTGGGTGCAGTTGTGAGCTGCTGAGCAGGGTGCAGGTGTCAGGGTGTCCTCCTGCCCCAGGGGCTCATGTGGGAACGTGCACTGTCAGCTGGGTCCCCTTACAAAAAACAAGAAGATATGCAGCCAAGTCTTCCTCTGGAGACTGGGGAATGTGTGTGTGTGGAGAGGGTTTGCCTCGTATAACTCTGTGTCCTTCTCCGAGTCCTAGATCTGCATGACCCAAAATTGTTAAGTACAATCCCTTCAGCAGGCCCCAAACTCTTGGGTCACACATGTTGTGATGCTGTTTCTTCCAAGGTGGCAGAGACCATGCCAACACCAGGAGGTGGCAGGCTGGTTTTGTCCTCCATCCTCACTCCATCTCCATTGTATTTAGGACAAGCTGGGGTCTGGTGGCACAAACAGAGCTTCAGTGGGCAGGGAGAAACTGATGGCTTCACATACAGATCTGTCAGCAAGGTGTTCCTAGTCTGGACTGGCCTGAAACTGATGGTGTAGAAACCAACAAGATCTGTGCATTTCAGGACAAAAAAGGAAACTAATTAGACTTCTGCGCTAGGATCATGCCTACCAAATTTAAATAAAGTATCAATATTGATATAAATATCAATATAAAAATATAAAAAATACAGAAATGAAATATCAAAGTTCACAGTCAAAACTTCTGGTCACTAACTGCAGACCAGTAACCCCATGCATCTCCAGGAATTTGGGTGGAAAGAGGAGAATTGGGGGAGGAAGAAAGAAAAACGTTCTTTGTAAAATAAAATACAAACATTCTCATAATTAAAAGAGGAATACAGCCTGAATAACCAAAAATGGACTTTAACACCGACATAAACACACTTACAAAGAAAATAATAAACAAAAAAAAAGTAATTGCCTCCAAGCATTGTAAGCACATTTCTTCCTTGCATTAAAGCCTGGAGGATTTGATGGAGAATTTTTGTGGCAATGCTTGCAAGGCATGTGTCACAGTACAGGAGGGAGGATTTTTCCATTGCATTCTCTGCCACTCTGCAGTTGAGCACCAAAGAGGCACATTTTTCCCTAAATGTGTTCCTGGTTTATTGGTTTTGGTGGAGGTAGTGCTGCAGGAGCAGTGCCTTTTCCAGATGGCATTCTGAAGGCTCATTCTCTCCTGGCTGAGCCATCAAAGGTCCCTCAGGAGACAGGAATTGTCACAACCAACTGGAGGGAGAATTTGTCTTACCCAGATACCCATATCTGGCAGTTGCCTCCACGGACTGCTTAAGATGGATACAGCAGTAATCTGCATCTGCCAACTGCCCTGCTTCACATTTTCACTTAACTTCTCTTTGAAAATTGTCATAGAAGGAGGCTTCCTGTCTTCTTCAGACTTGTCTGTATCCTTATAACCTTTACTTTTATCTTTTGGCAAAGAGTTTCACAGGCCACAAACCTATTCTTTAGGAAAGCACTGTCCTTTTTTCTTTGTATTCGTCAGTTCATCACTCATGGGAGACCAGATGCTGAACTAGAGGAAAGCAGTTTAAAGCTTGTCCAAACTAAAACCTTCTTTTAAAACTCACCCTTACAGGTCTTGTCAGCAGCTCCAGGCATCACCAGAGCATATTGAAAAGCAATTTGTGACATCTGCGTTCTGCAATTTAAGTCTGGGGCTTGCCACAAACTGCTTAAACGGGAAGAGCATTAAAAGGTTAAAAGGACAGCTGTACAGAGCAAGCCCTCCCCAGGGATCCAACATTAGTTGGTCTCAAGGTCCTCGAGGTAGAGAGAGGTTAAGAAACAATTTCAGACACACCACAGAGCATGGCTGAGAAAGTCACTCTCCCACTGCGGTTCTGACCAGGCAAGGAAGAAGCTGAATCTTGAGAAAGACCAGCACTTCATCTTAGCTGAGCATTTCCACCTTTCCTGAGCAACTTAATTGACATCCTGTGTAAATAAGCACATCTTGAAGACACTGCAAGCTTATGGTGGGGAGAACTGATAATCAAGCACAGAGAGCTCCCATCTCTTCTCTGCAGAAAAACATTCAGGATTTGGCCCCAGCAGTCATTCAAAAAATAAGAATCAGGAAGCACAGCACCTGAGCAATGGTGGGAAAGAGCTCTCTTTCCATTCCCCTTCCTCGCTTTTGCACCAGATGTTCTTCCCTTGATCCCCACGTGCAGCCCTCGGATGCCTGGCTAGGACTGCACCTCCTGCCCACCAGCCCTGCTCTCCCGAGTGACACACGCTGCATGGAGCTGGGCACCACGACCCCCATCCTGGCCTGCACAGGTCCTCCATCCCATCCCTCCCACCCACCCTGGCATCAGCTTGATCCCTGACAACCTACCTCAGCAGCCTTCCCTCCCTGCAGTGGAGTGAGGCACAGAGGGAAAGTCGGGACCCTTTCCTTGCTGTGATGTGTCTGGCAGGGAGAAGGAAGTGTTACCTGATAGTGAGGTGGTGATGGGAAACTTCATGGCTTTGATTCCCCACTCACGGGCAAGGGAAATCAGGTACAGGTGATTTTCTTCTTTTTCTCTTTCTTGTCATACTGCCACTGATGAGCAGTTTAGCTAGCTTAAGGGAGCTTTAAAGTGGATTTTACAGATTAGATTATGATCTTAATGTATAGCATTTAACATCCCATCCAGTTTAAATTCTGTTTTTGTAATTCTGAACCAAAATGTTCCACATTGTTTGAAATCAAACTCAGCTCTTTTCTCTGGCATACAGGAACTAGAAAAAAAACAATTCCGTCTTAACTGTCCAAGCTAAAAAAAGCAGTCTCAATGCTCATAAAATAAAATACAGAAATTGAATCATTCAGAAGAAAAAAGATTTTATTTTAAAGCTGTCTGTGACAGTTTGATCACTACTGTGTTACATGCAACAGTCCTACATACACAGGTTGCATATAACCACATGGCAACAAAAAGAAAACAAACTAAAAGAGACCTGGCATGGGCTTGGAGTTTTCCTTCTGAGAGGTGAATTTTTATTCCCACTGCAAAACCTAATTTCATGCCATATGTGTTAAAATCATCACTTCTTACTAGCAGGTACAGTTAAGAGATAAAACAGAAGAGCACAGGGTAATGTTAATAAAACATTGCTTGTTCCCCAACTGCCCGCAGAGACCAGCAAGAAGATCCCTGCACAAGAGCCAGCATGGCGTGCAGCACTGCTTCACATTTCTGCTCTTTCCCAATATAATTTGTTCCACATGCTGTTTACCCACTGATTCTTCCAAACCACGTCTTGGCTACAAGGCAGGTGATGACAGGTCATGGAAAAAAACAGAAGAATTTTGCAGCTTGTCTTGGCTGTACTGAATATGCCCTTGTGCTTGGAACAAATCAAACGCTTTGTGCCATTAACAAACTGTGGCAAGTCCAGTGAGCCTTCCTTCCCTGGCAGGAGCTGGAAAGATGCACCAGTGCTATAAATGACAGCAAGTTATGGGATGACTTCAGTGCATTGACGCTCACAGCAGAGAAAACAAGGTATAGGCTGGCTTGTATGAGCAGATGCATGAGTGCACTTTGGATGGGTGGCAGGGGACAGGGAGACTGTTCTTTGCAACCAGTATGTGCCACACCTTCCTTTACTGCCTTCCTGGAAGCTGCCCTTGGAGCAACAATCATCCACAAATTCCTTGTCCTACAAGCTGATGAATATGGCAAGGTTTACCTCTTCATTGTGTCAAGGCTTCACAGTCAGTAAAGGTAATACCTCCATGAAAACCCAGAAATCATAGCTCATGCTGCACAAAACTAATCTTTAATAAACAGACATGAGGAAAACAACCTCCTCTTTTGCAAGTAGTCCTTACTCTGCAACATGCAAAGGGAAGGAACTGTATATCTCTGGCTCCACTGGCTCCCTTGGAGAGTGAAAGAGAGAGGTGGTTCCTTGGTAGTGTCTTCTCTGCTTCTCTGGGTACCACTGAGGGAGAGCCCAAGGCTTCACACCTGGGATCTGAGCAGTGGAAGTGAAAGGCTAAGACAAGGAGGAGAAATGTGACATCTGGAGGTTGTGTTGCTCCAGTGCCCATGTCTTGTCCTGGCAGGCACACATCTGGAAAGGGCAGTACAAGCAACGGGACTGAGCCTGAGTGTGGGCTCAATGGCAACTGAATAAATGGGCATGGATTTGCTTCAGTACATTATTTTTGCTGCTGGACCCCGCTGAATTTATTTGACCTGGAAGTGACCAATCATCTCCCCAGCTGGGAAGAGAACAGCAGCACATGCTGTGACCTGTATAAAAATCTAAGCTACGATGGCCGAGAGAAAGAGAGGAATTTGTGGAGGTATATTTATGTGTCTGTGTCAAAAGATCAAGTCTACAAAATCACTGGATTGTTACACCAGTATGATATGTCTCTGTAGCTAAAGATGAATGGAGACAGAGGTGGAAAAATGACTGTTGTGCCATGCAGTTCATCTAATTTATCTCTATGACAATGTATGTCCATTTTCTGCAACAGTTTTTGGCTAGTTTTTCAATGTTTCAAGAAATGAAACTTCCCATGAAAAGTTACTTCATAGATCACATTGAAAATTATCATGGTGTTTGTTTTTTTTTTTAATTTCAGTCAAAATTTTAAACCTACTAATTTCATTTCAATACTAATAGATACATCATTCTGAATCTCACTTGATGCCTGAATCTCTCAAAAATCTACAGATAACCAGACCTTTATCAATACGGTTCTTTCATTTAGTCTTTTCAGTGATAGAATTATTTTGCCCTGCATGAATTCTACCAGTTTTTCCTAGTAAAACAATGCAAGATTCCTTAAACCCCAGCCATCAGCTGCTCTGTGATTCTGTTTGCCATGGCAAGTCAGTGCCTGACTGCCTCTTGTCTTGCTAAAGAGTCTAGAAGATCTTAGATTTCATTGGAATTCATGAGGATCTACTTTTAGGGAAAATTAAAATAATCCAGCACTAGAAAGATGTTAGAATATGGCCATTTATTCATAGGAATATTCCACTCAGCTACTCTTGCCCAGCTATTTGACAGGACTCAAAAGCTGTGAGTACACTGGGGGCTCTCCGAAGCACTGGGCTACCCCAATGCCACATGCTTTTCTTACCTTCTGCACAGCCCAAATGTGCACTCTTCCTCTTTCAGTTTATTTCCCCTGTAAGACTTACCAGTGCACTGAAATCCACACATTCAGAATCCAGCTGTGCCGCTTTTTGGGAATAATTAATTCAAAAATTGTTTCTAAGCTAAAAACTGCTAAAATTTCTGCCTTCCTCAAGACTGCCTCTTCATCAGGTTGTGATTGGCAGTTTGGAGTTGGTATATCAGTATTTCCTTGCATGTGCCAGCATTAAAGGAAAGCGCTTGCTCCTGTCTCCAAATAAGAGACGTTTTCCATATGTGCACTCTCCCCTCTGTCCTGCCTAATGACTATACATTAAGATATTATGCAGGAAAGGCTGCAACATTTTGTAGCATATGTCTGTGCAAGTGAGAAGCGTGTCTCACACCTGCTCCTTGGCTTTGGGATATTATTTCTCATAACTCTCTTACTGCCTGGCTGGCTTGTGGTGCTGCAGGTTTCAAGTGGAGAAGCAGGGCAGCAAAGCAGGGCTTCCCCTGCTTGGGGTGGCAACAACAGGAAAGCCTGTGGTCCCTTCTGTGACACTGTGCTCATGGGGAGGGCATACCCTGCAAGAGGTAATGGCCAAGTCCTTTCAAAACAAAGCTGCCAAACCACTTCCAAAGGAGCCTCAGAAATATTCACATGGAAAGAAAGCTTATGACTTCTTCCCTCATTCAAAATTCAGAGAGCTGGTCAGAAATAGAGACCATGTTCCTTTAAATAACATAAGCATTGCTGCAGCAGGATTACATCTGTCACAGATAAAAATGCTCTATTTATGCCTTATTGTAATCCATTCACTGGTTTATGGTCCTTGTGTCCTTCAGGGAGTGTTGGAAACCCACACGGCGCTCCCAAGCGCTACATTTTGCATTCGTATCTCCAATTCTGTTGACAGATGTGTACAATCACACTCAGCAGTCAGACAACTCCCTCTTGACTCTATCAGAGGAAGAGCAGGAGGGCAAATTATTTCAGCTGAGGTCAGCATTAACTCAAGCTCAAAATAACTCCCTCCAGATACACCTGTTTCAGACAGAAGCATGCGAGTAGGAGATGATCTTCAGTGAATTCCAGCCACTTCCCTATTTCACATTCTATTTGTGGGCTCTGCCATCACACATGTAGACAGCACACATGCACTCAATTAAGCCAAAAACTCTGCAATCAACCAGATAACTGAGAAAAAAATTACTCTCACTCTGCAAGTGGAATGTAATGGGTTAGTAAACACATATTTCCCATTTTATGTATAAGCATTGAATATGTAACTACATCATGTTCCTGGAGGCTTCAGGGAAAAGATGATCACTTTACTGAGGACAATCCATTAAAAAAAGAGGCTGATTAATGCATTAATGTTAAATTAAACAAAGGTTTCTGAGAAGATACTGTTTAAACAATAGTTTCCATTTTCTCTTAGCGTCAATTGCTGAGAGTATCAGATTCCTTGTTCTTAGCCTTTCTATACCAAAAACCAGCTTCTTCTCTCATTCCTTATAATGGGCAATTCCTAATAAAGCTGAATAGTTCCAAACAAATGTGATGAATCACTGATCCTCATTCCTTTTTGCCTTGTGATCAGAGATCCACCCGTCCTCCAGGGCAGGGACTTATTTTTTTGACTGTGTTCCACCCAACCTCAGTTTGAAGGGATCCTGGTCTCGCTGTATGCCACTGAAAATCAGGGATGTCAGGGAATATCTGGAAACAGAATCACAGTTTTTGTCAGTCTCAGTTATCAATATTGGTGTGTACTGGCTAGTGTCTCCAAAGTCCTTCACAACTGCATCTCAGATAGTCACCTGGGGTTTAAGCAGAGATTCTCAGAAGGGTGTAGGAAGTGAAAACAGGACTTTGCTCTTGAAACCATTATTGTTCTTGAAATAACCCTTAGTGGCGTAGATCTGTTCTCTTTCACATCCATTTAAACTAGAGTTTAAACTCCCAAGAACTGGGAGATTTTCCCTGAGTAACCACAAAGCTTCTTATAGCTGGAGGCCAAAGCTGAGGGGAGCTACCATCATATTAACCTCAGGCAGCTCTGATATTTTTTTCTGCAGTCCTCAAAAAATAATTGTAGTAGCAGGTCTGACTTAAAATAAAAAGAGCTGTAGCCCCCTCACAGCAGGTTAGCAATCTGTGCAATTGGACATAAATGCTGATAACAAGGCCTCCTTCCAATTAGGAAGCAATAAAACAAACTACATCAGCAGAAATTCCTGCGAGCATATTCCTTAAGGCTTCCTTGTGCTCTCATAAAACACAAACATTTTTACCATGCAATAGCCCCAGATTCACCAGCTGCTCACAGGTACACTTAAGCACTGCTTCTTTGTGAAACTACACAAAAAAGATTGCTTGGTGTTGCTGCTGAGGGTCAGGGCTGGAGGGACACCTTTACACAGGAGAGGCACAGATGGACAAGCACAGACACAGAGCTGCAACCTCTCTGTGCAAGAGGAGTTTGCTAAGGTAAGCTGAAACCTCTGTGTACTCATTTTAATTTTCAGAAAGCTGCTTGAATGGAATGTACTTGGAAAACAAATGTGTTTTGAGAGCAGTCACAACAAATATAAAATGTGGGTTACACGAGGCTCTGAGATTACACCCCCAGAAATATTCTGCCCTTGGTTCCCTCTGTCTGAACTTGGAGGGATGGCTTCTAATGCTGCAGAAAGACAGGAGTGCTCCTAGAGATATTCAAAAGACAAATTGTGCAGTTCATTTTTCATTCATGTCTACACGGTTCCCCAGCACAGACAATTAGATTGTTTGACAGTCTCAGCCATTTCTTACATTGTCAGAACTGCCTGGCCCCCAGGTGAGGCTCCCTGGTGATGGTGAATCCTGTGGGCCTGTGGTCTCCACCTTCCCCAAGGTCCAACCACAAGTTGTTGGCAGCGTGTCTGTGCACTGCACGTGCAATGCAACTGGATTTTGACATTGCTCTGGAGCACTGAGGAAAGAATGAAGAGAAATGAGGAAGAATTAAGAGCATGAATTACTGGACTCATGACAAAACAGTCAATGGCTGTATTTGACTTCGTTTCTGGAAGGTCACTTGTGAATGAACTTGAGGACTCTTGGACAAGAAAAAGTTTCTTCTGGGGTTCAGGGAATAAAACACATCATCAAACAAAGGTTAAAAAAAAAAAAAAAAGACCAAAGAGAAGAGCTTATAAGATGGCACAGAACTTGATATCAGTGTTGTTAACTCTGTAAAATATATTTTTTTGGGTTTTTTTTATAAAGTGCAGGCATGACTACTTTTCCCAGATTGCTGAAAGGAGTGATTTCACTGCTCGCCTGAATGCAAAAGGCACTGCCAGAAGATGAACAGCCCTTTCTGGGGCCAAGGTCACCTGGCAGGACTAGGGTGGGAGCAGGAGAGGGGCCACAGCACAGCAACCTGACAGAACAATCTCCCACTTCCTTGATGCAGCTGACCTAGAGACTTCCAGAGCAGAGTTTTAGTCATGACCTAGGAAGAAGTGGTTTTTCTGGCAAAGGGTAGCAGCACTGACTCTGGGAGACTGGAGTTCAGTAGCAGGGAATGGAGATCGCCAAAAGAGGTTTCTAACAGCCACTTTGGCTGTGATCTTGACAGACATTTCTGTCAAATCAGCCTGAATCATCTCCAGCACAGCTCTGTCTAGGCAAGAGACATAAGATTTATAACAATCTCTTGGAACAGTTTTATAAATGCCTTGTAAATGACTTCTTTGATTTGCACATAACCTTCTTCAATGGAGATACTGAGCATCACTGAAGTGATGTAGCTGTCTGTGGACTGGGTATATATGAGCTAATCTTTCTGGTGGCAACAACCTTCAGCTCACGGTAGGAATGGCCCCTTCACCTACAGTTACGATTCATGATTATGTTGAAAGCTGACAGCTCAGCATGCCTGTGTCTGTGCCAAAAGCCTGCATAGGATGCCTGGACAAAGCCCAGGTGAGGAATGGAAAACTATGGTTGGTCTGGCTAAGAGACCAAGTCAAGTCCCCAGAATTAGTGGCAAACCAGATGGCACAATAAGGTAGTTCAGGACAAATACCCCTATTTAGATATGTGTGAGGCTTAGGCACCTCTGCCGTGTTCAAAAGAATGTCTCACAATATTAAGGAGGGATGGATTGAGTGGGAACTGTTCCATATCAGCAAGATCCGCCCTTACAGTCAGTGCAGACACATTTTTCTCCCAAAGTAACAGGTTTGTAACTTTGGCAGTGAAGCAGAAAGCATGGGATTTTCTGCAGGGAGTTTGCCCTCCTGGAGGAAGACCCACTGGTAAGGTGGAGCCCTTAGATATTCCAGATATTCCAAATTTTTCAGGGATGGGGCAGAAGTTCTTTTCAAACATGGTAACACAGAGACTTCAAAGGTGTTACTCAGCTGGTAAGAAATATTTTCATGGCTCCTGAGAAGTTCTAAAAGCTAATGAAAAGGTAATAATGTGAAAACAGAAAAAGGAATAGGTGGTGTGAAGTGGTGGAAGGTTGAGGAGAAGTGTCATGTGAAAGAAAAGATGGAAGGCAATCAGGTATATGTCTGAAGTGTGAGGTGTGACTTCTGTAAACCCCACCAGTCTTCACAGGTTTTATAAATATGGGCTGTTGTGTAAAGTGAACTACTAGAGATATTTCCAAGGGCACAAACAAAGTCAAGAGCTAAGTTAAGAAAGACTAAATAGGTTGTTTAGTTTTCAGCAAAGTGCTAGAAACAAGACCAATCACTAGATTGAAGCAGCAACAGCACATAGAAGGACACGGAAACAAAAGGGTGCATATCCAAAGCCTACAGCAAGAAGCGTTAGCTTGCTGCAAGAGAGAAGAATCAAAATCTATAAAAGACTTTATTGAATAGGATGAAACAGATGCACCATCAGGAGTTAATAATAAAGGATTGTTGCAAACACATTTCATACTGTTGGGGATCTCCGCAATTTCCTTTGATTAGAAAAGAGGTTTTTGGTGGAGCAGTCAAGAAACTTTCTGTAGAAAAACACTCAGTCATAAAAATATTATATTAACAAAAGCATTTAGATATATGCATGTGCATGCCTCTGAATATTTGGACCGACATGGATGAAATTCTACGAGAAATAAATTACAGTTTTTGAACTGTTCTACTTTTCAACACTAGAGCTCTCTTTACAGACTTTTATTGCTTTTCAAGGATTCTTCCTGCACAAGTAGATAAATTGTAACAGTTCCGTACTTTTAAATGTGTCTTCTCATATGCTGTAGAATTGCTTACGTCCTATTGAAGATTTTTTTATGATTCTTTTTTGCTTTTATTGAGAATATTAAAAGAAAAGCATATAATAGTTAAAAATTGGCTGGTTTGATTCCCACACTGATCTTTGTGGCTGGGAGCTGCCAGAGATATGTTTGTTATGAAAGAGAAGAGGAAACACCTTGTGCATTGCCCTTGGAAATTTCCACAGATATGCATTCACCTATTTCTAATTGCACATGGTGCAGCCTTGCAGTGGGAACCTGAGTCCTCTCCTTTTACACCCAAATAATGGCAAATGGATGACATGACCGAAATATATCAGTAGGAGCTTTCTATAACCATGATAGTACAAGGACATGGGTAAGACAGGGCATTTGTTTAGAGCTGCCTTCACAAATAAGCACCTCTGTTTTGTGCACTCATGTCTCCTCCTTGCACACATTTAGGAGTGGTGAGAGTTGCGTAGCTTGCAACTATCTGTAATTCTGAGACTTTGCCCCTCTGACTGTCTTTTATTAGACTAAATAGAATGGCTGGGAAAGATCATAGAGGGTTTCTAGCATGTAGCACCTCTGCTAGGTCTGAAACGTAGCAGCTAACCAGAGCTAACAGCAAACCAAAACCAGTTTCCCAGAATTTGGTCCCTCCATGCACAGAGCTCCCGTATCCTGATGTTCCTCTCAGTCATTCCCTCTAGCTGAAGTCAGCCAGTATGATACTGAATCCTGACACATTTGCCTGAAGGAGATGGTTTAAGGGAGGCATCTGGGAGAGGACAAGAGCAATAAACAGACCAAATTCACTGCTCTGGGAAGTGGGCAAAACTTAATTGCTGCCGACAGTGAGCTCAGTTACGCGTACAACACTGGGAAGGAGATGCAAAACCTAAAGTGGATAACTTAGGCAGGCATTGCACATCATTCACTCTATTTATATATGTTTTAAATGGGACATCCCTGTGGCAAATAAAATAATTTTACAGCGTCTGTCACTGTGGGGTTGTTTTCTTGGGATGCTTCCCTTGATTAACAACAGGGCCAGGATGGCTCAGCAGCCCACTGCTTTGCTTTTGTGAAAGCAAACCCCCAGACTCTCCCAGAATTCTCAAGCCTTCCTCTTTCTTAACGGGTTCTCGGCCCTGCAGTTTCCCCCACACTTCCCCAATTAAAATGTTCCAGCCCTGGGCGTGGGAAGCCGTGCACAGCTGTGTGTCCATCTTCCCAGCCCGCCACTCTGACGGCTGGAGCTGCTGGCCAAAGCCTTGGAAACAGATTTTTAATTTAGATTTCTGGCCAAGCTGTGGCCTATTTTAAGCCTTTAAAAATACTCTGGATCTCATGCAGATCTTCACTGCCTTTAAGTAAACCAGTGGCAACAGCATAATTGAGCTTCCCAGTGGCAGCCCTGGGTAAAACTGGGAGCAGGGGATCAGGATCCTGCCCATGGTTTTACAGTTTGCACAGAGGATAGAGTAGCTTCAGGTTTTGTTTCAGACTCTCAGCAGAGGCAGACCGTCTGCTGTTTTGTCAGTTTAATGGGAATTTAATGTATCTTTTTCTTCTCTCCAGATGTGTTAACAGATACACAGATCCGTGTCTTTATAGCCAGATCCCTGGACAAATGTGCAAAGATGATAAGGGTGCAAAGAGCTTTCCCTTGTCCTCTCCAGAATGTGTCACAGGCTGTCCCAACCCACAGGGTGTTCCTGCTACCTCCCTGCTGCTCCACAGGACCTCACAGCTGGGCTGGCAGGGAGAGCCAGGGAGACAGCAGCCCCTGGCACCAGCTGAGTCCTAGCAAAAAAAATCCCTTCTCCAGAGATCTGTGGGAAGTCCTGCTGCAGGGCATCATAGCTTTGTTATCAGCTCTCTCCCAGCAATCCCTGGACTTTTCCACAAGGTGCCCCTAGCCCAGAACTCTGCATCTGGCAGGATAAGGGGAAGCAGTGGGCAGGGGAACCATATGAGCTTGGCCATCACCTACAGATCACGTCAAGTATTTCTCAGTCAGGAATATATTTAGTTGGGAGACAAGAAGGTTTTTATGGAATCAGAGCAGTTAAATTCTGAGGTGGACTTTCCTAAACAGGAAGACCAAAGCTTGTTTAAAGTGTGGTTTAGGATGTGACTGTGCTTACATGGTGTAGTGAGCTGTGAGCTGGGCTGCAGCAGTCCTTGGCCCCCGGTGCCCGAGTGAGCCAGCTTCTCTAGGGCAGGTGGTGCAGGGCTCTCATTCTCCAGGAACAGGGACAGGCCGGGTTGTGCTGCCACAGCATAACAGGGCTCCTCTGACAGAAGCAGTGTCTTCACAGAAGGAAAAGCTCTTTGTCTCATCTTTTACACAGGGCAAATAGAGACATCAAACATCAACTTTCTTCTGTTGCCAGTGAGTGTGGTTAGAGTTTAGATCAGACACCTAAGGAAGATGGTCTGAACATGAGCTGTTCCTGTCATTTGCTCTTCAATGTGGAGCATAGATATTCAATTCAAATATAAAGGCACCTGGAGACAAATCCATAGCACCAGCCTGGGGACTGGGTTATTCCCTGCCATCAGTCTGAGGCATTGCTATGTTCAGTGACATGCTCTTCTCTGTGCACAGTGATTGAATGAAGACTGTGCACTAGTTTGCTGCAGCACTTTTATAAATCCCTCCTCAAACCTAGCACTTCCTAAGCCTGTGTTCTTCTCAGTCAGACCTTGTTACAGCTGTGTCTTGATGTTAGTATACTCTGCCACCCATCACTACAGGGAAAATGACAGCAGCCAATTTCTGTACATTGGAACGACACGGGCTAGTTATAAGGTGTCCACTGTGATTCAGCATTTGCTGAACTGTTAACACAATTCTTTTCAGTGAGCAGCTGACAGTGCTCACTGAAACTGAAAATCTAACTGGAGAAAGAGACTTGCACAAATCTGCTGTCCTGTAAAATTTGGTTTTGAAATCAATGGCAGTGCAGTCAGTTTCCCTGATGCTCTGTTTTGTTGTGTTTTTTTCATCACAATTTTTCCTTCAAATGCTGTGCTGATTTATGCGTAATCAAAATTCATACAGAAAAAAAACCAGGGGACATGAGTGACACAATACAGCTGCACAGAAGCCTGGAGAGCTATGCAGATTTAGGCAAGTAAAGCAGACATATCATGATCCCTGACCTAGCAGCTCTGCATGTGCGAGAAAAGCTTTTGAGAGGAGACAAGACTTGTGTGCTTCAGGCAGCCTTGGTTAGGATGAGATTAAAAAAAAAAAAAAAAAAAATCATGCAGTTTCTCCTCACCAGACAACAGCACTGCCTGACCATGCAGGGTAAGATTTTGACTCAGTGGCAGCCACTTCCTCACTCCATCCCTATGGTGTCATCCCTGTGGATCTGACTCTGTCCTGTTTGGAGATCAGCTTGGAGGGGTGAAAGTGATGGGGTCTCAGAGTGGACTTTAGGAAAGGGACAGAGGGTGAGTGAAGCGGACCAGAAACTAGATGCTGATGGGCAAGGGAAAGGAAGCAGAAAGGCATGTTACAGGTTTGGAAGTCAGAGTTGAAGTCATCAAGGGATATATAACACAAACTGATAGCCAGCAATATGTGCAGGAACTCAAACAATATGGGGATTCCAATAACAGTAATTTTCAATTGGAATAAAGATGCCATCCTTCCAAGAAGACAGCAATAATTAGGGAGGAAGTGATTTCACAAAAAAGCATAAACAGAGATCAGCGCTTCAGGGTAGGAGAAGTGAGGAGCATGGTCCCTTCCCCTTGAGATAACCTTGGGGTAAGGTCCAGACTGGGAGGGAAACATCAGAAGTCAATGTGACTTGGCACTGGCCATCGCCACGGGAATGTGATATGTCAGACTCATTTCTAAAAACCCTGTCTCTGTCTGTCTCAATTATCAAGGACTGAAGCACAGACAGCTCTTGTGCAGACTGCACAGGATGGGGCACGGGCACACAGTGGGTTCCCAAACCTGTTCTTTGGCCTTGCCAAGGTCTGTCCCCTCAAGTAAGAACCACTTTTTCCTTCTTTCCTCCAAGGCATAAGTCTCTTCAGAAAGAGATGGGAAACAGGCCAAGGTTCAGTTGGTCTTAATCTTTTCCCTTCTGCCTCCACCTCATGATTCAGGTCTCAGGAAGGGATGTAGCCCCAGTCTCCACCATGCAGCTACATCCTGGTTCTGTGGCAGATGATGCAGACACTGTACAAACACTGTTCAGTAGTGGTGGTGGGGGTTCAACTCCTACAGCACCCCAGAGTAACCATGTCTGGTCTTCCTTTAAACCATCACTTACCTTTTGATCTTCATTCAGCGCACAGTTTGAGTGATAAAGGATGGAAACAAAAGTTTTCTGGCACAAACCTGTAAATGTCACCTTTGTGAAGCAGTAATTCTTGTGTGCAAGTTTGCATACAAAAGGGACAAACCACTTGTGTAAGGGTATTAAATTCTAAAGTCAAAAGAGGATTTACTGTGGAGTTTAAGACTGATCAGCTTTGTCACTTTGCATTCATCATTTTAAAAATCAGATGAAAAGACAGCTTGCTTGCTTTATGGTTTCTGAGAAACATGGTTTAAGAAATAAAAGTATAAAACTGTATTGCATCTGCAAAACAAGCCATAGTAAACAATATCTATTCATACTCTATGTAAATTCACGCCCTAGATTCACAAACACTAGTTCAGAAACTTGTTGGCAGGAGATGCAATAGACAAATATACAGGCTGCTGGCAGAAAAAGCACTTCCATTATTCATTTGTCACTGGTACCCAGGACTGTGATGCTATTCAAGGTAATGTACTGTCTCAAAATAAATCTTTTATCACTACTCACTTCAGCAGCCAGAGCTGGTGGTGTGCACAGGCTCATACAGATACAAGGCCAAATGACAGCCGTCTCTTGCTGGAACTACTCCATTGTAACACAGTTTCATTTAAATGCACTGCTCTTTTAGAGGGTTTTATCAAGTTAATGGTCAGATGTGGCTGCTGATGGACTCACTGCTGATGTGTACAGGGCCTTATGTGCACAACATCTAACAAGGTACCTTTATAGCAAAGTCCAGAATCTGTAACAGTCTGCAGAAAAGTAGCAATGATGAGTGGTTGACAGCACTGGAAAAGGTGAAGGGACTTTGTGCTTCCCTGAAGTCTGGACCACCAGAATGATAACAAGACCCAGAACAGAGAGAAGCAGAAAGATAAACTTTTAAAAAGTCATTCTTCGTTAGGCTGGACTAATGTTAGTGTAAATGAAAACTCTGTCCTTGAAGAGATGAAACAGTATATGGTGTTAATAATTTTGTTCCCAGGTTGAGTCCATCTTATTTGCATCAAATTAGGGTTTTCATCAGTTTAGATGCTTGAATAGATTTGAAAATTGACAAAAAGAAGAGCAAAAATTTTCAGCTGAAGCTTTACATAACAACAACACTGAAAATATATATGCACAAGCACATTTAACTACAAATCCATACAGCAACAAGCAATAGCAACTTTACTTGTGCTTCATAGAGTATTTAAGTTTAAAACTTACCATTCAGAGCCCTTTCTTCTGTCTGGAACATGATGGAGGGGTTTTAGTGTGTGGAATCTTAAGCATAGCAAGGGAGACTATTTTGTCATATAAAAACTCCACGAGATAGGAGGAACAAGGCAGAGAAAGATAGTTCCCACAGAGACTGATATACTTTTTTTCTAGTTAAGTGGTGCTAAAGGTCTTTGTACCAGGCTAAAAGACTAAAATGAGAAGTACTTAATAACCTAATAAAATATCTAAATGAGAATTGGTGGAGATTTCATGAAATGAGGGGAATTGAAGAGGGCTTTTCTTGCATGTTTTGGATCTAGTTCATAATATGGCACAGCCTTTCAAATGCAGTTGTATTCCCCTGCTGTCTTCTCCTCCAAACACAAAGTGAATAAATAGTAGCAAAAAAAAAAAGAAGGAAGAGGAAAAAAACCCCTTTTTTTTGAAGAGAAAAAGAACAGCATTTGTGAGGCATGAGGCACACAAGGGAGCCACTGCTCCCACAGTCATTATGGGACAGGAGGACCCTCCAAAGACATAGATCTTGGCTCTAATAGACTCACCTGGGGGCTGGTGATGGCAGGAGATGGGCTTGTGCTCTGAGGAGGTGAGAGCAAGGCTGGCTGCTGGGGAGCCAGCAGCACACATGGGAGGGAGCACGAGCTGACAGGATTCTCCTGTAGAATGCAGGGTACTGTGCAAACAACATCCAGGTGAGGATCCCTCCCTCCAGTGAGAGGGACAGTGATGGGAGAGCACCTGTAGCACTGAGCTTCTAGAAAAGAGGGGCTAGAACAGCTAAACTGCAGCTGTGAGGTGCTGCTCACGGCTGTTGGAATTGCCCCCAGTGTGTGGCAATGCAATTGCCCTAGTTTTGGGATCCCCCACACCCTGATGGCTCAAAGCAGAACCACTGCCCTGGAGAAACTCTGGGTCCTGTGGGGACTCTGCAGGGACTTTTGCCTGCTTCCTTGCTGCTCCCTGAAGAACTGCCAGGCATTGCTGGTGCTGGACCCCAGCTCTGTTCTTTCCCCATGCCTCCAGCTTGCACCGGTGCCTGCATATATCTCAGCAAAGCTGTGGTCTTGCACCTGCTCCACATGGGTCCTCAAAGAGCTCCAGGACCATGACCAAAGAGAGGTATAATGGCCCAGACCACCATCTGCAAAATCAAATTCCTTCTGTGGCATGAGGGCCAGCATCCCTGCTTCCTCCCCTCCACCAGCACCCATGCCAGCAGCTGTTCTCCTGTGGGTGGGCTCAGAGAAGTCACTTTAACAGCACACTTCCTCTCTTGTGTCCGTCTGGCCAGGACTGATTTTACACAGGAGGGGCAGAAAATGGCACTTAGATATGCAGATGCATTGGCTGGGGGCAAGGATGTGCAGTACAACACGCTTAAGATAATTGTGGATGTAGTTCTCGGAAACTTACTCCTCGAGGGTTCGATTAACAAGGATGTCTTTGCTTCTCAAAAAGATGATGATGGAAGTTGACAGAGATAGTACAGCTTTAATCCAGACAAGGAAAATACTGTCATTTAAATTAATTTCATAGTTCCTGTCATTTACTGCAAAGACAGCAGCAATACTTAAAGTCCATTTAGTAACACTAAACCCCTTGGGTTTTCTTTCCCATATATTTGTTTCAATATATAGGTTTTTGTCCTTCAAAATCCTTTGAACGCTATCCAGGTTTCCAGGTCACTTGAAATCCCTATATTTATTGATCTTCTACATTTTAATCCACTTCTCACTGGAGAATGCAGACACCACAATTCAATAGTAGAATCAGTCTCATGTGATAAATTTTAGTCCATCTTTTGGTAAATAATACAAGATTGCCCACTTTGGCTGGAGAGTGTTTGGTCCTGCTTTTTCTGCTGCACACCTGTATAAACTGAAGACCTCTGCTTTTTGTGCAGTGTGGCTGTTTCTTCTGAAAGTGCCTCTAAATGGTCTTGTTCCACATCTGGTGACCGGGCCATGAGCAAAACCTAAGGCAGGTTCTTCAGTTTTGACCAGCACTGCTAAGTCTTTCCACATAGAAGAGAAACTGTGTCTATTTAGTGGGATAAGTAACTTTTTTCTTTTTTTTTAGTGTGTTAGATCAAAGACACTGTCAATAGGGGTCAGGGGAGACTTGGAATAGTTCAGAGGAGGATTCCTGCATTTCAGCATCAGGATTCTAAAATGGAATGTCCAATTCCTTCAGAGAATTACATTCCCAACAAGATGTACAAAATAGTTAAGAGGTTAGCTTTCTCTGGTCTAGTGCTGGTTGTTGGTTGTAGACATGTAATGAGCTGAAAGGATGGTTACAGAAAACTAAAAGCAAACAACCATATTTATGTGCAAGTGGGAAACCTCTTAAACCAGACAGTGAGGCAACAAGAGACACCCCAGTGAGGTTTTAAGATGTTTGTCAGCACCTGTAAAAGCAAATCAACAATATTACTCATCAGGGAGTCCTACTGGGCTTCCTCAAAGCTTATGCATTGTGCAGGCATGGGTCTTCTCAGCAGTGGAAGATTCCCTGGAACAGGAGCAGGCTTGAGCACTTGCCTCTGTGCCTCACACCAATCCGAGCAGATAAACTCAGGCAGGGCCTGGCAGCTGAAGAAATAATTTGTCTTTTCTCCTGACCTACAGAAAAGTGCTGGGATGGAGGTGGAACTGATCATTTCTGCTAATGGCATCCTGACTTGTGTAAGCAGTTGTGTGGCCAGCAGGGCCAGGAAAGGGAGCATTCTCCTGGCACTGGTGAGGTCACATCTGAGATCCTGTCTTCAGTTTTGGGTCCCTCACTACAAGACAGACACTGAGGTGCTGAAGCAAGTCCAGAGAAGCAAAGTGGAGGTCAGTGTCTTCTCCCAGATGACAAGTGACAAGACAAGAGGAAATGGCTCAAGCTGTACCAGGAGACTTTTAAGTTGGATATTAGGAACATTTTCATCACTGAAAGGATTGTCAAGCATTGAAACAGACTACCCAGGAAAGTGGTGGAGTCACCATCCCTAGAGGTATTTAAAAGATGCATAAATGTGGTGCTTAGGGACATGATTTAGTAACAGTCTTAGCAGTGTTTGAATAACAGTTGGACTTGATCTCAAAGGTCTTTTCCAACATCAGTGATTCTATGTTTCTATCCTCTGCCCACACAGTGCCTTCTGTTACTTGTTTTGCCCCTTTCCTGATGTCCTTTGTCTTTCCTGGTGGTTCTAATGACCACAGTCGTGTCCCCTGAGCATCACAATATTCATCACCACACACAACGTCATGAAGAATTTTCATATGCATACAAAATATCTTTAGCTAGACCAGCAGTACAAAATGAATCTAGAGTTTGATGGCCTCAGAAAGTCAGAAACTGCCACGTTTGTGAGCCCAAAGTCTACAGCATCCATTCCTGCTCCTCTGTTGCCCTGGCTTCAGACCAGCACCCCTTGTTCGTGATTATACCATTCCAGCAGAGCAAATGCAAAAAAGCATTTCTCTGCTGTGTTTGTAAGAAGGACGTAAATACACTGGGAACATCTTCAATGAGGAAAGAAAATGTGGGAGAGCATGGGCTTTCATGTGGCGTCACACCAATTAAGGGATAAATGGATGCAGAGCAAATGGTATTGTGGGAAGCTGAGCACTCAGCATATGCAAGTCCCTGGGATAATACATAATTCCTATGCTACATGATCAGAAGGTGCTGCAGGGGGCCATGAGGTGTTTGACTGGGCAGTACTGATGGCTGTTAATCTCGCAAAATGGTCTTGGGTGTGAAGAGTTTGTGTTCCACAGAGCAGTGAAGGGAAGGCTGCCCCTGTGAAGTACAGAGATCACACAGAGAGAGAAATGTAAATACATCCCTGTGTATGGACTGAAATGCTGATACCTGTTAAAGGCTGGATGTGTGGCTGCTGCCTTTTACTCTAATTATGGAAGGAGTATTTCACCTTACCTACTCATCTTCAGATCAAATTTGCCATTCCCTTAAAATGCCGAGCCTCACCTTCCCTGTCTCCATGCTGTCATGGGGTGCATCTTTGGGGCATTCACACAATGCCATACTGCCCTCACATCTAGTTGCTTTGCTAAGATAATATAATTTACTCATGTGGCTGGATTTTTCCCAGGGTTTGTTTGATCAGAGCTACCTCTGCCTGATGCATCCCTATGCCAAGTCCACGCATAACAAAAGTCTGTGAGGCACCTACAGAAGCAAATATCCAGACTTCGTTTCTGAGGCATTTTTGGCTTTTGCTTTATGAGTCCAAGTCCTTGTTTCTCACTTTGATGACTGTTTAGTCAGACAGTTTAGCCTAAAATAAAGAGTCTCAAAATGGCTCCTGAGGCAGCTTACATTTAATTGCAATCTGTCCATCTAGAACTTCTTCATGGTAAGAATTTACCCTCCACTGTTTAGGATATTATAAAATCTTAAATAAGAAAGCACAGATGTTAATTTAACATGAGAAAAAAAAGGCTCATGAACAGCTTCTAATCCAAACAAACCTTTCTCTTAATTTGCTGTTGAGGTTAGATATTCACATCAGTAACCTGATGGGTAACATCTTATATCAGAAATATTTGTAACCCAGGAAATTCAAAAGTCACTTTGAATTAAAAAGAAAAACAACACCAAATAACTCAACTGAGGGTATGTGGAAACTCATAGGTTTTTCCCAGAAAATGAATGGGGAAAATTCCAGAAATGCAAAAATACCTTGGACTGGTCAAAACAAGAAGCATAGCTGCTTCCGCCCAAAATGAAAATTCTTTGTAGTAAACTGCAGAGCAGAAGCATCCACTAATACTTATTTCTAACTGTACATGATGTGCTGAGAAAGACATAATTGCTAAATAGTTAAAGATTTTCTCATATATTGGAGTCTTGCATAATTTCATATGTCCATTAATTTAGGCAAGTATTTTTCTTTCCATTTTACAGGTGAATAAAAGTCTGCTCTTTGGTTTGTATTCCATACTTATGGTACACATAGGTTACTGGATTTTTCACTTGACTTTGTGAGACTTCAGAGCAGCTTATCGGTAAGAAAGGAGTTAAAAAATCATGGTACATTAATTACTCATAGACTCCAAAAATGGCATTGGTGCTGACATAAGGGAAATATACACACAACCTATGTCTTATATTTGGAACTGATAAACCTGAATAAACCCACAGGCATACACACGTGCACACACACACACAAATGCCTGCTGCTGCAAATTTAAACAGAAACTGCTTCCGTGTGCAGTTTCACTTCTCTGTGCAGCTGGAAGGATGAAGGCCAAAGCATCACTGGAGACTGTCAGTCACTGAAACCTATCCCCCAGGGACTATAATTACCCAGACCCAACTGTTCAGCAAAGGGTACTAAAAGCAAAGGCTTCTGAAAAATGCCATCTTCCTAATTACCTAAGGGTTTCTATCTTCAAGAGACTTGGCTGATCAATTCTCTGCTCAGAAACTCTAGAGCTAAAGTTCATGCCATACTGAGGGAGCAGCTTGATGAATCTGATTGCATTTGCTTTCCTCAAGTCTTTGCAGCAGCAAAAGCTGTTCTTCATCCCAGTGATTCTGCTGGAGAAGAGTGAAGACCCAGCTGGATGATGCTACATATACATAAACATCCAAACATCAGATGTTCTTTCCAAATGTATCTATAAAACACCTCAGCCTCTTACGTCTGCAAATTTAGATGAAAATCTCATGACAGTAAGCTTTTCTCTGAATTCTCTGAAAAGTCTGCTCCTCATTGGGCCAGAAGTTTCCCATGAACCACCTTAACTACTGTGCAAAAATATAGTCTGTGTTCAAATTCTGTGGTATCCCTGACTTTTGGGAGCTCCTGCTCCAGTATCTCCACATGTTTCATTAGCCTGTGGCCAGAAATGGGTTCCTTTGTCAGAGAATACGTGGGCTGTTATTTCCAGAGTCTGTCCCCTTTTCCTTTTTGCTATAAAAAGATAGAACAGAAGACCCTAAAATACTTTCTCTGTACCAGTGGTGTGTAATATTTTTAGTTCATGTTCCCCTTTCTTCTCTGTACGCGTTCAGCCCTTCCTCTGCTCCTGGCATCTGCTGCCTGCCCTGGCCTACCCTGATGTTCTGTACCCCAGCCTCTAGCCACCTCCTCCAGGTCTGACATGTAACCTGTCTTCTTCCCTGCAAAGGAAACCTATGATCCCCCCTCTGCAGCAAAGGCAGCCTTGCTCCCCTCTCCCTTCTCCCCAGCCCTGCCAAACTGCCTGGCAAGATCCTGACTGCAGCCCCGCTCTCTGCAGCCGCAGCCACCAGCCCGGTGGTAACCATGGAAACACTTCCAGGTCACCTGAGATGAGCCAGAAAAGAGGACTATGGGTTAGTGACCTTCTTGACCAATGGCCCGGGAAGATTGTGGTTAGTGGCCTTATATGGTATTATTTACACCTTCCCATAATAGGTAATATCTAGGGAATTCCCCAGGTGACTGGGTGAAATCCTGGGATATGATCTTCCTGTTTATATGAGGTTATATCCTGTTTGTAGACTAGTATTTAAGTAAACCGAGCTGGGCAATAAAGGTCTTTGCACTTCTCCATCTTGCATGCCAAGTCCTTGCCCGGGTGAATGCTGCAGACCACAGCACAGCCTCGGAGCCCACGGTCCCTCCATCCGCCACCCCATCCACCTCTGTCCCTCCACCTTGCTCTCCACACTCCATCCCCGTGACTCAAGGCAAATGCCTCGCTCTTCATCCTGCTGCCTGGAAAGCAGAACACCTGGGGCACAGGGAGATGGGAGGAGAAAGGGCTGGTGGAGGCTCCAGGGCCCACGTTCCTCCCCAGCCCCACCATCTGCCCTCGGCCTCAGTGCTGTGCCTCTCCCCTTCATGCAAACCCTTCCCAGTGGCTGGGTGATTCCTAGTCAGAACTGCATCCCTACCTGCATGCCATTATTTATTTGTTATTCAAAGCATGTCAGCTTTGAATTTTTTAGTCAAAGCATTCTTGCCTCTGCAGCTTGCCCAGGCAAGTGAAGCCATAGGAGCAGGCTCAAACACATCAGTCTCGATGCTAAGAGAGTTGTACTCTTTTAAGGAAGCTTGTGCACTGATAGATCTCCAGAATGAAACACTGCCTCATAATTAACATTCATTGGATGTATTTATGTCAATGTGCAGCTCCAGATATATGGGTTGATGCTCAGTGAATGCTTATGACTGTGTCTGTACTAAACAGATGTTCAGTTGCTTCAACTCTTCGTGAGTTAAAGCCAACTTTAATGGCAACCACAGGTTGGCCTGGCTCATAAGAATGAGTCACATGCAATTTTTCAGCTGAAGGAATGGGATTTGATTCTGTTTCAGTGGAAAGATAGAAAAGCTCTCATTGTCTTCCTTTGAGCGGGATAAAAAGAAGAAAGGGAAAAAAAAGAATAAAGAGATTTTCCATGACGCAGCTAATCATTTCAGAAAGATTTGTGTCTGATAAGTTTCATAAGTTCCATAAAACTAAAAGGTGTATGAGTTTGATTCAAACTTTTGTTAAACATTGTCTTTGGCTTAAAGGAAAACACACATAATTTCAACTGAAAAGAAGGTTTTTTCAGGCTTTTACAGGAAGAAGAAAAGAGGGTTTTAAAATGGAACTCCCAGAGCAACCTCAGTTAATGCATTCTGTACCACGGCGTGATAGAAAGAGGAAAAACTTGTGTTCCACATACACCAAAAGCACATTTTTAACAAGCTGCTCTTTATTGTACTGAATCGCACTGTTTATATGTTTTTCCCTCTACAAACAATTTGTGTGCTTTAGAGAGAGAAGGGAGGAACAAAGAAGTGAAAAAAAAAGGCAAAACAAAGCAACTTATAAATGAACTCAGATCCATTCAACTGAGATAATCAACACATGCTGTACTTCAAAACTGTTGGAAAGGACTGCAGAACTGCTTCATTAGACAGGCTGTTGTATAAAAACCAGACCAACAGAGGCAAAATACCCTGTGAAACCATAGAAAATATCTATCAGCCATTAGAGCTGGATTTCCTCCCCTGCAGCATATCTTGTTGAGAGTGGATAAAATGTGACATTTGGGCTGGAACTGCTAAAATCTGTCAGCAAGGTAATCCATTTCATCTTGCATCCTTCTCAACATTCTTTTTCCCCATCATGTTCTGTCTTCCTTCCCACTACCCTGTTTAATTGGCATTTTTGATGCAGCACTGCAGATTCTGGTGGTTTTCTCAAGACAATCACTGGTTTGGGCTTTAGGGAGCCCATGAGAAAGAAAAAGCACATTAAATCCCACAGACGTCATCCCGAACCTCTGCCACATACTTCCCTCAGCAAGGAGGAGATTTCTCCCTGGAAAAGAAAAGAAGAGCTCTAACCTTGAAAACTTACTGACCTGCAAAGGGTGGAGGTGACAGAATCACATGGGTATTTCTGCCTGGTGTTTCTGTGAATATCTTGTTCTTCTTCTGTTAGTACTCCTTTGGCAGACTTTTCTGGAGGCACAGAACCTTCAGAAGACATGGAGTCATTAACTCCTTCCTCTGTGATTGTCCACCAGCCACTCTCCACAGAGATGCAGAACCACAAGATGTTTTTAATGCTCCTCTGACCTGCTCTGATTACCTTGCAGAACTCACTCAGAAGAAGGGGGATTTTTTTCCTCTAATCAGCAAGCTTGTTTGCACGTGTCCAGGGAGGCTTCACAAAACCCAAAGAGCTTATGAGCAAAAATGCAGTGGAGCATGAGATGGGCTCCATCTCTGCATGGTTTCCTTGCCTATGCTGGCACAAAGGCAGAAGAAACACCTGTGTCCCACTGCTTTAATAAACAACAGCTTGCAAGTGGTGTGGCAACAGGATCCATGCATGAATTTGGAAGACACAAAGCAATAATGAGCAAGAGCCATATGTCTTCCTGTGTGACAAGCAAAAAGGTGTGGAAGGAGCCATGACCTGCAGGAAAATGATTAATGCAATGAACGGTGCAAATTTTTTGTGGAACCCAGGGATACTGCCCTGCTAGTCAACCATAGAGGGGAACTGTGCTGTTCAGAGCTGCTGTCAGATACCAGATCGTACTAGGAAAACTGCTTGATTTTTATACATGTTACTTTAACTAGACTGGTATCTTTATGGTAGATCAGTACTTTGAAAGAAACTGCGTTACAGTGAGTATGGGAGTGAAAAGCTGGCTATGCAGTGTCATTTAGCTGTAGCCTCACTGAAAGCTGCGTGCAGGTCTGCTGCTCTGCTGTGCTGCTGCAGCGTGGAAATCAGTTCACAGCTGGTTTAATGAGAGAATGTCAGAGTCTGCTTGTGAGGGCCAGCAACACAGCAGATGGATCTATGGAGCTGACCATGCACACAGTTAGGAGGGTGGAAACAAAAGCTGGGGGTTCTTGAAAGGCTTTGGCTCACAGGTCTGACAATTTTTGGGCTCTGGGCAGCCTTTGCCATAGCATGAGGGTTGGGAACATGCTGGCACTACAGGGTTCCCCTTGGTCGGTGCTCTGTGCTGGGAATGTTCCATCCTTGTCACAGTCAGCTATTTCAGACCCTAATCTTAACTGAGGATTTGGCCACCAAAAACTGGACACTTCAGCTGCACAGCAGGTTCATTTGGTAGGTTTCCACACCAGCACACAATGGGGAAAAGCTACAGGTGTGCTTTGTGCCAGTGATCAAACAGCACAAGGTGAGGTCTGGCTGTCCAGCAACATATGTTCAAAGAAGCCTTCTTTTATGTGTGTATGTGTATATATATACATACACATACATATATATATATGTATATGTTTCATCTTCTCTACCTTGCATAATGTGTTCTCCTCCACCACAATCTTCTATCATACACCTAATTTACATTTTTTTAACTGGATGAATATCCATACTTTTAGTACATAAAAATGTTACAATCACTAACAATACCTTTGTTTCAGTTAGTGTCATATCACTGGATATTATATTTGGATATTGCCTCATCCATTCAGTTTCCTCCACACTATACTTTCAGTGCCTTGTTCAGAAGTCAGTTGAAGAAAGACGTAATTTTTCTGCTTGTTGGTCTATTATCAGTTGTTTTTTCAGGCTTTCTAATACTGCCCTTACACTACTGCAAGAGTTAAAGGTCTCATTTCTCAGGTCTCAGCAGAAGTGCTTTCACCAGCTGGGGTGACTTCTCCAGATCACTTTCAGCACTTCAAGACACAGTTGCTTGTGCAATGGTTAAAGACAGCATGAGACCTCTTCACAAACAATCTGAGGATCAGAGATAAATCTTTAAAATTAACAAATCATCATGTAAATGGTACTGGTAGTTGATCTGAAAAGAAGGGTCGTGAGAAACTGAATTGTCCAAGAAGATGGAACCTGAAAACTGATGAAATTCAAAGTTGATGAACTTTGTATTCTCCTGTGTATTTCTTTCATGTCATTTGCACCCAAAAAGTAGAAAGGAGGAAATTCACTGAACACTCCTATATGGCAGAAAAGAGAATTTGGAAATACCCCAACAGTTCCTAAACATGATGATAGGAGACCTGTTTTGGAGGCAGGATTAAGAGTAGAATTACAAAAAAAGGTCCAAATGGTGTTGCTATCTTGTCTGTGGAGTATTGACTTTTAGAAGTATTGACGTCAAACCTCTTCCTGACATTTGGGCACTCTCGCATTTCCCATCCACAGAAAATGCTGGTATGTACCTTTCAGTCACCGATAGGAAATGGAAGTGTGCACCAGCCCCTTGTCAGCCTGCCCTCAGGACTGAGTCTGCTGCCTGTGTCAGGCAGGCTAAGCACAACAGATGGGACTGGAGGATGGATACTTGCCAGTAATAGAAATCAAACTGGGAGCTGTGTTCCCATGTCTGCATGAAAGATCTAAACGGGCAGAACAGTGTATAAACCTGCAAATTGACAGACAACCTGTATCTCTCATGCAGCAGCTTCCTCAAGCCCTGCCCAGTCGGATTGGGATGTGACTGGAGAATGTGTGTGGAAACATGTAGACTGGATTCTAGGCTTGGTGAAAACATAGGGTCTTGAGGAAAAGGAGAAATTCAGTTCTTTAAAATGTGAATTTTATCCTTTTTGTTCTTTTCTCATCTGCTCTTTCTCATCTATTCTGCATTCACTTTTCCATTTATCACACCCTTGCTTATTTAACCTACACACAGAAAGACAGAAATAAAATAAAGCACTCTGAGACCCCTATGCATGAATGCTGTGTGTGTTAGATGTTTTTCCCAACCCTTTCTCTGGCTATTGAGCTGTAACTTCCATGATTCAGGGGCTGTCAGCTAATCTTGTACAAGGATTCATCCATGGCTGGTCTTTAGACACTGGCACACTAAACATGAATAATGGTACTGATGATACATCCTGCAGAGTGTCACACAACTAGCTTCTCTTTGACCTATAACAAATCAATGATTCAAACCTGTGGCCTGGCCACTTACTCTGGAGGGTCCTTGGGCTCACTTATTCTAGAGGGTCCTTGGACTTGACACATTCATGCAACTGTTCCCTGAGCATCTCTGGTTCTCACACGGTCCAGAACTGTCTGCACCCAGGACATTAAAAGCATTATTTCATCCCTAGGAAATAACAGAGAAGGAAAATAAAGGCAGGCTCTAAATATGCTTTGACAAGTTTTGTGTGGGTTTTTTTTTTGTTTTGGTTTGGGTTTTTTTTGTTATTTTTTTATATTGTGGTGTAAAGTGCAGTTTAGTTACGTGGCTCATGCCTTCTCCAGAGAATAAGAAGCAAATTTATGCCAGGTTTCCCGTGCTGAGACTCAGGAGAATGGGAATATTAAATATTTTGTCAGAAAAGATGCAAACAGTATCCTGTGGAGTAACACATATGTCAGCTTGTGTCAGGGTGGCACTGCAGCTTCCTAGGGTCCTGTGGAAACAAGTCACAGCAGGGCATTGTTGGAAACATGTGAAGCGTGGTGGTGTTTGTCTTTTCTGCCAGTTGTTCCTGCTCTGCTATGGTTCTGGTGACTGTCCCAAAGGGGACAAAGTCCATTTCCAAAGCAGAACATTTGTGAAAAAAGAAAATGCTTTCAGATGGGCCAAACCTCCCCTCCTTCCTGGCGAGCAGAAGAGAGTACATGCCCTCCAGTCCCGTGCTCCCAGGCTGTGGGGAGGGGAGGTGGCAAGGGGTTCTTGGGTGACCCGTGAGGTACAGAGGGGTGGCAGTGCTGTGCTCCTCCAAACAGACACTTGTCCATGCCCTGGGGAGGTGTCTCTGCCTGGGAGTTTTGTCCACAGCCAAGAGCAGTGGAGATCACTGGGAAAAAGGAAGCCAGAGAGTCCCACGGCCCCTTCTGACCAGAAGACAGGTCACCCTGGCATTGTACTTTGCTGCTGTACATAACATTTGGGACTCTGAATGCATGTGTGAGGCAGGAGCACCCTGAGAGACTGGAGGTGAAAGGCAGCACTGGATGGATAACCCAAAGCAATTAAACAGTGGGTTTTGAGGTGGGCTCACATGTTTCCCTGTAGGGTAAGGCTGATGTTGGTAAGTGAAAATTAAATGTCTTTTGCTAATCCCCTCAGGCTGACAATACTTGTCAGATGTAGCCATAACTTGCACTCAAATCTCTCTCACGTCCTTCAGCTCTTGAAAATAATAGTTATCTTCAGCACCTCTGGGCTGGTATACTGTCACTGAGCTGGAAGAGAACCGAAGCTGCCATCAACTCCTGAAAGATGGGAGTGAGGAAACAGAAAGAAAAAGAAAAATAAAATAAAGAGAAAATTAAAGGAGGAGGAGGGAGCCCCATAAAATTTGCTTCTTGGTAAACTTGCCCTACCTTCTTTGGTTAGTCCATCCATTTCTGGCTCAATGGAAGGTTTCCCAATCTTTTTTTTCACCCCTCCTATATAATTTCCCCCCAATTTCCTTATGAGAATCTGTGTAAGATATTGCAAAAACCTTTCTAAGCTGAAATGTAAGTGAACAACGCCTTGCTTTTTTCTGCAAATCCTGAAACTCTGTTTCAGCAGGAAATGAAATGAGTTTTACACAATTTCCCCTGGACAAATGTGCACCAGTTACACACCTGTTTTCCCCCTTTTTCCTTTTGTTTGTTTGTTTGTTTGGTGGTTTGGGTTTTTTTGTTTTGTTGGGTTTTTTGCTTGTTTTTTGTTGTTGTGGGTTTTTTTGTTTGTTTTGTTGTTGTTATTGCTCTTTTCTTTTCTCTTCTCTTCTTTTCCCTTCTTTTCTTTTCTCACAGACTAGTAGCTGACTGGTTGTTGCTGAAGCTGAACTACCAGCTGTGTCATCCCTGAGATCATCTTGGCTCTACTCCTTTCAAACAAGCTGCACTGTTTACCTCTTGAACCACCTTCTGGTACTTCTCATGTTCTTCACAAGATCTTAATAACTCAGATTTAACTAGACAGGATTTAAAGGGCTTAGGACATCAAATAAATAATAAGTTAAAGCACCCTAAAAGGAAGGTTGAAGGTTTAGTCTGGCAAACCTTCAACCAAAGGTTGAAACCTTCAACAAAAAAAAAAGACTCCAAAAAAGAGACAGAAGACCCTTTCTTTACTGACATCAGATTCATTCTCAGGGAATTTTTTGAGGTCACTGGCATTGCTTCTGACATAGCTACTTTGAGGACAAAGTTTCTATGAAGGTTTGGTTACAAAGAATTTTGGGAAAGTTGGATATGGAGACTAGTGCTTAGGTCAAAGAATGGTCATTGACTGTATTTCCTTGTCTAAAAGATGTGTCTGAAGTACAGACAATGCAGAGAAAATCTACAAATGAAGAATTTATAACATAAGAGGTCAGTGGGTTTTCTTGATCTAGAGCAAAAAATAATCAGGGCTGCAGCCAAGGTGCCTTGAGATATGGGTGACAGTAATTAGTTTCATGCTGTGTTTAAAAGATAACGTTTTAGATGTAATCATCAACAGCTCACAAGACAACAGAAGATGGGTTCAAATAACATACCTAGAGAAAGAAGGAACAGCCGGTCAGCACTGTGTGAAATACTCAGATTTCATTTTGTGTGATACTTATTAATGAAATGTGTAGAAAAATGCGTCCAAATTTGATGCAAAATTTGTTTTACTTATTGTGCATGGAACATAAGCTTTTGTGGTTGGAGCTGCAAATCTTCAGAGCAAGGTTTAGGTGTAAGGCTTGGCATTGCTCACTCTCCTTGGACTTCTAAAAGCCCTATTCAATAAAGACCCAAACTGCTCCCTTCTCAGCTGACTGATGATCTCTAACCTGGGAGGTGCCCTGCTGGTTGTAAGGTTGTAGGCAGGTGGTTATGAATTGATTTGGTTTGAAGATTCACCTCCTTGCTTCACACATGCCTTTACTCTGCTCCCCAGAGTGGTGTGTCACAGCACCAGCTCTGGGATGGTGAAGGACACTGCCAGCCTGGGGGGACTGCAGTAGGAAAATAGGATTTGGAGATGAAGGAAGGAAATAGTATCTTGTTTCCCTTTACCACCACAGCAAGAAAGAAAAGATGGAGGAGGCAGCACAGCACACCCTGTGTTTCAGAATGACCATCTGGAGTAAATGGGGAAGCATTTTCAAGCCGGGTTTTCTGTGTCATGGTGAAGTCACATCTTCCAACCTGCTCCTGGGAAATCTCTGTCCAAGGCACAGCAGAGTGAGGAGGAAGGTAGCTCAGTAACAGCCAGGAATGGAAACTGTTCTCACAAGGTATTCAGAAACAGGAGGTGAAAGCCTGTCAGTGCAAGCAGGAAGAGACTAAAAAAGGCAGGCAGTGTAAATTACACAAGCTGGGATCTCAAGGCTGCTCCTTTTCTGAGTGAATATCAAGCACCCTGATTGTGTGCTTTGGTAAGGCAGCAGTTTATTCAGGTTCACTTCAGGCTCATAGAATCACAGAATCATTAAGGTTGGAAAAGACATTTAAGACTGTAACCTTAATTATGCAGCAGGATGAAAGAGACAGCTATACTTAAAGAAATGATGTGTAAGCTGTACATACTTAAGAAGGCTTACTGCATCTATGTAATGTTCATAGTGTGCAACTTTTTTTTTTGGTTAATGGAAGAAACATTCTGTTTCCAACAGAAATCAGGCAAAAACTTTTCCATTTGTGCAGAAAAGGTAATTTCCTTTACGCTGTATGCAGATCAGAGTTTCAAAGGCAATAGCTACTTGATAGAAACCTGGTAGCAGGTATCAGCCCTGTACCATGTGTAGGGGCTGCTGTGTGTCCCAAAAGAGGATTCCCAGTATCCAGCAGGCTGGAGAGGGGCTGCCCTCATGAACCAGTGAGTTTCAGGCTTAGCTGAGTAACTGCTCTGCACAAATAGGTAGCTGAGATGTCTTTCCTAGGAGTTACCTGAAGAACTTAAGGAGATTAATCTCAATTAACGAACAAACTAAGCTCTGGAAGCATAGGAATTATCTTCATGTTTCTTTGGTATTTTCATTACCTTGGGCAGTACAGTAAAGAGGAAGATGAAGGTCACTGATAAGTCAGGAAGATTCAATCTGAAACAGTTCCTTTTGTCACTCAGAAATGAAGGCATTTCTCTTTTCTGGAGCATAAGTATTCCTGGATTTTCAAATCCAGATGTTCATTATATTTCATTGATGCTTAGCTTATTTTACAGAAAATGTGTGAATAATGTCATTTTGTCTGGTTCCATGGGTCTTTTCAGGACACTTTCCTTTTTCAGCTAGATGTTCTGAAGCCCTTTCAATAGCTTCCTAAATTACCCTTTACTACTTCGAGCAAAAATATCACCACAGAAAACAAGGAACAGCACAATATTGAGAAAGGAAATACAAAACATACAGATGAGCAACAGGGAAAACAGTCATGACCTTTTTATTTATACCAGGCAAACTTTATGATACGTGTTATATGTTCTCTACTTTATCAGTGTCTCTGGGACAACTGCCAAGACACTAGCATAGCCAATTAATAGGGAAAGCAAAGACTACTCCTTGAACATCATCGTGATAACAAATTTTCCATTTAGCGAGACATACATAAAATGGTAAATCCTGAACAGCAGGATTTCAAATGAATAGCTGGTAGGTCAATGGCCTGATTCATCACTGCATTACTCTTATTTTACAGAATACCTCTGTCAAATTCAACATATTTCTACAAGCATAAGCCCCAAAGAAACATCTTGGTGAGTCAAGAGACTGAGACTGATACAATCAATAAATTTTTGTTAGTGTTTTTTACTTAGTCATTTAATGTCTTTCCAGATTGTTTTTCTGCCTCAAGGAAATAGTAATTTAAGACCTGATTCTTCCCAGAACATGTGTTGCTTCCACAAATACTCCTTACTATAAAAGGAAGGCAAGGAACCATACAATAAATACAGGAATACATGTATAATGTATAATACATGTATAAAATAGATGCACAGCAGTCTGGTAATGGGCATGAAGACTAAGAAGGAATTGCAATATTAGTGCCTGACCCAAACCCCAGTGAAGTCCGTGAGTTGGAGAGCACAGAGAGACTCAATTATTCTGCTGAGTTTAGAGGCTGATACTTTAAAAACACCATGATCACATTTGCATGTGGAGTCTCAGCTCTGCCCCCTGTGCTGTGCACCACTCAAAGAGAAATGCTGCCAGAGAAATGCTGACAGTCAACACAGGATGGTGTCAGGTTTTTCAGTCTAAGACAGTGGCCATTTAAAAGTTTTGGCCAGCATCAAAGGAAAGGGAGAGCCACAGTATTAGAAAGAAATAAAAGCAGCAAACTTAGCATCTGGGAGAAATTATACAGTGCAAGACTCACTGCATTTTGCTGACGATGGTAGACTGGTGTCTGTTGACACTGCCCTTGACTTCCTCAGAGAGCACAGTCCAGCTTTCCCCACCATGCTCTGGCAGCCCCAAGCCATCAAGGACTAACTGGAGGCTCAATTAAACAGGGATTCCAGATACTGAATGATGCTTGGGTATCTAAACAGTTAAGGAGTGATTCCAGCATTGAAACACAGATTTATGGACTCCTTCAAGTGTCCTGGGACACCTGAGACACCTTTCTTGACCAGACAGACATGACATAGAAGACAGCCAGGGAGAGCTGCATGCTCTGTGGCAGTGCTGGAGGGCTGGCAGGGTGCCTGAGGTGCTCTGCATGTCACTGGGTACACGTGTCTGATGGGTACACTCTGTCTAAGGTATGATGGGGAAACAATCCTCCCATGTAGTCATGGATGGTGGGCATCCTGCTGCCTCAGGGTTCAGAGAGGCTGAGTCATGTCTGGAGCTCCCCATCAATTTCAGTTGAGTACGGACTGGTTTAGAGCCATAATTCTGATATCTGGAATATATGAGACTCCAATCCTATTTGTTACAAGAGTGAGCCTCACTTGTGAAAAACTGGATTGACTTACACAATGATTTTCATAGAACCATGGAATTACAGAATACCATGTTGGAAAGTACCTCAAGGATCATTTGGTACAACCTTTCTTTGCAGATTCACAGTCTAGAAAATACGGGCCAGCATCCCTTCTGGAGAAATCTTAACAGTGTCCAATGTTGGGGAATTTGCCACTTCCCTGAGGAGGTTATTCCAGCAGCTGATTATTCTCATTGTGAAATATTTTCCTCATGTTCTGTCAGAATCTCCCCAGGAATAACTTGTACCCATTACCCTTTGTGTTTTCCATGTGACTCCTTGCAAAAAGGGAGTATCCAACTCCTTTGTAGCAACCCTTTAAATACAGGAACAGTATTTAATACATTGATAAGGTCTCCCTTGAGCCCCAAGGATGAAGAAACACGGTTTTCTCATAACTTCCTTCCATGGGAAGCTTCCCAGTCCTTTGATCAGCATTGGACCTTCTCCAGTCTGTCCACACCTTTTCTGTGAAGCAGGGACCAAAACTGAACACAATATTCCAGGTGTGGCATGACAAGCACTGAATAGAGTGGGATAAAGGTTTTTTATCCCTGTTGATGATGTCCCTGTTGCTGCAGCCCAGCATCCCGTTGGCTTTCTTTGCCACAGCAGCACATGTTTGTACCGAGCTTGCTGTCCACTGGGACCCCACGTCCCTTTCCACAGAGCTGCTCCCCAGCCAGGCAGATCCCAGCCTGTGCTGCACTCCTGGGTTCTATTTTCCCATGTGCAAGACATTACATTTGTCCTTGCTGAACTTCATGAGGTTCTCATTAGCCCACTCTTCCAGCCTATCCAGGTCTGCCTGCAGGGTGGCTCTCCCTTCCCAAGTGTCCTCTGCCCCACTCAGTTTGGTGTCACTGGCAAACTCCATCAGGGTAGATTGATCCCATCCCCCAGATCACTCATGAAGGTATTGAACAGTGTTGGGCCCAATTTCCATCCCTGGGGACCCCACTTGTGACAGCTGCCAGGTTGGAAAGGATTTAGCAGAGCCCTCTGGGTGTGGGCAGGCAGCCAGTGCCCAGCCACTGCACTGACCCCTCGTCTCCACCCCAATGCATCCGTTTCTCTGGGAAGAACCTGTGGGAAACTGAATGAACCACCTTGGAGAAACCTTGGATTGTTATGGTGGACAATCTAATAAAGACAATCTTGGTAACCTAGGCAGTTTTCCAATCCTGAATTAAGCCACTTAATTCAGATTAATTGAGATGGAAAACAGGTAATGGGGTTTATTTCAATTTTACAGTTCTCTGGAGAAAAATGGTTCAGCCAGTATATAAAGTGCCAAGTGTACTGCTAACTAAACATTTAAGTGAATGCTTTGGTGGGATTAGATAATCTCAAAGGACAAATGTCATAGGCAAACAGAAACATACTGTGAAAGAGAAAGCACCTCCAGAATACTTGACATGGAAGAGGTTTTGAAGAACAGATGAAAGAAACACTTAGCAGAGAGCACAGAGAAATAATTGATCCCACAACAGAATGGGAAGAAAGATTCAATGGCATTTTACAGACTTTCTGTTACTTGATTAATTCCCATGAGAACCCTCAATATACCATGACATTCTTCATAACCTTACAATTTCTTTGTCCTATGACCTCTACACAAACCATTATGTTCACTTTTCTTTCCTACTTTCAATGGGTTTCTTCTCCTTTTAAAGTACCAGGCAGTAATATCTGTAAATAACATAAAGAAACACCTTAGATCAAGCTATCAAGTAATTAAGGATATTTTTGGTGGATTTTATTTGTTGTTGTTGCTGGGATTTTTTAACTAAGAAGAGTGAAAAATAAATAATATCTTCTAGATGACAACTACTGTTTTTATTTAGTTAGGTGAACAAACATAAAGGGACATACTTTCAAAATATCTTATAATTTAAGATATGAAAGATGAAAATCCAAGTTATTTCACTTGACAGTGTGCTTCAACCCTTGTCTTTCAGCTGTTGAGAACTGCATGGAATGTGAACTGCCTCTGGGTTCGATTCTAATCTCACTTGTGCTAATGTAAATCCAAAACAACCACTCTGAAGCCAGTTTAAAATGCTGTAATTGAGGGAAGGATTAAAGCTCTAAGGGCATTTTTAAAAATAGGGATTGAGGTACTTGGTCTCTGAAATATCAATTTAAATCAGATTAAAATTTGACAGAGGAATTTATCCTGCTGTCAGTTACACGTTACCATGACCTCAGCAGCATTCAGTGCTTGGGTATTTCACAGATAAAAGCCCAGTTTTGCATCATAAAATTTCTAGCCTGCTGATGGAAGTGTTAACAGAAGGGAGTTTGGCCCTTGCCTGGCATCAGAAATCTACTTTAATTTTTGGTTAAATTTCTTATACCACAAATTTGCAATTAATGCACGTAATTATATTTTCTCCCTTACTGATACTGGGCATCTTTGAACATTTGTTTCATATTTTCAAGGAAAACTCAGCATCTTAGCATTTTTTCTTCGCTGATATTTGAATGAACATACATTTCCTTTGCTTTTCCCTTTTTGTTGTCCTTGTTGACCATGCAGAGATGTTCAGTCAGTAGAGGCAGTGAGATTATTCACTGAGAATGAATTATCAGATAGTCAGTTCTGTCCTCAATACTTCACTACAGAACTTACATCTAAAAATATCTCATTTTTTCCAAATATTCTTGATAGTTTTCAGGTGTTTATTGCAATGAAGACCATTTTTTGAATGGTGAAATTTGACCACAAATTTCTTACTACTTTCAGCGTGCCATGGTCACCTAGCATTATTTCTTCTCTGTAATTAGGCGATTGTATTATTTGAATCAGAAATTAAAAGAAGACAGATAGGGATCCATAATAATTAGCATATATCTATAAAACTTTCTTGATAAATTTCAGCTCTGGCACAAGAACATTCTCATTAACCACTTTCATGTTAAATTACCTTTCTGTTTTCAGTGCAGAATATTTGAAGCATCTGAAGTCTGAAATGTTTCTTTGCACAGAGATGTTGGTACATGGTTAATCTGATCCACTTTTGGCAGCTGATGGAGTGACTGATGGTGGCTGCCAAGGGGCCTGGGGTGACTAAGGCAGGGGGCTGAAGTGATGGGGTGCAGTGGATGCCTCTCCTGACAGGGGGACCATGGCACAGACCTCTCTGGCGAGCAGAGTCACCGTGCTGGAGGCAGAGGGGAGCTGTGGCAGAGGTTTGGAGAGCTGAACATGAGCATCTGGGTGACTGAAGGGTATCTCAGACCTCCATGCATGGGACACAGTCTGCAGACTTCCATGTAAATGTGAGTCAAACAGAAACACCCAAAATGGCACAGGTTGCAAAGTGTGGCAGCTGAGCCCTCGTCCTCACAGGCAGTGACGCCAGCAGGTGACTCAGCTGACCAGACAGCAAGGACACAATCCAGCTCAATAAATGCTGGGATCCAGCCCAGTTGCACACAAGACATGGAGGCACATGAGGTGCAAGAACCTTGGGGGATGCACAGCCTCCTGGGACAGCCACTAGGTGCTATGCTGGGTGTGACAGAGCATCTCAAATTATGACCTATGTCTATACTGAATCAACTGAATAAATACTTAGATGGCTATTTTCGGATGAACTGAATCATTCCCCAAGCTCTGGTGGTTGTTTTGACTCAGTTACCACTGGCTATAACAATAGACCATATGCAGGTGCCTGCTTGTGAAACTGGTTGGGAAATCCCACCCTTATTGTCTATACCTGCCTATGTGGACATAGAATGGGCAAACTATGACTACTCACATGTCTACTGAAATTGAAAACTAATTGGAGATCAGGGTGACCTGAAGGCAGAAGTCAGAAGGGTGAGCAGAGGAGAGAGAACCTGGAAAATGCAGAAACTAGAACTGGGTATATGTGACTGAGGAAACTTTGTCTAAAGAAATAGGAAATCTGTAGCCTAAATTAAACTAGAGAACAGCACTGGTGGGCAGAACACCCAGGAACTAACAGTAAGGCTCAAAAGGGTGGGATATGAAACTAGAAAGTGTTGAGATAATAGAGATATGTCCCACTTGTCATCCAAATTGTAACACAGATATTGAAAAGCATGCACTGATGGGGAGAAGCAGAAATTAAGAAAAATGTCATGGAGGAGTACTGTAAAAATGCAAGAAATATGACTGAAAGAAATATGAAGAGAAAATACGGGGGAAGATGAATCTGTTTGAGTCAAACTCAGTTCAGAGAAGGACAGCTGAAAAGGTTTTTTGCAGAATGTTGCTATTAGTCTGACAATTTCTTACATTTAGAAATGTACAGAGATTGCAGTATTATTAAGGAGAAATACTGTCAGATATTTCAGTGGTATAGTATAGTGTAGCAGAATGACCACATTTTTTACAGTTTGGCCTTAGAGTGTGTGACTCATAATCCTACGTTGTTCCTAGATAATATGAAAATTAGCTGGTAATGTTGCTCATAATTTGATTACATTTAATCAGTCTCTGTAAGTGGATAGGCTTTAAAAAAAAAGCCTCCAAGTAGTTTTCTAAATACATTACTCTTATTATTTCAAAATGGCAAACTTTGACAAATTAGGGGAAGTAAATAGTGAAGTGGATTGGATTTGCATTGGATTGGTGGTGGGCTCAAAGTCATGAGTGCAAGGAAAGCATAGAATTTCCTCAGTCGAAAGAACAAAATTTATTTGGACCTTAAACCTCCAGTGGTGGAAAGAAACCTGTCTGAAAGGGCTTCTTGAGGAGAATTGCAGGGTGTGAGGAAGAGGGGAAATGACAAAACAGCCTTCAAAAACATCAGAGATAAGAGGCAATTTTTAAATGCTTTAATATAATAGTTTTCTAGTACTATATTCTTCTCAACTTTTAATTTCTTTGTTACTACTCTGCATGCCTTAAATTAAATAAAAGAGAATAGAAGAATGAGGGAAGGCCATTGCTGAGAAGTGTTCTTGAGAGAGCTCTTAAGCCACATTTTCCATTTGCTGTACCACATAACAGGGAGTAAACACGAATAAATGGCACCAGCAAGTGTCTGAGGAACCCTGCAAAGTGGAAATGACATTTTCCCAAGGCAATACGTAGCTGCCAGCAGAAGCCTTTTTGTGTCTCTCCCTGGACCCATCACGTGCTACAGAAGGCTCAGACAAACAGAGGATGGAAGTGAGGAGAAGCTGCCGCCTGGAACTGCTTCCCACAGCAGGAGGGTGTCAGGAGCTGGTGGTGAAAACAGTGTGGCATTCTGTGTTTTCTCATGGTTCACGCAGACATTGACAGAAACGTGTTTGCAAGAGCTCCAGATGTGTGAGATGACCTGGGGGGACACCAAAATGTCCCAGCCCAGATGCAGTGCCCAGGCACCCGCTGGGCTGAGAATGCCACACTGCCCTGTGCCAGGCCAGGCACCGCAGCCCAAGCTGCAGATCCCCCTGGTCACCACCTCTGCCTGGATGCTTGCCAGGCTTCTTTAATGAGGGAGAGGGAGGGAAGTAAAAACCTTTAGTGGTAGAAGACGAAAAATTCTTATTAGCACTCACAGCCTGCTCTGTGTTTTGAGATATCAGGTTGTCTGGGAAGCCCAGAGGGACAGATGTTCTCTCCTTGTATTTGCACAACACTTAGCAGTGAGAATGACTAGCTCCTACTTGGGACATTTGGGAATAAGACAGTACAAATGAGACTATTAACTCTTCCTCAGACAAATGCATCATCCGTTTAGTGGTTACTGGAATCTGAAGTGTGCTTCAAAAAAAAAAACACCACAAAATTTTGCTTTAAGAAATCTTGAGGGTAATATGTTTCCTTTGCCTAAAGGAAATCTCTAGGCTATAATGTAATTTCTGATCTTATTATGTACTTTCCCCACTAATTATTACTATTCCTTCTCAGTTTGGACTTTAATTATAAACTATCAATTACAATTTCTGCATGTTTATTGGATGGAATGACTATCGGATCCAAAAATTATCTGGAGTACTACACTAAATCCAAGCTCAAAGCTCCATCTTTTTAGAAGGAAAAAATAATATGAAAACCTGCCAGTCCCTGGCTGACCACAGAAGATAATTCCTTCATAACACTTTTGATAATAAACTATGAAAATTGACTTCTGAATATCAATTAAGGTGTTTTCCAAAGCAATTCTCCAGGTTTGCTAAATTTTTTTAATGGTTATTTTTATTAAAGGTATGAAAAACTATTAAAAAGGTAATTGCATAGCTTTCAGCATGGGGAAAAGATGAGATGGAATGTTTTTATTACACAGATTTGAATGTGTTTGATTCAGCTATTTCACTGCTTCATCAAGTGCTACTGCTGCTGGGCTACACTGTCCAGGAAATGTCCAGATTGATATTCAGGGATGAGCAGCTAAAAGAGCTCCAGGGCAAGTTTGTATTTTAAACAGCAGTCTGGCTTCATTATAGAAACACACAGGAGTATAGCACCATTCACTTCACAGGTGGTGTTTTTTGCATTTGCTTTGACAAGGAATATCACCCTTGCTGGCTGTTTTTTGCAGTGCTTGGGATAAGCCTTGCTTCTCCAGACTGCTGGCTGCAGTAAGAGTGTTCTTGCAGTAAACCATGTCAGCAGGAATAAGGGTGGCAGGAGCTAGTCCTGAATGGAATGTATGGAGGGTTGGAAACCTCCAGGCAAAGCTCAGTGCATCACCTCTCCTTGCTGAGGCTGTTTTCTGCCACAACACCATTTAGTGTGGTCAATTCTAATAAATTTACCTGAGCTGGTTTTGCTGCAGTGTGCTTGATACAGTGAGAAATCTGTCCAGAGTGGGAAAAACATATCAGCATTGTCAGAGACATGCTGGGGATGGGTGGGGGTGGGGGTGGGGATGGGGATGGGGATGGATGGGGAAGTCTCCCACCCTCAGTGGATTTTCCTGTGGTAATAGCTGGAGGTGCCTTCCTCTTCCATCTGCTTGATCTCACACAATACATATTCGTACATGTTTTGCATCCAGCCTTTCTTTTCCAGAGTGCTTGTGCCCCATGACTCTGGTGAGAACTTGCCCTCAAGTTGTTCTTGCTGTTCCTGCCTTTCTACTCCAAAGGGCACCTCCCTGCCCAGCTCCTCCTTCCTCATTTTTCTGAGCTTTTGCTATCTCATCAGTGAAACTCTAGACCAATAACCAGTCATGTTGGTGATATGACAAAGTGAGTAAGGCTCTTCAACAATGATGCTCTACCCTTATGAAGTCTTTGATGCCGTGCCAAGATCCTTTCTGCCCTTCATCTTCCTCTTTCTCCTTCCTCTGCTAAGTACTTATCTGTCTTATGACTTCTAACAGATGGCCAGGAGACTTTTTCTTAGGTTTCCTCTTTACTCCTGCAGGCAGGAATGCAGCCATGGATCCTGGTCCCTCCTTTTGGGGCTGGGTCTGCTGCTGAGATCTTGAAACCCCACCGGGTGCTCCTATGCCCTGCCTTGGAACTTGCCTTTGGCACTTCCTACAGAATTCCCAAGCTCTTCTGGTCTGTGAGAAGGAAGGGGAAGAGAAAAGGGAAGAAAGATGGATGATGAGGAAGAACAATGCATCAAGTGGAAGTTTTGGGTAAGAAAATGAGTAGTTGGATGGAGAGCTGCAGAACAGGCAGGTTGGGAGGCCTGGCATGGACACAGTTTAGACATCATACTGCTCAACTCTTCCAACATACATGAGACTTCCACCCCTTCTCAGGGGTACCAGATAATATGAGTTAGTGAGTCAGTTTTTAGGGGCTGGAAACAGAGAAATCACTTGTAGGGTTTGTTCTGTAAAACATTTGCAGCTGCTACTTCAGCCAAGTACTAATTTTAATGCACAGTATCATATGAAAACATTCATACACAAAAAATTTTATAATCTAGAGCCACACAGAGTTGGCAGAGAGCAGAGTTTACATGAGAGAGGTTGGCTGAATATTCTCTTTAACAGTGCAAGCTCTTGGGTGTTTCAAAGTTGATGGTCATGTTGCCTAGCAGATGCCAGATGAATTGCTCAGCACATGGCTGTATATGGATGGTGACATTTCACCAAGCAGTTAGATGAGAAGTATTTGTGGATAGAAGCCACCTTTTTTTGCTCTCTGTTTGTACTTCTCCTAGCACAGTGAAATCCTTTTTTTGGGTTGCAAAGTGTTGCTGTGCTACAAATGAATAACAAAAAGCACAACAGGAGGAGCTGGTTGTAGGCTTTCCTATTAACTGTATGAGTGCATATGGTTGACAACATACATCATGGTTGTATCATAGCTTCTTGTATGTCTTTAGCATTGCAATTAATGCTTTTCAGTGCCTGCACCCATCCTTAGGTGTCATTTTGTGATGGGGACAGTGAGGCTGTTTGCCACCAGTCAGCCTGATACCACAGCAGGGTGAGCCACACCAGGACTTGGTGTGCTGCTCATGTATTTGCTGTACTCAGCTGAATGGGACCACGACAAATGCTTCCAGGATGTGAAACTCAAACTGAGCTGTATGCAGCACGCAGCTGGAATCTGGTACTGTTATTGCCATGCCCAGCTCAAGTGACAGACAGGAGAAATCTCTCTGCCTTGGCAAGTAACTGGCATTCTTATGATTGTTTGCAACGTGCTGATGGTGATGAGTAAATGAGTGCGGGCACAAACATGTTTCTGAGTCCGTGACTGGGCTGCACCCTTTGCAGACATGTTTCTGCCTGAACAGGGACACAGCAGTGACTGCAGCATCTTCCCGTTGCTCCTGTCTATCACATTCTCTGGATCAGTGTTTGTGGGTCATGGGAACAGTCTGATGAGTTGCTGTGCTCGCGTGCTTCAATCTGTATATTCCAGTATGCCACAACAAGTCACCTCACAGCTTTATGTAAAGACAACAGCGATGTTTAATAGCTTTCTACCAGTACTCCGACTCTTTACATGTCTTTGGCTTTTCATCCCTCGTGCAGCTTCTCTGTTCCAGTCACACCAAATTCAATCTGTTTGCCCTCATCTGCACAGAAACCTCAGCAGCCACAGATCCCAGGGTCTGAGGGTGATTGTGCTTATGCTTTCTATTCTTGGGAATAGTACGAATGGTATCCATATTCCTCTGCTCCCCTGCAGTCTAACTTGTCTGACATCAGCTACGCTTTCAAAACCACAGTCACAGAAATCACTGAGTTGTGAAAAATACAGCTGGGACTTCCTTAGATAATTCCCTGTTCTTTGACTAACCCTTTTGAAAATAAGCTTGCATCTGTTTGCTTCTACAGGATCCTCATTACCCTCAAAAATCTCCCATACCTTGTCCATAACTGTGTGTACCTGTGATTTAGTTCATGTTCCCCTCTATCTTCATTGATGCTTGCCAGTATGTTGTTGGGACTCCTCACCCTCATTCTGATGATGAACCCCTGCCTGAAGCATGGCAAGTAGTTTGGAAAAGCTGCAGTGTAAGATGCACCCAGCCCAGGGAATCTGACAGCAGACTTCCTGATACTGCTCCACAAACATGATTGCAAAACTTATTTTAAAGATTCACTTTTACAGATTGTAATAAGAACATAAAATAAATGAAAAAATGCTAAGGAAGGTCAAAGTAACAGACCCTCTTGCCCAGCACACTGTTTATGGTGGTGGCACTGGGAGATGCTAATCTGATGGTACCTGTGAAGCTGGCCACCATCTGTAGTCTATTTCCCTCATACTCCATCAGTATTAAATATCTATGATCAGAGAAAAAAAAATACTGTCTGTGAGGATATTCATTTCCTCTAGAAAAAACACTGGTATGTTCTGTGACTGGTAGCTCTCTGCTTTAGAGAAGATGAGAAGTGCTCATCTGTGACTACTTCCAAATTAAGGATGAGAGTGACTTCCAACTAATCATACCTGCTCCACTGGGAATGCAGCATGTGCTAGAGACAGACACATCACAGACTCTCCAGAGATAGACCTGATACTGTCTTAAAACTACTTAGGATTTTTCATTCCTATAAAGCTGTTCTATTACTCTAGTTGTCATCGACTTCTCTCTTATTTCCTTGCCAAATTTATGACCAGCAGCAGGTGTTGACCTATTTCTTTTTCACATAGTCTTCCCTTACTGGTGTTTCACAACCCAGCATAGAAAGCAGCCTTCCCCTTTCAGCTTCCACTTTGATGGGCTAACCAAGGCAGGCTCTTGAAGTCTTAGTATTTTTCTCTGGATAATATGTATTACGCTTCCCTGCCCTTTCTTCCAGTAAAGATTTATTCCTGTCTGGAATGTTTTTCAAATTAGCCTTAATCCAGTTATGCCAGAGTTTAAGGGTTGGGTGAAAATGACAAACTCACTTCACACAGGCTGTATCAAAAAAACACTTCAGAGGAACTGTTTTTAATTACTAGCTTTGGCGAGATTTGAATTATCAAGCTGTTTGTCTCTAGTAAACAGCATCAGTCAGATTTTTAGGTCACATAAAAATGGGTGAGTCAGGAATTCACAGTTAAAAAAATGCACCAAACAACAGAAAACCCAGACGGTCTCATGAGGGTTCCCTCACCTTGGGTGGAAGTCTTGTGCAAACCACTGGGGCTTTTCTGATCTGTTTTTCTTAAGCTGCAGCTGCATCCAGCTCGACATAGAAAAACAACATGACCTACTCCCCAAGGCCCATCCCTTTGCAAGCCTCTCCACCACTTCTGTGCTCCACAGAGGACCAAAGCCTTTGGGGTGGGTTCAGCTTTACATGGTCATAACCAAACTAAGGAAAAAAATTGAAAAGTTCTCAGTTTCAGTGATCAGATTTTGACCAATGTTCATTAATACTGTCAGCCTAAAAATCCAAGATCTCAGTTTGCAGATAAGTATGTTCTCAATGCAAGATCTTGGATGGAGAGGGCACAGGAGACAGTGTAGGTCTCAGGGATTATTTTATCAGTTTTCTGTGGAAGGTTTCAGTGCTGCAAAGCCTGGAGATGCACTATCAGGAACAGTGGGAACCCCGCTTCAGCAAGGTTGTGAGGGAATGGCTGCAGAGGGAGAAAGAAACCAACATAAATCAGGAGAGATGTTTTCTGAGAAAAAATACCTCTTCTGAAAAAGCTTATGCACAAAGATCAGAAAGTTCAGTCCTCATAAAATAAAGATCCTTTGTTTCCAATAAGTGCATGTTTTCAGAAAGGTTCATAGGCACACAAAAGCATACCACAGCGTACTTTAGCAGTGTGTCATAGCACAGCTTAAAAGCAAAGAAGAAAAGGAAAATTTTTTTAATCATTGTCTACTCCAGGAAGTTATCTGTCAGCACTTTCCTAAACTTCTATTTCCAAAAGGGCAAGGAAGTTTGTTGATCAAAAAGTGCTTAACACTGCCTTCAAAGTCACAATACCTAAAGTTTGGTTTTGTTTGCCTTTTTTTTTTTTTAATTTTGTATGGAGATGTGGGTATGGTGTGGACAATGCAGTTATGCTAATAAATCTCTCTGTCAACATTCAGCATACAACATCTCTCTTTCCTGCATCCATTCTCAACTGTGATACGCCTCACACAACAGAGCCATGAGTTAATCTTTGACTCTTTTCTTGAACAGCAGTTGTTCATTGCATTTTATGGAAATTCACTGACCTGAGAGTTTTCCAAAACCAACATAATCTGGGTATAACATTTTAAGGCACACCTACATTTGTTGATTTAATCTGCAGAAAGGTAACCAGCTATTAACATTCTAACCACCTCCATTTCAAGGTATTTATTCCCATCCTCATTTTCTTGTGCAGCTTACACAAGCTTTAGGATATTGGGTAGGTCTTTGATCCTTACATGTGAGAAAAGTTAGTCACCTTTCAAGAGTTACAATACACATTAAGAATCTTTCAAAAATTATAGCCTGGGAGTATTTTAATGCCTGATCTGGAGGAATTAGCTGGGAGGTGAAAGTGTGGATTCTGCAAATCTACCACTTTCTGTCCATTACAAGGAGGCAGCTAAGAGTGGGCAGGGAATGCAGCAGAAGTTCTCTGTCCTTGGGAGCCTAGCAGCTTCCCAGAGAGTCCATGTCACACACATACATATATATTTTTATGTATGTATGTATGGGTATGTATATATATATTTATATTTATATTTATATTTACATGCATATCTATGTTAGAGACAGAAAGGGAGGAAGAGAGAGAAAGATTTTGGTGCAGAAAGAGCGAGGAAAACTTCACCCTTCCAAAAGAATAATGACCTTCAAAAGCCCCATAAAAGGAACCTCCTGTGGTTTGTAGCCCCACTTCTGGACTCTTGGTACATTGAGGAGGTAAAAAAACCAAAACCCAACTACAGTGATACATGATCTCTCTAAATGAAGGTCGTTATCAGATTAACGTCTATGTAAGAGACACATTATTGCTTCTTAACAGTAATGGTGTGGCAATTCTAATTACTTCTGTAGATCTTACAACACTATTTTTGAACAGAACAATGAGTTTAATTCCACATTGTTTTCAAAGTGGCTGAGCACTCATCTGGCTCTAAATGCCAACAAAGGTTAAAGGGTCTCAGCTGTTCTCTCTGAATAAAGGAAGGCCATGCGACACTGGGGCCAGTGCAGCCCCAATGAGCTCATCCTCTGCTCCACCCAAAAACTGGCTGCAAAGCCCAAAAGCAGATTGCTGCTCTCCAGCTCTCTGAGTAAAACACGGATGGGGAGTGAGGGTGAGGGAAAGGAAATGCTCTGTGGGAGTGGAGCTCAGTCCAGGGGCAGAGTGTCAGTTCTGCTGCGGATGGATTTGACTGCTCTTGGAAATGCAGAGGAAAAGCAGTGCCTCATAGAGATGGCAGGGAAGCCCATGTAGGCAATCATGGGGAGAAAATAAATCAAAAATTAGCCTGGGATTTTTTCAGGTAACAGATTTGCAGCTGTGAACAGGCAGAGGTTTGTTGTGCTTTTGTAAGGCAGTGGTAGTCCTACTGAAGCTGAGGAAGGGTAGGAGGCAGGGCAAGGAACGATGTCACTCTGAGGTTTAATTTCTTAAAGGCAGAGATGACCAAAAGGGAGCTGCATAAGGGAAGAAGATAGGCCTTTTGGACTATGCTTCTGAAGCAAACATGGAGAATGGAATAAAGGAATGGAATAATCATGTCCCTCAGAATGACAGTTCCTCATCTGGGACAGCAAAACCTGAGGAGTAAGGATGTGAATGTCTGAGGTAGTAGGAAGCCCTGGGAGGGAGGCATGGGACTTGGAGGAAGGTATGGGATTTGTAGGTGGATAATGGCTTCTAGAGCAAAGCTGGGATGTTACATGAGCACAACATGAGCTTTCCCAAAAGGTGTTCCACAAGCTTCGGAGATCATCCAAGGAAGAGTATTTCTTGCTGACTCTCTGCTGATCACATTTGGCAGTCAGTGTCCATAACTTTGCAGCTTGCAGGACTTAATTAAAGATTTTAATTCTCATCTTCCATGGCCGTGAATAAGGCTATGATATTTTGAGAACACATGGTTTATTTTGCCAGGTCTGTGTTAGACACTTGACATGTGACAGGGTAATGGAATTGTGTAATTAAGTCCTGAGTTCTGTAATCACCTCAGACTTCAGTTTATAAATCACTTACAGCCTATTGCCTCATGCTGGAGGGGAAAGGAGTTTGTGCACTGACCTTCCATGCTGCTTCTGCAATTGCTCAGCCTCATTGATCTCTCTGGAAGTTGCAAGGGACTTGCTGGAAAATCCAGCTACTGCAGGCTCAGGCAAAGAGGCTGGAAAGCAAGGATAAAGACCTGCACGTCGGTCTTGCATTCAGTGTGAATCAATGCTATTCATGTGTGCCTGCCCTTTCCCACAAACCTTCATTACATTTGCATGAGCGTATCTGAACCGAGGATCTCAGGAAGAAGCGGGGTGTGTCCCTTCATTCACACCAGCAGCAGCCGCAATAATGGGGCAATCAAGGAGGTGCAGTGGCAGCAGTGCCTGCTTGCAGGTGTGCTCCTGGAGGTGAACACACAGAGCGTGCCGCAGCCACCCAGGACTCTGCTGGGAAAAGATGTCATTTCGTTGCGTGCCATTCCAAGCAAAGCAGCCTGGAGAAATAACCCAGCCTTTCCGCACTGCTGCGCTTGCAGGTCCTGTGGGTGGGACTCCACATGAAGACCCCGTCACTGCTTCCATTACCAGAGCTCTGCTTTGTAATGGCAGCGTGAAATGAGTGTGCCTACACTGTGCAATTCCCTTCCCCTGTTCTGAGCTGAGCGTGCCCACATCTCTACCCATGCCCCTGATCTGACATAGGACCCCTACTCCCTGTCTGCATGCCCTTTCTGACCCAGATTTTTTTGTCACTGCTTGCTTATTTTCCTACTGAAACAGCTGGTTGTTTCTGAATAATGAGTAATGAGTGTCAGTGCAAGGAGGGATAGCCTTGCTGGAGCTTTGCTTGGCTGGGGAGTCCCTATATGTGGTCCATCTGCTCAGCTAGGAAGGCATCGGCTGCTTCCTAACCAGCACAGCAAAGAGATCCCCACAATTCAAATGGGCAGAAGCAAACAAGGAAGAAGACAGGAGGATCTCAACATGTCAAACTCCTGAGCAGCTTTGAAGGACCCAGGAGTGAGGGCAACTGTTTCACAGCTTTGGCATGGATCAGTCGTGCCCTAGTCACTGCCAGTTTATTTGCTGTCTTGGTCCATTTGGTGTGCAGCAGCCAGGAAATCATTCTGCTGAGGTACCACCTTGCTCCTGTGCTCTGCAATGCATCCCTGAAACCACCACGTATTCACCATTTTGGGACCGTGTCAGTCCTCAAAATCTCCTCCAGCATACCTTGGACTCTCGGATGGAGAAAGGATCTGTGTAGGATGCATTCCTATTCTTTTCCCCCTGATGCCAATGTTCAGGGCTGAATTAGGTGAGAGGGAGGGTATCTGGATGGTGGCTCCTCGCACAAATCTTTCATGCTGTACCACTGAGGAGGCCAGAACATGATCCTGAAAGAGACCAGAAATGGGAAATGGTGTTCCTGTCAGCCATGCTCAGAGTGGAGCAGGACTCATGGAGCCAGTGGATCTGCCACTGCCCTTCCTGTACCCTGCAATGAAGGAGTCATACTCCAATCCAGATGTTTCATCTGCTGAAACATTTCTCTTATTTATGAAGCCACTTGCTTTTTTTGCGGGTTGCAGGAGCAGAGCAATGATGAGATCTCCATGTGGACACTGGGGAGAGATACTGAATAAGGCCAAAGGCTCACAGAACTTCAGGACCTGAAGGTGGATGAAGCACCTGATGCCCGTGTGGGTTTTCAGCAACAAAAATTACTGATGTGTACAAGCTTTGCTGCCTTCCTGAAGCAGCACATCTTGGAGTTTTGTACTTGCCTGTTCCTTCTGTTAGCAAACCTGCTGAAAGAGAAGCCTGTCACAAGCCTTTAGTTATAACAAGGCTGCATTCCTACCTTCGGTGTTATTAATACATCAGTAAAGATTACTTGTAATGTTTTTCACTTCTGTAACATGTTCTATCCGGGGAATCTCAGAACATTTTGCAAACATTAATTAATAAGACTTGCAACACCTCTGTTTACTAGCTGAGTGTTGGAGTTTCCGCCTGCTCTAGGTGTTCCATCTTCCACATCCAGAAGAACCAAGTCAGGACATGTGCAGCAGATGGACATGGTATTAAAATGCCCACCCTGCCCAAATCCCTTGTCTGTACTGTGGCATCAAATTACATGCTTTAGAAAAACAATCTCATCCTAGAACTGAGATGCTTGGATAAGGAGAGTACTATGTGTGTTGTAACAGCTGGCTTAAAAAACAAGTGAATGAGTTGGTGGCTAAATTCAGATGAGGGTTGTGCTGGATGGAAAGGGGTTTGGCTTTTTGTAATTTATAAACCTTGTTTTCCATGGGCTTGTGTTGCCTAAATTTAAACAACAATTTTTTTTCTTCAACTGATGTGCTAGTAATAGGAATTTTAACTGTTTTCAGCAAGAAATACAATTTGAAAAGGTTGTACTCATTCCTATCTGTTAGTCATATTTCTTTATTGGCATCTTGTGTTTTGAGACATCTCCATTCCTCTTGTTTGTGTTTGCAGACCTTCTGTTCACATACTTATGTAGATGAGATTTCTCTGACACAATTACAGAGACCAGTCTCGTTTCTATTATTTTTCAGCATGTTCCTTTATTAGTGTTCACCCTCCAAACTCAATCCCAAAATGTTTTCTCAATAAAGATACCAAGACTGCCAGAATTATGCTGTTTGGTTCTTGACTCTCAAAGTTTAAAGTGATACCTTAAAGGCAATTCCTCTTGTGGTCCTGGGTTTATTTTCTTGCCAATTACTTTTGTGCATTTCTGCATTTCTGTGCTGAATTAATGTAATGCCAGACAATCTAAAAAAAGCCAGATAACTATCTGTGGAATGATAAATAAATCTGCCACATATAATCTGAGACTAGGCTTTAAAAAAAAAGCATTGCCAGCATCTGACACAGAGGGAGAAAAACATATTGCTGCTGTTATTGCTGTTGAAACCATTTCTTGCTGCTCCTAATTACTTTGAGTTTATCTAGGTTTTGCTAATGCGCCATACCAGACAATTTCTATGAGTGAAAAACAAATGACCACTTCTTATGCCCATCAGTGTTTCCCAGCAAAATATCAGCTCTCCTCCCCTTTTCTATCCCACTCAAGAGCCACTGTTTCTGAATAATAAGTATTGCTGAAATTGATTTGCTTTAAATGAGAAAGTCCTACTATAGGAGGAACTGACATGCCACAAAGGGCCAGAAGGGCCACAAAGTTGAACTGTATTGAAATTCTGATTACTTTACCTCTTTTACATCCCTAACAACAGTTGGGGCAGTAGCAAGAGAGTCAGTGCTCTTACCCAAGCTCAGCAGTAGAACGTCCCACAACAGCAGTAGGGTAATAGAAGCGCTGTGATGAATTGATGGGTTCATTAGTCTACAATCAATGGATAAAACTTCATAATAGAACAGACCTCACAGGAGCCAAATACCAGTGCCTTAATTGCAGCAGGTGCTCAGTGCCAGGGTATGTATTAAAAAGAAAAATCAAATCTTTCAGTGGAATAAAAAATCCCTAGAATCAAGTAGACTACAAGAACAAAGAACAAGGTGCCAAGAGAGAAAAGAAAGAAAAGGGAACACTTTAACTACTATGCACATTGCCGCTTTGCAAACTAGAGCTGCATTTCTGAAAGCTGAGTGTGCTGCCTGTTTTCTGGCCTCTATTGCAGTGATATCTGAGTACATGCAATCCAAAACATGCTCATCCCCACAGCCCTTTTGTGAGGCCAGGGAAACTCTCTTAACGCCTTTCATGGGCAGAGAAATGACAGCTCAGAGGCTCAAGTGTGTCCAGGCACTTCATCTCTGCTGGGCTGAGTGGGGAGACAGAGTGCAAGGGATTGGGTGGGAAGGGATGGGAAGGAGCCCAGTTTCCTGCCCCTTAGCACAAACACACGGCTCATTTGCAGGCACTGCCATTTTGGGAGCAGGACTTGAAAATGAGCTGTCAAGCTCCCTCTCCTGCAGGGATTTCAATTGTGTCTGCGGTAGTTCTCCTGCACAAGCTGTTCTTGGCAGACAGAGAATCAGGCTGGAATTTCAGTGAGCTGCACCTTCTTCCTGCATCTACAGCTGGGCTTCTGTCCTCACTTCTAGGAGCCACTTTGCATCAGAGTTCCCTTTGCACCAGGCGTACACACAGCAGGACCCTCGCCTCGCAGGCTGCAGCTGCAACACAGACTCCAGGCAACGCTAGCAGGAAAATATACACGTTTTGTGCACTTGGTGCAGGTGAAGAATGTGTCTCCGGGAGGCCTTCAGCCCCGGATCCCCACAAGTGTGGTGCAATGATATAAACCAAGTGAGAAAAGAGGGCATCGTGTAGGTGCTACAGCACCAAGCTACAGAAAAGAGCAATAAGTACCATCAGGTCAGGAATTTGTGCATTTGTGGTCTATTAGACATGCTAAATATGATTTGAGATGTGATCATTCTAGCATTTGGGACAAATTCTGTTGTCAGTAATTCAGTTTTGCCTCTACTGAAGTTCTGGGGTGCCCAAATGCTGGTGTAGTTGGACAAAAAATGGACCAACCTAGTCCTGGTTTTAATCAGTCCACACACCACTTACTTCAACAGAGGTTATGTAGTTTATACGAGAATTGATTATTTCCTATTGCACACAGTCAAGTTCCCAAAGAAATATGCAGTAAAAACATGCTCAGAGAAGTTAAAGGGAGCAGGCTAACAGCAAGTGTCCTCAGCAATGTCCCTGGCCAACAAAAATGTGGCTGAGTACAGTGCCTTAAGTATGAATGCAAGAGAGGGTATTTACATAAATAAGAGCAGACCTGTTTAATAAAACCTATGATAAATATGCATATCTGATAGGGTATCTACATACATATGATTTTGGGCTTGTTTTTAAATACATGTGGGGAGACTAATGTGCTTATATAGGGGAAGATATGAGTATATATTTATATATCAACAGTATTTCAGTGTAGATGTGTGAATTTCAGTGTATTTGAATATATCCAAATATAAACACACACACACACACAATGTGGGACACTGTGATACTTATGAAGATACCTGTTCCTGTGGTCATGATAATCATTTTAGTGGAATTGTGTAGTGAGAATATTTTATAATATTTAACTTTTCCATATTTCAGACTTCAGAGATCTGCTCAATTTACCATGAGCTGGCAATTTTTCATAATAAAAGCTGAAATGAGCTGCTTAAGACTGATCTCTGCCTCCTCATGTGGTGTGTCTACATGTCACACTCCTGTACCTCTTAGATCTGCCATCCACTTGTCTGTGGGCACCCACGCTCTGCCCAGGGACCTGCATCTCAGCTCTCTTAGCAACAGGCTGCAGTGGAAGCACATATGCTCTCTTCACGGGTAAAAAAATCATCTGGCACATGGTTGAGATTATAAGTTACCCAATAAAACCCCTTAAGAGTCTGACACACCTGGTTTTGTAGCCTTTACTAGTGATACTAGATCTCTTTTCATCTTCAGCTTCATATGACTAAAGAACTGGAGAGCTGAAGTTTTTTACTGCTGTGGGAAGAAAATAGGAGAACAAAGGTGATGATGATCCAGGCAGAGAGGACTTGAGCTTTTCTTTGCCACAGGCTCTGCTTTTCATCTTCAGAGAGTCACTTTTTACCAGTGTTTTTAACATGTGGCTACTGGTTCCTGGTACTGAATGTAGGAAAATTCACTTCAGTACTCGGGCTTCAACACCTGTCTTTGTCAGCCTGGTCTGAATAGTTTGTCCTTAACACTCAGTGCTGCTCATAATGTTAAGAAGGCTTTGCATAGACCATCAAAGGTGAGACACAGTTTCAGTCAGAGATGCTCTTCATGCACAGAGTAACTGTGATCAGCAACTACTGTATTACTTTATATGCACTGTGCATGTGCTGAATATTATCCACTGCAAATTCTGTTTCAGTGAGACTGCTGTGGGCGATTGTTCCTTTGTGCAAAGTGTCCTGGGAGAGCACAGCTATAGCTCACTATTGTCTCTTTCTTCCATTGTAGTTGGAGTTCATTTTGTACTTTCTTGAGCTGATAGCTCTGCACAACTATTGGTTCAACACAGACAGGGCAGAGAGGAAAAAAGGCTTGGGATCAGCTCTACTTTCTGCAGCATCCTACTGCATTTTATCAGTTCACTGTTAACAATAGCTGAAGGCAAGGCCTAACGATATGCTGTTGTTAGGAAGAATGAATCTGAATGTGTGAGGGAGAATATCATAAAACAGAAACAAAAATAGGGGCAATAATATGAATGCTTTATCTGCGATGAATCTGTTGAAAGATAATGGGTTGCTATTGAACTGCCTAATGAGAATGAATAAAATATGTATGTCATATAAATAAAGGGAATAATTGCGAAGGGCTGGGGGTCTGAAATGGAGCAGGAAGCAGCTTCTGTTCGACTCTACAAGAAAATGCTGATACATGAGTTGCTTTCTGCGTGGCTGACAGAAAGTCTTTTCAAGAGCCCAGCATTACCAGCAAAGCCTCTGCTGGCAGCTGGACATGGGTCAGAGGTAACAAGGATTTGCAGGACTGTGGCTTGGGGGCTTGTGAGCTATTTAACATTCAGAAATAGGAATGAACAGAAGGGAAGCCCTGGATACCAACAGCTAGAATAAAAAAATCTTGATCTTTCTTTTATTTTATCTTTCTTTTTCTTTTTTTTTTTTTTTCTGTTTTGTTTTTAGGACATAAGTGGTAACATTTTCATTAGAACACTACGAAACAGATTATATTTTATCAGCAGGACAGTGCTTTAGTACTCTCAAGGTGGATGGTAATAGGAGAGTGAGCCCTAGAGACAAAAGAAAAGCTTCCTACAGGAAATTAAACCCAAGCTTTGCAAATAAGAACAATAGCCTACAATCCAGGTAAAACTACAGACACAAATGAATGAATACAAAATGAACATTAGCAGAGCCTGAAGCAGTGACACCTCAAAATACAAAAGAGAGGAGAGTGGCTTCACAGCACCTACTGAAATGAATTTATAACAATATGCATACTAATGAACCTGAAACGCCACTTAGTTTTTGCATCCATTATTCATTGTTCAGCTTTATAGGAAAGGCAGCTGTACAATGGAGCGATTACAGGGAGCATCGCTGGGAGTGGGATGATAACAGGGAGGAAATAGGAGCAGCATCTGTTCCTTCACCCCCATCCCCTTGCATGAAAATTACCATGGCATTGGAAAAGGAAAAGGTTGCAAGAAGAGAAACCAGATGAGAAGCTCAAGATGTTTCAGAGAGTTTTTTTATTTCCCCCCCGCAATCTATGGGATCGTTGTCCCTGAAGGAGCAGGAGGGGCCAGAGATTAAAAGAAACACTGTACAAGAGCCTGTGCTCTCCCTCGGTGTCTGAACATGTTTTTTGGGGTTGATATATTCTTCTGAAAGCGCTAACTGTTGATGATTAAAGGGCCTTGTAAAAGAAAGACAATATAGATAACAAGTGCAGCCAGTTCAGACAGCCAAAGCTGTGAAAGCTCCTGGGCACAGGGAAGCTGAAGGAAAGTTTTTAGAGAGAAAGAGGAGGCAGCAGTGGTAGTCTGGGTATCCCACGTTCTTCTGTGGCTCCTGTCCCTTTATACCTGCACAGGCAAAGGCTTTCCTGAATCAGATTTCTCAGCCACCTGCAGCACTGTGTGACGTGCTGAATCTGACCTGCTGGTGAGACCACACCAACAGCCAAGACAGACTTAGAATGATTTCTTTCCAGGGAGCTGGGCCTTTTTCTGTCCTAGGCAAATTTGAAGAAGAACTATTCATGTATCCATAAATAATAATATAAATGTATTTCAAAGTTCCTAATGATTCCCCTAAACTGGGTGCCCTTCACATTTTATTTTCTGAGTATCCAGGGCCACAATAAAAGCACAGGGGCTGATGCAGACCTGCTGGGATAACAGATACCTTTTCTGCACTCCACTGGCTTTATCTGCACCCCTTAGAGCAGACTGCAGCTGGCATGGGACTAAGTCTTATACACTAGGAGCTTATTTTGCATAAATACACTCGAAACAGAATGGCTGAGGTTGGAAGCATTCTCTGGAGGTCATTCACTCCACCCTTCCACAAAAGATGGAGCACAGGCTGCTTCAACCATGAGCACCACGAGGTTTCAGGAGCTGTGCTCATATTTCCATATAAATATGCAAAATATGCTGCACATTTACATCTTTTTCATGTAGAATGTGTGGCTAAATTACAAAATTTAGCAGGGAATACATGATTTTTACCTCTCAAACTGCAGTGAAAGTGTATAGGACAAACATTCATTGAAAACATAGGAGCTTTTGCTGACTTTTGCATTTAGTGTATCTTAAAACCTGAGAAAGCATGCTTTTGAGTGCTACACCTTCTGCAGTCACACTCAGAGGGTTCATGGAAATTATAGCATCTATTGGTATAGGCATCACAGTTAATAACCTACCAGAGGTGAAAGTTTTAGGCAATCAGGTGTTATATTCATGGGAGTTCAAAGCTGTGCTGAACTCTCTGTAAAGTTTTAAATTTTCATGAGATGGGAAAAATTTTTCACACACCTGGGTTATACTAGAATGGCTTATATACATTTCTCCAGGAGTACTGCTTCTACACCTGGGTTTGATATTGCAACTTTTACTGAAAAGGAATAAGGGTAACCGGTTTTTACAACTTCACATTTTAGACAGCAAATACATTGGGGTGAGGGATTTTTTGGCTTTGTTGGTTGTTGTTTTTTTTCAGGCTTTCCAGTCTTCCATTGATGAAACCCACCCCCCCCCTTTTTTTTTTTTTTTTTTCACTATAAAAGGATTTTAAAAAAAATACAACTAAACATTGTTGTGAAAATTATCATGTCCAACAGCTATATATCATCACTACCTTCTGTGAGAAGGTTTTGAGCTGTTGTACTGCTGGGGTTTTTCCACTGTGCCAAGTCATTGTCATGCAGAGACATTCACAAAACTACAGCTTCAGTCACTTTTAATGAGTGAATTCCTGTTTTGTCTGATTTTCCCAGTAACAAGAAAAACAAAGCAGGTGCATTATTCATGTTAAAATATGTGTTCTTAACTTGAACATATAGCCTGCCTGTCTCTCTGTGTGATAATATGCTTGTTCTCATGATGTCTGAGTATTTATTTTAAATGAAAGACTAAATTTAAAGACTCCTGACATTCTAAATACAGTACACTAAGAAGAGAGCAGAAGGTTCATCTTCAGGGATTTTGTCTCTATTTTGTAAATAAAAAGCCTCAATGAAACCTGGATTCATAGCACGCAGATGTGTTGTTCATTATCTCTGTATATAATGAATAAATCATAAAGTCCAAATAAATGTGGATATTCATGTATACATGCAAATAGGGTTGCAGTAAATCAGTATTATCTGCTCTGCCTTGTGGTGTCTTTTTATTATTGTTAAATACGTAGGAGCTGAGGAACTATATACTTTCCTTCCCATCCCATCCCAACATTATGCTAAGATTTCCTGACACCTGCAACTCACAGAGTTTGCATTCATGCTGGGAGGGAAAAAAAAAAAAAAAAAGAGAAAACTCAGCTTCTTCGTTGATGGAATCAAATCAGACCTAGATAGATGAGGTGGTAAAACATTTTTCAAAAATCCCATCGGTTTGAATTATAGCTATGCTCAGAAAATGCCCGGGGATGCACTGCACCAGCGAGCTCTGCTGTCTCTCGGTGGCCACAGCTCCTCTCTGGGGAGGAGAGCCTGCATTCGGGCTGAGGCATGAGCCCCATCTCTGCTGCAGCCTGACCTCCAATCTCCCTCCCCTGCCACCACAGCGCTGCCATTAGCTTGTCCATCTTCAATTTCAAGCATGCTTATGTCACCGGTTCCTAAAATGTGAGGCTTGTGTTTTTGGTGGGTCCCAGGATGCTAGGGCAATGACAGACAGCAACACCAGCTGGGTGCAGAGGTGCTGCTGGGTGTAACCTATGCCAGCCCTGGGATGCAGGGCAGGGGCTTCAGGTGGCAGCTGAGGTGGCTGGAGAAGGCTGAGTTTGAGACTTCGATACAAACTCTCTGCTTTGCCACATGTATACATTTCCAGAAAGCTTTCGGGAAATAATGTTTCTAATGAAGTGGGTGGTAAAACTCCCTGGGACTCTGTGGGTTACAGATCCCTATTTCGGTTTGGAGGACCAGCAGTGATAAATGAAATTGTTTGTTAGTTTCATCTGAAAATCAGGGAGAGTGAGGGCAGCAGTATGGAATGCCAGAGTATCATTTTTCTACAGCCAGTTTTTCTCTCTCTCTGCCTTTTGATATAATTAATGTCACACACAGCAAGTCACACTGAGCGTGTTTTATCACCCCAACAGTGCCATCACAAGACCTCACCTGATTAGTCTGTACTCTCTCTCTGTATATTGTCTTTGTGGGACATTGACACTTGTCTAGCCATGTATGAAGCTGGAAACAAAAAGTCCCTACTCACATTGCTGTTCATGCCTGTAAATCACGTTGATTGGAAATAAAAGTAGGCTGCTAGCCATAACAGCTAATTCTTACAGGAGATAGCTGATTTCTCTGTGTGATGCTTATAAAATGACCAGGATTCCTTTTAGGAAGTAACTCCATCATGCTCAGTGATGGATAGCAAAACAGACTGCTACTAAAATGAAATTCACATTATGCAGCAGGCCATGGTGTGACTGAAAACAACATTACGAAGGTCATTCTGATATGATTTTTCAAGTTCATGTTGTTATTCTGGTTTTCTTGAAGTAGAAATCCAAATACTCTGATTAATGGTGGTTTAGGAACCACTTTGAGCACAAATTTATAAGAAAATGTTCTGCACAGGTTGTAGTTTGGAGTTAAAATATCACACACTGCCCATGATTTAATTCCTCCTCCATATTCATGTGCAGAACTCAAATGATGATGTCTATTCATCTGCTTCAATAACTACATCTTCAGCTCTTGCTTGTTTCCAGCGCTGTGAATACACAGATGAAAAAAGACATGCTGTTCCATTTATAACCAGCAATTCCTTTGCTTCTGTCTAAAATAGTTTGCAGGAAACATTTTTCATGTTTCATGACTGAGCCTGGAGCAAGAGCAAAGAGCAAGGGGTGGTGAAGAATGGCAGGGTTCTTTGAGTTTCTGGTGGTCTCCCCTCAGTGGAGTCACTCAGGGTGTTGCTTACCTACAGTGGAGACCCCATCTAAGATATTTGGGCAACCCTGATATGAGATTACAGATCAATGATGCAACAGAGACAGTTTTAAATATGATCTGACATAAATTTCACAGCCAATGCAAAACTTCCCTTCCTCCACCTTACCTTCTTTACACATAAAATCTTTTTGACTGAATTACCGATTTCCAATCACCTCCTCAAAATATTCCACCTTCACCTTATCTCTGGAATATTGCATCCCACTAGCTTACCTTCCTACCCAACCTACCTACCTTCCTTAAACACTGCCAAGCCCCACTCCAGCTGCTGTGACACACCATTTTGCACGCTGGTTTTACTTCCCAGCCAACACCCACCCAGACCCCCTGCAGCTGTCTTTCTCCCCAGTCTCCTCTTCCACCTCAGCACCCAGTCCTGCCTCTTTGATTCCCATTTGCTCTGTGCTGGTTATGCCACACGAAGCAGCATAATGCTTCAGGGTGGTTCATTAAGCAGTACAACCAGCAGCTGTCGTGTGCTTGCTCTCTCATCCTCTCCACATAGGAAGATGTGTGCACAGCACAGTGTTTGCTTTTGAGATTCTTTAACTCTGTGTATGCATTGATGTATATATATTTATGTAGGTACGTGTGTGTGTGTGCATACTTCTATATGTAAATGTACTTTTATATGTTTGTATACATATATATAAACACATGAACTTGGCCTCGCATTTATATGAAAGAAAGAAAGAGTGAAGGAAGCGCCTTGCCTGTAACCACAGCAAGGAATGGGGGCTGAGAATGTCTTCATTTTTCAGGGAAGCTTCTTACCACCGTTTTGGGCTAACTCCTGAGAAATCCGTGTCCCACAAGAGTGGGTTTTCTCTTGGTTGTGGCAAGTTCCACTGGGCTGGAGGAACAGATCATAGACCACTGCTTTGTGCCAGAGCTTTAGGGATAACCTAAGTCTTTCAGAGATTTTCAGAGACTTTCCCTGAAATTTGAAAAATGAACGGCATCTGAGAACCTGAGCCCGTATTAGATGGGATGCAAAACTGCTCAGCATACGGAGAAGGACTCACTCAAAAAAGGCTGGATATGCTGTTCTGTGCATTTGGCATTGGTTATTATTTGAATGACTGATATTTCCACTGATATTTTCAGGACTGTGTAAGGGATGGAAGGACACAAACCTGCTGATTTGGAAGCCTTTGGAGAACAGCTGCTTCACAAAAGCAAGAATGGTATTTCTTCTATCCAGTTCACCAACTGCACACTTATTAGAGTGGAATAATTTAAGACATCCCAGCTTTTACTCTTTTCTTTTCCTCTTTGACAATTTATTATGCTCCATTCAAAGCCATCTCCTTAGCTTTTTATGATATGGATCTGTACAATCCAACACCTCAAATGGTGCCTTGTGAGCTCCAGGGCACCAAGAACAACCAAGTGAGGCTGGGTCCATGCATTTGCTGCCAGCTGTGTGCAGGTAGGAGTGGGTTGCTCTGCACTGGTCCATGGCCTCCCTGTGATCCAAGGACTGGCATTTGCAATCAGCCCACACGTGTTTTTGCAAAGGCCAAACCCAAGGATCAGGGAATGAGCCCGCCCACCTTTTCTCTGAAGGCTCTCTGCATGCCCAAACAGCAGGAGGAGGGGCTGCAGGAACAGGGTCTTTGGTTTTCTTCTAGCACATGGGGAGGTTGCATGGGCTCCTTGGCACCCCAACACCCCTAACACCTGCCCAGAGTGGGGTGTGCCTATGGAAAAATAAAAGTGGTGGAAGTTGCAGGGTGGAGTTTGGGGCAAAATTTCAGTGTGTGATTGAGGAGCTGGATGGGAGAAAGACTTTTACACAGTTACAGCCCCACGTACAAGCTTCTGTTTCCTAGTAACTATGCTTCTGATGGTCAATTACACAATGCCTCATTGTATAGGATATTAAACACATTGTTATCATGAAGAATAAAATTGATTTATTTTAACAGGATTGAGTTAAAACTATTGACTTTTCTCCCTTCCATACCTTCTACTGCAGACTAGATAATGATGTGCTTATCTCTTAAAAACACTGTAAGCTTGGACAGGACATAAGAAATTTTCCAAAGTAGAAATAGGACAGAGAGGAAAAAAAAGTTTATTTTTGCACACATGTCTCCAGTTATACAGTATGGAATAAAGCTAATCCTTCACTTCTGTTCACTTGGCTTAATTTCTTAGGGATATATTCTTCCATCAGATCTACAGGTGTATCTTAAGTTAGACAAATAAAGGATGTTCTCAGGATGCAAAGTTCATTGCTGCATGCTCCTAAACTCCAAGTAATACTTTCCTCTGGGTGCTTTACTGGGATAAATGGATGTCAGAGAGGGTCTACAACTGCACACAACCAGGATATTTTTAGTTCAACACCAGCTGAAATTTTGGCTGTTTCAAGTGCAAAACGCCCGAGGTGAAATAATTGCTGTGCATCAGTCTCCTCAGATGTGGTGCCAAGAGCCACATCAATGGCTCTGCTGGACTGAGCTGCACTGCTGCAGCCTCCTTGAAGTCCCAGCCCAGCTGTGCCACCCACCGTGGCTGGCCCCTGGCAGAGGGCATCCTTCCACCCGTGGCAGCCCTCACCCCTGGCAGCCGCAGCCCTGGGCACCCCTGGCTGGGGCAGCTACATCTCCCCATGCTCCCTCCAGCTGTGCCTTCTTGAAGGCACAGTTCAATGCCACCCAATGACACCTGCATGTGGAAGAGCTGCCTTTGGACTCTGATAGCATTAGTGGAGGCCCATGGGCACCCTCTGGCCCTTCTTGCAATTTTCAGACAAACACAATTTGATCAAAAAAGCTATTTTGGGAGGGAGCTTTTCCTCGTAAATGCAGATCAGTTTAGAGACTCTAAACCAAAGCAGCCCAGGCTGCCCTTGAGCCCTGCCCATCTGGGATGGAGGAGGAAGCAGTCTACCCTCATATGGGTTACAACCAAAAATCATGGGCACATAAATTGGCTATGGCTGGGGCCAGATGTTTTAAGCTTGATTGGATTTGGGTTTGCTTGTAGATTTCATAGAGAGAAAAAGCTAGTTTTGAAGACAGTGGAGTTCAGCATTTTTAAAGCTGCAGTCATTTAAACCTAGCACTACATACTAGCACATCTAAGCATCTCTATGCTTTTGTAAATTAATTTTAAGAAATGCATTTTAAATAAAAGGTTTTGTAGGTGAATGAAAACCTTTTCATTGATAAAATCTGGAGGGTCCACATCTTGAATAATTTTGCATCAAGACATATGCATGCCTTTGATAGAGACTTGGTATAAAAGGCATGCAAAGCTAGTAAAACATGACGTGACTTAGGAATTGTTGCTACAACTGGGAGCACTTACTGGGGAAAATTGCAAGTTTTGTTCCAGAGAAACAGCAGACTGCCTCCAGGCACCTGGTGGAGATGGGCCCTCCTTATTGTAGGATGTGTGGGCTAGGAGCCTTCCAAAACTCAGGCCATGCTGTGCCTCAGCACCTGACTGGAGGCAGTGTGCAGGAACCTCCAGAGGCATCCCTGCCTTCCTGAGCTCCTTCCACAGGCTCCTGAGTGGCAGGGGGTGGAAAGACACAGGGGTCACACAGCAATACAAATATGAGTTTAGTTAGCAGCAGGCAACCATCCTCATCCTCCCTCTGCAGCTGTTTGATGGGAGTCCCAGCCCAACTCTGGCAGATGCAGAGCTATAGCAGCTAAAAGCCTTCATTCCTCTGCAGGGAGGGGACTCTCCTGGAATCAAAGCATCCTGCTTGGTCAAGTAAAACTTGCCCAGAGCCAGACTGCAAGAAAAGAAATGATAGCCAGAGCCAGACCAGTGCAGTGCCTCCATGCTCCTGCCTCTGATCTGGGGTCTCCTATATGCTCACCATTTCTGTGCTTGTTCACAGAGCAGGGGAGCCTCCAAGCACCAGGGCTGGGGTCCTTTGGGATGAAACAAAGCCAGAAGACACGTACCAGTTGCTAAGGGAAACTCAGCCTGCTCCAGTCACCCACTGCTGCAGAGAGGGCATTCACTTCTGGGCATTTTCTCTGCTGCTCTGGGGTCTTCCTGCTGTCCCATGCTGTCCCATGCTGTCCCATGGGACACCCCCAGGGCCAGCCCTCAGGTTCAGCTGAGCCCTTTCTCATTCACTGTTCCTGAGGAACACGATGCACAGGGAAATATGTGCCAGAAGGACAGCATGGCAGAACTGGGAACAGAGCCCAGAGCATCCTCACCTAGGACAAGATATCATTCAGTAGCCTTCCCCTACATCTGTTCAAGGCATAAACCTCCATGGACACTGTGTTTACGAGGGACAAGCCCCATCAGATGGACCACAAGGGCAGCCCTCCATGTGTGCTAGTCCCAGCCTATTCTTGTCATTCTGCTCCACCAAGCAAAGGCCAAAAAGCATTGGGATGCTGACTGAGAACCTTTCTGACGGGGAAAATGAAAGCAAAGAGAAAGGAAAAAAAAGTTCTCTGAACTCTATCATGAATTCTTCAACCTGTTTTCCTAAAGGCAGGAATTCTTCAGCCTGATGTCCTACAGACAAGTTTTGGACAGATCAATAAAGGCTTAAAAACATCAGTAGAGTGATGGCCTTTGTCTTCTTGCTTTTACAAAAGAAGTTTGAAGGAAAAAGATCTATACTTTTCTTGCCCCCAAAGGCATTATCTTTCATTATAGCAATGTGGCAGGTTTGCAGATTTCAGCAGTGGAACAGCTAGTCTGCAGTTAATTATCTGTGTCCCTACTAATAGGCATAAAAGTCAAACAAAGAGAAAAACAAGCAAGCTTTTGCACAATTTTCAAGAACTGTCCATGACTCTAAAACTTGAATTTGTTGACAGAAGACCTTTAAGAATGTGCACATATGTTTGGTTTTCAGCCATGCAGCACTTATTGCTGCATCTGTCTCTGTAAGAAGTGCAAGACACAAAAAATACTGTATGAAATACCCACTTTTGAACCCTTCACAATAGGCAGCAGCTTCAAGGTGATGCCTTTCTTTACAAGGTCATTACTCCAGCAAGTGCCCTCTGCTTTGATTTTCGGGTAGTACAACAATACAGATTAACAATTACAAATATCTGCCTGCTCAGAATGAACAAACAGTGCACTGATAACCAGCTTTAGATGGTATCTGTGTTCGGTGCTGCTCAGAGTCAGGGGATACAAGGAACACAATATATGCACCTCAGCTTCTTCCTGCCCACCTCCTCCACCCCAGACTTTCAAAGGAGATCCTCCAGTCTAACATGTTTGTGATTCCTGATAGAAGTCCATGGGAAGAGAGGAGCCATTATAATGACAGCTTTCTACTCACCATCATACATCACTGTCTTGAGCTATTCTTAGGGATGCTTGGAAAGCAGTCAGAGCAATCTGTGAAGCCAGGCAGGGATGCTGACAGCATCTTACCACAATTATGATGATGTATACAGTGCTAGCTAATAAGGCTGGGGAAAGAAAAATACCAAAACCAAAAGAACATACTCTGTTTTCCAGGTTTTTTTCAGAGGCATTGGCATGAAGGATTTCAGGTAAGGGTGGGAGGGAGTTAGGACTGAGGAAGGACATGAAAAGGACACAAAAAAAATTATCCAAAATAGAAAACCTTTCTTCAATCTCTCTTCTTATTCATTATAGACAAATTTGATTGTCAATAATTCTGACTCAAAGGAATGTCAATTACTGGGGTGGATTTAAGAAAGCTTAAAATTCAGCATGGTTTCAGAAACAAGGAGAGAGAAAAAAATTAACCTTGTTACACAGGGGACTGAAATTCCTAGGGAGGTATTCTTGCTGATGTAAATGAGTGCAAACTTTATGCTTGGCAGTGAACCCACGCTGATTTATGGCAACTGAGGCTTTGGACTGGGTAGAGGAAACTGCTGTGCATTCCTTCCACTGCAAAGGTTTTCAGAGCTTCACATCTCTCGCAATGCCCATTATAAACTGTTATTGTCAAATGACTGTGCTAAAACCTAGGCATAGAAAAACAAGGAAGCTCCTGGCATGCAAAGAATGCAGGGGAGACATCAGTGAAAATATAGTAATGGTGAGACCTATTAAATTTTTGAATGCTTGCTCAGGGAGCTGCAGAAGTAACATTACTTCAATCTTTGGTCTTTGAGGGGCCAAATGCATAGGTTCCAGAGAGGAATAATCCTGACCCTGTGTCATGGAAAGGAGGACATCTAATTTTTGCACTGCAGACTTTTTCTGTGTGTGGAACAAAGCATCTGGGAGAAGGGTCAGTCACCGTGAGGGCTTGGTGAGCCTGAGGCCCTTGTGCTGTCAGAGGTGGTAACAAGATGAGAAAAGCACAAGGCTAATTTCTGTCCATGGCAGCAAGATCTGAGTTCTGATTAAAATGTAGGATTTTTTCAAGCGGTTTGTAGCTGCCTCAGGAGCAAAGGGGATGCCCACCAGAACTTAGCTCATCCTCCCAGAGATTCCATTGTGCTGAGAGCACAATCCTCCTATTAAACCTATCATTGCATCAGACTCACCACAAAAGGTCCCTGTCCTACAGCCCCATGGATACAGCAAGCACATTCTACACTCCACAGGAGCTGATCTGATGCTAGTAGCAAGCATTTCCCCAGTACAAATCATTCTTGTTTGCTGAAAAACAAACAAACAAAAAAATGCTAGAAAGTTAAAGAGAAATGGTAAAAAAAAAAGGTAAAAGGTTAAAACTGAATGCTTCTAGTGCTCCAGATGACAACAGTAAAGCTCTGAGCAACGGCCTTGCCATGCCTCATTGTGCTGGTTCATCCACTTTGAATAAGTCTGGTGTTACAGACCCTACAGACTCCCTGGGCATGAGTAAGAGAAGCAGAGGAATAGCACAACCTTGGCAACTCGGTGTGAGTCCTTCTGTCCTGGTCAAAGGTGTTGCAGCCTTCCTGAAGATGTGACATCTGCACAGGAGTGCCCAGTCGTTTAGCAAGTAGCACATGCCTCAATGTGAAAAATGTGAAGATTCATTCCATTTTACTGGAGAGGTGGCTCCAAACCTGCTGCTCTTTTGGAAGGCAAATGGGGACGCACCTTCCATTTGCACGATGCCAGTATTTAAAAATGCTGTGCCAGGACCCCATCGTGCCAGCTACTGCACAAACTGAACAAAGGACAGCCCCAACAGGCAAACAGTCTGCTGGGCAAGGGGCTACAGCTATGCCATTCCCAGGAGGACAGACTGTTGTTACCTTCTGGGTGGGATGCTGGGCTCACCTCCAGCCCTGCCTGTGCCCAGGGAGGGGCGTGAGGACAGACTGGAAAGAGGAGAAGTGAAGTGGCTTTGCAGCTGTTTACAGGGAGCTTCTCCAGGGGGATGAGAAGCATGGGAGAAAACCTGAACCCTCGAGGACCTGAAGATCCTGTTAGTGGTGCTGGTTCCCTCCCACAGGTATGCTGCAGCTCTCTGGTGCACTGCACAGCACAGCCCCAAGGCAGGCTGGTGTGGGCTAAGCAGAGGGTGCTGTGCCTTAACTTGCAGTTTCTCAGCCTTTGTGGTGGGTTTAAACCTTTGTTGCTGGCTTTTATGTTGAGTATCCTAGAGTTTTTTATTCTAATGTTTTCAGCGTGTCTTTGTTCCTTGCCAGCTCTACAGACACACAGGTACACGGCAGCTCATCCTCCAAGCAGAAAACCTATCCAAACGTTTCTCAGAAGGACTGGGAATGCAAACAGGAAATAAAGCACTCCAAGCAGAAAGAGAGTGATTCCCAACAGCCCACTACTGTGGCAGTGTGAAGAGTACAGCCCTGAGCCCTTAAACCTGCACATGCTACTGAATAGATGACCAGTCCTGGTAGGATGCCCTCTCTGTATTCTTCACTCTGCTCTTAGTGATTACTACTACAGGTGCAGCCAAAAAAAAGTAGCTCCCAGAAACCTACAGGGGGCTGTTGTGACCAGTGAGAAACACTGGGAAAAGGAGAGTTTGAATTCTAGAGAAATTCCTGCAAATCACTACTGGTAGAGGACATGGAAACAAGGGAACTATCAGGCATCACTCTAGGGAGATAAGCTGGTGATGGTCCTCATTAATGCTCTGTCATGTTTTAAAGTTCAAGAGATACTGCAGCTTAACTTGTTTCCCTTGACTGGAATTCATCACTGCTAATAGATCAGAGCCACAGGGTAAGCTGTTAGACATGCACTGGCAAGAGCAAACTGTTACTGCATGAAAAATCACATTAATGTCCTTGAAGAACTAAAGTCTGGGTGGAGGAGGCACTTGCCTGCCATGCCCAGGGCGAGTTCTATTTACTAACTGGCTAGAGGGTCAACAGTTCCTTTTTTCTTGACTTTCCAGTGCTAGAGTTTGTCTTTATTTCTCTCTGCACCCACAGAAAAATAATGTGAAGGAGAAATCAAAACACTGAAGCTTCGAAATCCCCAGGCAGGTCATTTTGTATGTGTTTGCATGCGCATCCTTAGAAGGACTGTAACACATTTGAAGGAAGAATTTTTTCTCCTTAACGAACAGAGCAGTTGTGAAATGATTTTTGCAAGCTTTACTTTTCTGACACATCTAATTGGATGCAGCGTTATGCCTCCAATCAGACATATACCAGGTGAGAAGCCTTTCCTGTGATTCACAGACGAGTTGTAGCTTCAAACTGTGCTGCCTTTTGTTTCCTGTGTACTTGCATTGCTCAGATCGTGACTGTGCCACACAACACATCACCCTTTTTGTCCTGGGAGCTGCTGAAGCCTTCATGCAGTGGAGATGTGCTGTGCTCTCTCACACTGAGACCCAACTTTTGTTCTTTCCACTTCTTTCCTTTCTTACAAGCTAAGACGTAAATCAGTACATAAGGCTGCTTGTTTGTTGATAGAAGCTTTCCCTCTGTAAATCACTGTGTACAGGTGAAGTTGACCCTCAGTGCTGCAGGCAGTGGGGTTGAGCATTCCAGTGCTGTTGGAGCCCAGGAACTGAGTGCTCGTGCTTGTTTATGTCCAGTAACTTCCCTTCCTTCCCTGCACAAAGTCCTCTGTGCCATTCAAAGAAAGATAGAGTGTTCTGCCAGGATTCCCCTCTCCAGGAACTGAAACAGCCCCTGAATGTCTGATCATTTGTTATTTTATCCCAATTGCACGGCCTCTTTATAGATTAAAAAGACCTCTGGAAAACATCAACACAAACACTAAGCATGCAAGCACTCCTTGAAAACCAACCTCAATTTGTAAACTCATTTCCCAGAGCTTGATGTTGCAATAGAGACTCTTTGAATGTGAGTATGTTTAAAGGGAAGTAACCTGTGAAACCAAAGGATACATGCATAGAAACCTGATTTGCACATTTGTGATAAACTATAAACTCCTACAGTGTTTTGAAGGCATAATAAAATATTTACCTTCAAAGAGCACTTGAACAGTGCATCTAAAACAGATTATGTGCCGTGATTGATGATAAGGCTTTTCCTCTTGCAAACACAGCATGTGTAATTTTTTTTTTAATTTTAAAGAAATTAAGTAATTATTTTATCATAATATGATTTATTGTTTTCAAACCTAGCTGTTGGACTGCAGGCTGAATCTGGAGCTGCCAACACTAGTGCTGATGATGTGTTTGTCCAGCATGCAGCTTCAAGGAAGAAAAAAGCAGCGTGCAACCATGGTGAGAAAAATCATGATTCACCCCAGAATCTGCCATAGAAGAGACTTCACAGGAGATCATTAAGCCACAGGCTCAAAGATCTTAACCCTACTTTTTCAAACCATGAGACATCTGTGGCTAAATTTCCAACTCTTGCTACTGAGACAGGAAGGTGAAGTACAGTGTTTTAAAGCTCTGCTACATGAGTGTTCCAGCGCTTGTAGGACTAAGCTTGATTGATCAAGAATTTTCTGAATTAGCTAGAGAAGAAAAGAAGCACAAATCAGTGACATTTTCTTGAGCCCGTGTGCCCCAGCCTCTTAGACATTTCGCAAATCAACCGTCCCTCTTTCCATCCGTATTAAATGCAACCTTCAGGTCAAGTGAGGATGAGTCTGAAGGGCAAGCAGAATATTCTAAGTAAGAGAAAATACCTGAAAACTAAAAGCAAAAGCAGGGAAGGATTGGTGTCTCTAAGGAACTCAACCTCCAGTCGTTCTTTCCACCAAGAGAAATGAGATTGTTTTTTCCTGTCATACAACAATATGTAAATCAATCTAATTAGCTGCAAAACATGCTTCTATTGGATGCAGAAGATTTCCTTTTATAAAACTAAAAAGTAATATTGAGAGAAAGACTCACAGACTGCGGATTTTTTTCCATCTCATTTAAGCTGTGATTTGCCATTCATTTACAGATACAATGGCTTTTTTTATGTAATGTTTTTGTAGGAAATAGTTAATGATATGCTCTCAAACAAGAAAATAGGTCAAAATGCACATTACTTTTCAATACCCAGGAAATTTAGAACATTTTTTACAATGGCAAGCCTAACTATTTTTTGTAATGATTTATTTGCTTGCTAATCTCTACAAGTTCTTCTGCATTTATTAACTATCATTCAACAGTGATTACAAGTGGAGTTTTGTTACTTTGTTCAATCCATTTTAAAACTGTTTTTTGAAAAAGAGTCCCTTACTGTATTGTTGTCCATGAAGGAGTGCAAATATTTTTCAGCTGACCAAGTGGAAATGGGTGAAGTGACCCCCAAGCTGGGGCATGCCTGTAAATGTGTCACAGAGACAACAGAGACTTTTTGTGGTGTCACATATGCAGTGGTTCCTGGAGAGATACAGAGGTGATCTAGAGAAGCTGTTCATGTTTGCACCAAATTGAGAAAGCAGAATTGTAACCTAATCTTATTTTTCAGCCACACAAATCATCAGCAACACCATTGGAATTACCAGGTAATGCCTTCAAATGAAGTATGGAAAACTGAGATTAGAGTTCACATTTATAATTAAGCTTGGCAAACAAATTTTAATGATGCCAAGTGCAAAACGCCCATTTCTGTCATCTTCACTGTGCACATATCACCTGTCCAGATGCTCCAGATGTACTTTGAGATTTACATTCTCTGTCTACACATTCCCATCAATTACAGCACACTTCACTCTTCAGTGAGATTTATTATCTTATTGTATCACTGGGGCTTGGAGACTGACGAATTATAATCTTGCAAGCCATTATGAAATGATTTCCACTTGTTGGGACAAGTTCTTTTCAGGAAGAGCAATTATTTCTTGTGGGTTTTCAGTGGCATTCAAACCTTAGCCAGAGGCTGCCCTTATGCTTATGTGGGTGCAGATCAGACCTAGAATCAGAGGGAGGTATGCAGGATGGGTACTTGAATGCAATGTAAAGATCATCTCATCTGTGTTGAGAACTGTTTTAAGAATGGCTGTTCTCATCTAGCCTTTCTATACAGTTTCCAAAGAGCAGATGAATAAAAGGGTTCAAATATTCAAAGAGGTCATGAAAAAAAATTTGGAGTTTTTGGAGGTAAACCTGCAAGCTTTGTGGTTTGCTGATATCTTTTTGGACAAATGTGTATTGTGTATTATGAGAATAGGGTTGCTCAGGAAAGAGAAAAAAAATTGACTGTTTTTATTGTTGGAAATGCCAGCTAACAAGGTCAAAATGTTCCATTATTTTCTAGTTTTAGAAACAGTTCTGGCAGAGCTTGGATTTGGCTGAACCCTGCCCCATTTTCCACCTTCTCCTCTGCCCACAGGGATGCTGCTCCCTCCCAGGATGAAGAGCAGCCTCGGGGGTTTCACTCCAAATCCAGACAAAACCTGAAATCTCCTGACAATGGGATTAACCTGTCAGCTCGCCTTCCACTGTTTGATCTATGCTAGCAAAGAGTATTTAGATAAAGGCTTTAAATTACAATTCACATCGAAGCTCCACATAGCTCAGTCCCTGGGCACAGGGGAGTGCTCTGTGCTCCCCATGTCGATGTACTGAGGAAAAAAACCCTGCCTTGAGTCAGGTGTCCAGGGTGGACGTGGCAGAGGTGCCTGGGGATGTCCCTGAGCCTTGTGTCCTTGCCAAGTTGTTTTAGGGAGAGCCATGCCAGGACAGAGTTTTTGCGTTGTCCTACCAGCCAGTTACCCTGAGAGGCTCCCAAGAGGGATTAAAGTAAATAAATCAGGGATAAGAGTAAATAAATTAGGTGTTTCCATGTCTATGATGCATGTTTCTAACAAACAAAACACCTTTGAGGAAGGAGGCTGGAGCCCATTATCCCAGGAAATGATAATGCATAGGTAGCTCTTATGACACCTTTTCATCCATAATGCTCATATAAGATTTTTGCATCATTGACCTCATTTTAGAGTTGAGGGAAACCAAGGTTTGGGCCTGAAGTGAGTTTTTCCCAAGGTCACCTGTGAGCCAGTGGCAGAGGCAGGAGTGTTCCCAGTTCCCTGAAACTCGGGGTGGTGTTCTGTGCATGAAAGCACATCTCCCTCCCAAAACAATTGGTTTGCTGACATCCGAGCCTCACTCACTCTGTCGAGGTTCCAAAGGGAAGAAGGCAAACAGAGCATCTGCAAATTCCTGCTTTCCATCATATCTCTCTGAGGTGTGACTTTTGTCTGCGTCATCTTTCATGAAGGGATCATAATCTAATAAAAAAGAGCAAAAAAGCGGATCTGGCTGCTGCTGAAAGATGATAATCCAGAAACAATTCGCTATCTATTCACCCTTCTTTGTTAAAATCATGAATAGCACATGTGGAGAACATGCCCACTCATGGCCGGAAAAATAAATTGTCTATTTTTGCAGATCTTTTATTTAAATCTTGTAAGTAGTAAAAAAAGCAATTTTAATAAAAAATGCAATGCATAGAAGAATTGCTGCTTTTCATCTGAGAAGTGAAGAATTTTCTTTATTTTTACTAATTTTGAATTTGATGCAGATGTGATTCCAATGGTAATTATGCCCCCCACTGTCTCTGTGCTCCAGTGAAATGTGACTCCCTGATGTTTCTCATTGTCTTTTGTTTACAATTATGAGAAGTTGATGGAAATCATCTGGTTTTTGCTTCTGTACTGCTGTGGGATTTGTACAGCAGCAACCTGTCAAATTAATGACCTCTAGCACGAGAAGCTGTGGCCAATTCAGGCTGCAGTCACAGCTGAAATCTTAGCATTGCACTGCTTCTCTTTCATCCCCCATGTATCTGTGAGGAAACAGTTCCTGCATCATGGAAGGGTGATCTCGGAATTTAGGGTAAACAGTAGGATCTTCACAAGTAAATATCCATACCAAATTTTGCTAAATGGTTTCTTGCTCAAGTCTTCTTGTGCCTCAGCTTTCTCCTGAAAAATAAAAAAAAAGAGATAATAATGTAGATGTGCTCTGAGCATGATCTCATTAATGTTTCCAGTGCCTTGGGACAATCTGGAGACCAGAGGGCTCTCTCAGCACCTACACACTGACTCCAGCACCAGGATTCCTTGAATGAAAATGCCTTTTGTATAACTTGCTGGTGGCCTGCTCATGACAATTCCCAGTCTGAGCTGCCTGTGAACGTGTTTTTTGCATTTTCTGGAACTGTATGGCTGTATGAGGAATCTGTGCATCAATCTCATATCTTAGGGACATGCAAAGTTTACATTTTAGGAAGATAAATAATTGAATTCACTGTTAATTATATCTAATATATCTGAGCATCTTGTGCATAGAAATAAAATTACAATGTTTGTGCTGGCAATGAAAGCATTACCAGGAAAAGCATTCTGGATTTTAGAAACCATGACACAAATACAGCTCACTATCTTCAGGGCTGGTTCAATTAATCTTAGTACTTTGAAGTGAAATATCAGATTTCCTTCTGCGCAGGAGAACAAGAGAAGGCTCTTTTCGCTAGTTCTTTGGGATTTTTGTCCTACTTTTCCTTAAATCCCGTCCTCCTTTTTTATAGTTCCCAGTTCTTCCGCTGTTCCCAGTGTTGCCCTCCTCCCAGCTAGTGCTCTTGGCTGGGTGATGGCCAGCACACAGTGGTGGCAGTGGTGCTGTTGATGCCATTGCTGCAGGGCCAGCAGGTGTGTGCTGCCCCTCTGGAGGAATGGGAGCCTCAGTTACAGCTGTGTGAAGCCAATGGGCCTTCATTCACCTTGCTTTTGCATTCTCCCACTGATTTTCACAAAAGTTGGGAATTTATCCCATTTTAGTATCTCAAAGCTACCTCTAAAGTTTCATCTAAGGCAGCTGAAAAAAGCCTAATTTTTTTTGGAGAGTAAATAATAGTTCTACAGGTGTGTATCCTGACATTCAGCCCCCTAGTTCTACACTTTGTGGTATACACCTATTTATATGAAGTCCAGCAAGGGCAGGAACTGGAGGGTTGGACACTGGAATTGTTTAGTGGCAATTTGTCTCAGTTCAGCACCTTTGGCCACTCGTGACGGGTCGCAGCTACTTTACACAAAATATGAATATTAGTAACATCTAATAATGAGAGCAACGATGTCACTATCTGCATTTCGTAGGTTCGTTTGGGAGCACAGATTGTCAGCTTGGGTAACAAAGTCAAAACTGGATAAAGCTTGCAACTTACTGGAAAATGTGGTGGTCAGTGTTCAAAAGTAGACAGGCGTTCACATGGCCCTCTGTTTTGGCATGTTCTTTTAGAAGAAACCAGGGACTGAGCCAAAATGATGAATGAATCACCTCAAAATGCTAGAGGGTAAAATCTGAAAAGATTCCAACTTTATGTTGCAACTTGCAATCATCCACACTTTTCCAGTGCTAACCCCCCTGAGACTGAAAGCACAGAACCTTAAACTCACTACAGTTTCACACTGGTGGTAAGAATTTAACTTCAATGTATATCTGAGAATTAGGCTACTATAAATAGGAGAAGGTCAGACACACACCATCTTAAGCATACTAATGTATAAACATTTATGTTATTTTTTCCGAGAACCAATTCATGTGACAGGAATTTTTTCATAACCTGAAGTTTATGGCTGCTCATTTCTGACAAATCTCCATTTCTATGCTGCTTTACTGCCGTTTCAACCAGTTAGTAGTAATGAAGGACCAGTTTTCTCCAACCTCTATCCAGGTAGCATCTACCTTCCAAGCACCAAGGATGCCAATATTCCTTATTCCCCAGCTGGTTCTTCTCCTGACTTTAAGGCTGCCAGAAATGGCAGTGTGTGTTTTGTACATAATGCACCCTGGTCAGCAATTTGACCTTCAGAAGCCCTGTCCCACCTGTCTCTATACCTGCTTCACCTGGAACCACGCCCAGTGAAACTTACTGTTTTGTGCCCCAGAAACATGGATTTGAAACATTTCCATCTCAAAGAGAGCATAGCAAAACTGGGGCTCCCTGAGGTACCCAAGCACCTCAAGATATATCATCTGCAGGGAGGGAGGTGAAATAAAAAGGCAACTGGAAAAATCAGTTCTGTTAAACCAGGCTCCTCGCTGCTGGTAACAATACAAAATATGTAACATTTGAGGGAAAAGCGAGTTCCAGTAGCTCAAGTGTTATAAATCCCTGCTGTTTTACCCACCTGCTGCTGCCCTCCTTCAGGCCTTTTCACCTGCTGGTGCCCTGATGTTTTATCCTGCAGTCCCCAGCACCTGCTGGCATCCTGATGCGAACCTCTCCTGCCCTGTTTGCCTTTCCTCTTAAAAAACATGACCTCTTTCTGTTGGGGAACAACCACCGAGGAGCTGCTCACATCAGGGAGGTGGCTCCAATTCCAGTTCTGAAGTCCTAACATCTTTAGGTCAAACCTCTCCAGTTTTCAGAGGCTTTCATGTTGTCCAACACAAGCATCCAGGCACCCAGGCAAAGCCCCCTAGTGCAGTCTGGGCCACACAGGGTCACAAAACCAATTCAGTTGCAAGGGCAGACAAAGCTCAATCCAATCTCTTCTGCTCCAAACCAGCACAAAGTAAGAAAGACGATGCAGAAATTAATTTTCAGTTCTTTTAATTCACTGAAATTTTTTTTTACTGAAGATACTGAGCATCCGGGGATTCCCACTGCAGGAACTGACAATTTCTTATCTTGTGAGTCTTGGGCAGGACTTCTCCATGTCTCTGTTAGCAAACATACAGTGCTCAAACAGGATATTTGTCACCCATGTGATGCCACGGACCAAGGACATGGAACATGATGGTTCTCACTTGGCGTGGGGGTAAAGGAGGCCCAGAAACTTTAAACCAATCACCCAAGGTCGAACAACAGCCCGGTGGCACATCTGGTACAGCAGATCTCCTGTGATTTAATAATCCTGTATTCACTAGATAGTATTGCCTCCCTTAAGCCAATGTAATGATATTCACTAATGAGGTTGTTAGGTTTAATTAAAGCTGGTAGAGCACATTACGTAGAAGGAATGAAATTATTGTTTCATTATTGTATATTATAATAATTACAGAATAACTAGACTTATGCATTAACCACAGAAAAAAACTAACCAAATTCTGTACCATAAACATTTTTTTGACACATGACATAGGAATTGCAATGCACAAAAATCCTCATGTTCTCAATGTCATGCTTAAGTATTTGCAGTCTTCTGGCTTATTAATAACAGTATTTTTTAATACATAAAAATAAATTTAAAATTAATTTAGTTCAAAATTAAATACTACTCACTTAAAAGGCTGGGCTGATTCCTTGAATTTCCAGCTTGTTACTGAGGGTCTGTTATGCTCTATTTATTGCCACATTATAAAATATTTGGAGGTGGGAAGACTTCAAAATACTGTAATATGAGGTATAGGATTCTTTCATTTTGAATAAAATATTCTGTTTTGTTTCCTATTCAAACTGAGACCTAGCTGGAAAATGTAAACAGAATTTAAAGAAAAGCTGAAGATAAAATGGCTAAAATTGAAATAGAAGTTTTCTAAATTACTCTATTTGTATCTGTTTAGACCTCCATTATAACTTTACAATTGCATTACTACAGAGTGATGTGGGTTCTTTTACCAGATGGATTTCCCCAAGGACCAGAGTTCGATCCTATATGTGTACTTTCAAAGAAGATAAATATGATTTGCACAGGAAGACCTGCAGTCTTGGCTCCTGCCGAGAAGCACCTTTTTCCACAGAAATCCTCCCTGAGAATTTTTGTGCTGCTTTACATAGGGAAGAGTGTCAGAAAAAAAACCCGTAACTTACTGTCTTTACAATTTGCTCATCTTTTATCCCTGAAATCCTATCCATCAGACAACAACAGCAATACTCTTTTTCACATATTTTTTCCCTCTCTGAGACATCAATGTGATGACCATGACATGGGGGATCAGAAACCATCACAAGGGTCATGCTTAGGTCTAGCCATAGTGTTGAAACACATCCGTGCTCAAACCATCTTCAAATTCAGTGAAAATGGCATGAAAGGCAACAGACAAACTAGTTTAGAGGCAGCAGCCTGGGGACATACAAATAACACCTTTTTTTTCTTTTCCTATCCCTTGCACACACAAGAAACCAGGAACAAGCACGAGAGACATGGGAAGCATGCAGAACAGCAGTGCTCAAGTCTCATTTTCCTTATGGCAGCTAACAGCACAGGCAGTCAGAAACTGCTGAGGTGACACTCACCCTGTGCAGCCTCAGTGCTCACGTACTTCAACCCCCCAAAATAAGGCAACATCCTTAAAGCCTAAACACACTTCCCATATTCACTACCCTTATTGTTCACCTCCTTTCCTCCCATCTATATCGACAAGACTTCCTATTTCTGTATGACTGCTCAGACTCCTCTTGGCTCACTGCTGAGTCACAGACATTTGTGGTTTATCTCAGGACTTCTTTTTAGAAGATCCCTTAATTCTCCAAGCACATTGGACAGTTTCAGTCTTATGCTGACTGTGGTCAAAAACATGCAGACAGAAGCATTCCCAGGCACGTGAATAAAGAAATTGATATTCCTGGGTTCACAGATTAACTGCTTGCTCATGACAGATAAGGAAGTGTGCACATGTGTCTACTGCTGGATTTACTAACGCAGGCAGGAATTTGGGTGTGCAACTTCCCATCAGGTCTCTTGAAAGATCAGATCGAAACCCCAAGAACCACAGCAGACAACTTTTAACTTTCCTGCTTGGGAAGATGCTGTAGTCTCCATTTTCTTCAGAGAGGTTTGAGTTCAGTGTAGGTCAACACATGGAACAGAAACACTCCATAAATAACAAACATCTTAGAGCACTTCACTGAAACTGTAGGAAGTCTGAGGATGTGCTTCCAGTCCCTGAAAGCAACCAGAAAGCAAATCAGGGACTCTGTGTCCAACAAAAGAGTCATGTGGTGGTACAACATTCAGGTGTGCTCCTGCAATGTTTGAGCCTAGGCTCCAGAGTGTGATTCAGGTGTTGCAGCGATTTTTCCATCATCTGCATCCCAAAGCCAGAGTCTCAAAACCTGCCCAATGTCCCAGTCCTGGTTGTTTTTGCAAGCTAATATACCCCCCTCTACCCCCCAATTTTTTTGGGCACAGACAAGGCTGGTAAAGACACCCTTGGGAGGTCAACGTTCTCCTGGAATGAATAAAAATACCTTCTATGTGATTGTTTTCTTTGGGCACATGGGATCAGATTTTTGGACAAATGCATCCTCCCTTCCTGAGCAGTGCATGGCCACAGCTTTGCACAGCTCCCTGAGCTATGTGGTGCTGAAGGCTGCCACTTTTCCTCATGCACCTGAGCAGGGAATCCACAGGGACACAGGAGAGTCAACACCTGGTCCCATGGGTGTATGAAACCCAGAGCAGAACAGTAGAACTTAAAAGAGAGATCCTGCAAACATCTGACCCTTGTGAGTGGTGAGGTCAGACAAGGATTACCTGGGAAAAGTGAGACACATGGTTCTGGGGGCTTTGGATGCAGATATTTGTTCCTGGAGAGAATGCTCCACAGGGAGACAAAAGCCACTGCTTTCTGCAAGAAAGGGCTGATCTAGCTCAAGGGCTGAGTTCACAAATAAGCTTAATGCCAGATCCACCCCCTTTCCTCAGCGTTTTGTTTCCTACCATCTCTTTTAGGTAGTGTCTGATCAGTGTGCTGGCATTCACAAATCCCATTTGCAGGTACCCAGCTCTTTCCATGAGTTCAGACCTCTCATGGAGCTTCTTTCCCAGTGCAAGAGGCACTGCCTTGGGCACAGGGCAGGAGCCAGGGCACAGCCCTTTGCTGCAGACAGGGTGAGAGGCAACCCCAGAGAGAGCTGCAGGGGTGGATGAGGCTCAGCACCCGCCTCTTTCCAGGTCTCCACATCCCAGCACTGAATTCCAGAAGGGCACCTGAGGTTACAGCACGGAGCCCAACCACCTGCTCAAACTAAACCCTTCTTTCTGCCGAGATCAGTATCAGCCAACACAGCCCAATGAGTGATCCCTGCATTTAATCCTATTACCTAAACACAGGGAGTTGAGCAGTGTGTCACGCTGAGCCAGGAAATGGGGGAGCTTTAGCAATTTGTGTTTGTGCAGGAAATGTTTCTGTGCCGATGGCAAATCCACATCAACCCACAACCCAAGACAAGCTTCCAAGAATGATGAAGATAAAATCTTGTTAGCAGCAAATACAAAGACTTAATTTAATTATAATAGAGGAGCTTTTCAAAATGTTTGGGAAACCTTACTGGAAATGAAATACAATACAAAAGATAGAAAAAGTAAATCTGTAGGTACAAAGCAGGGGAAATTCTCAGTATCCACACTTCCCTTATTCTAACTTTGTTCATGCTTTCCCTTACTTGCTCTTCTCACCTTCATCTTTTCTTGAAACTGATTGCACCATTACCAAGATGAAAGGGAGAGAGAGGGGAAAATGTTGAGGAAGAGATAGATTCCTCATAACCTGTGTTTAGCTTCACAGTAAAGTTGTTCATAACGAAGGTGTTAATCTGTGGCCTGGAGGAAAGCCTGGAAGGAAAACAGGCAAAGCAGGCAAAGAACCAGTAAAGCAGTTTCATTAAGGGTGTAAGAGAAATATCTTGAGCATCATTACAGCTCTGAATAAACATCCATACTGGTTCTTATGCTATTCAAGGGGTTGTCTCTGGTTCCATCCTAAGACTGAGAAGAAAACTCTTCTGTCAGATTTACCCCTCAAATATTCGATATCTTGTACTTCAGTGCTTCATATTTATAAAAGGAGCAAAATGTTGCAGTGGAGGCACACTGTGTGGTAGGGATACAAAAGGGAATTTAAATTCATGACAGCTGTGATACAAGAAATGTATTTTGCTTTTATAGCTGGATTTATTTTTCTCGTGAAAGCAAAAAAAAAAAAAAAAGTGGAATAAATTGCAGACAAAAGTGTTTTTCTAGAACTGGGCCACCAGTTATTTTTTCCAAGCTAAACCCTCACTTACAGACACTATTCAAAAGAAGCACAGAAAAAACCTTTTCTTACATTACAAAATGTAACAATTTCTTGCAAATGGGTTACTTTGCATGTAAGACAAAATTCTTTCATCCACAGGGTAAATTCTGAATAGGATGTTCTGCCCTTCTTTTCTGTACTGTGGAGCTCAATGATGGCAGTAATGAAGCAGAACACAAAAATACTACGACCTTTGGTAGGCACTTGTTTTTGCAACATGAACCACATGTGCCATTTACAGACCAACTTTGGGTGGCAGCGTGCTGGTGAAATGTCACCAGATTAATGGTATCAGTAGCAATTGGCAAATTAATGAAGGAGTCTACTATTTAGCATACCTGGAGGGTGACTCCTCTAAAATAGAGTGAAGACACATCACCAGGGCACCAGCTGCCCCGGAAAAAGCCTGCTGGGCTGTACAGACTCAGTGTCTAAAGGCTGGGGTCTTTAGACAAACACTCAGGGCAATTCAGCACAGTCTCTCACAGAACATCTACATTTATAGAAATAAATTTCTAAGAGCGGTCTCTCACAGAATTGCCATCTCAAGGTGTAATTCAGCAAGGTTTAGAATCAGATACAAGCTTCTCTCCATCCTTATTATTTCACATTTTCACACAAGACTTCGTGATTATTGGTTTGGAACATTAAAATGCAAATGATAGAGGAAGCAATACATATTTAAATGTACAGTGTCAGCTTGGTATAAAAGCTCTTCTGGAACAGAATGACACTGTTTTCTTCAGTTACTTCTAAAAGTGGCAAAATAAAAATGAAAGGAGGGGGAAACAAGCTTCAGGCCTATTTGCATTCATGCTTTATTGGTCATGCTGAAAGAAAAAGCTTAGTAAGCTTGGAGGGGGAGGGAGAGGGAGAAAAACAGTCATTAGTGTAAATGCAACCGGCAGCTCTCTGAGACTTCCCAGGCAGCACAAGGAGGAGGAGAGTGCGCCAGGAGCATTAGGTTTGGAACAAGGCTGACCTCCTCCCTGCAGAAAAACAAAGAGGAGCTTTGACTTACCTGGCCTCTGTCACTTCTGGAATCAATATCCTCTTCACGTAAACACAAAGGAGAAAGAGTGAAGAAAGGGCAAAACCAGGGCAGAATACAGAAAACCTCTCTGCCTCCTATCCCATCCTTGTGGGATGCCCTGTTATTTTCCAAATTTAACTTCTGGCTAAGGAGTGACAGGAGGTCACTTAGTCTCATGATGGTTTTTACAAAGCTTGTATGGTTACCAGGGCAATGAAGAATGTTTCTCATTTAACTTTTTTAATAACTGCCATATTCAGTGTTTCCTGAAGATACAAACCAAGACTTAAAAAGTGTGGAAGACATTTTTCATAGTCTAAAGTGTCAGCTCACAGATGTGTGCTTTTTCATTCCCCATTTTCACTCCAGACTCAGCATTAGGACTTCAGTTTTAAATGCTGTATTTTTTGGGTACAGGATGCAGGTGGCTGAGCTATCACTAAGAAATTTCTGCCCTCCTTTACTCATGCTACCATAAAATATCCATGCTAACTCCACTTACCTGCATGGATACACTTCTGCTTCCCATGGAGGGACTGCGGAATTGGGTTCTGCTTTAGCAAGAGTAGGTGTGAATACAGATTACAGACATTCCCAAAAGGTGGCTCGGTATTTTGTCTGTAAACTCTGTGAAGGTGAAGAGCATCTGGACACAGGCCTGGACTGGCTCTCTGTTATGGAACAGCATGCCTTGATGAACTGACAAACTCAGCAGAAAACCTAATTCAGGCCCCTCTCCTGCATGCACCCACACACTCAGGTACAAACAGTCCCTCTCAGGTAGAGCTTAAATCAGTTCCCAGAATTTAGTCTTAACATGTCAAAAGTGTTTTTGCTGCAGGACTTGTGTCTGCATTAGCTTTTGGCAGCATAGTGAGGAGAGATGGAGAGCAACACCCTTGGTTGAGGGAGCTAATGAGTTGGCAAAACTCCTGCCATGTGTACCAGCCTCTACTTAGAGCAGAATTAGGAGCTTTGAAACTCATAGCCTTTGAAAGTATTTACATTTCAATTATCACAGGATTGGAATCCAGAAGATTACAGTAAAACAGAATTGAAAGAAAAATAGGAAAACCTCCTCTCAGGGAACTACTTGTTCATGATTTCTCAGCTGCACTTGTTTCTAAGTTGTGGATAATCAAATCTCAGAGTGAATTAGCTTGCTGGAACCCACTGCTAGCATTTCCCTTTATCACCACTTAGGCCACCTTGTGCTCACTCCAAGGATGTGGTCACTTCAGCTGGGCTGCAGCCAGCAGCTGTGGGTTGGTGCCTGGGAGGGGAGCTTTGCTCTTTTCTCTGCTGTTCTTTCCCTTCAGCACATGGAAAGCTGAGACACTTTGTGTCTCTTACCCTTCAAAAAGTCATCTTCCATTATGTGGATTTATTCATTTAAATGGAAATACATTCCAAACAGTACCATCCACTCTTCTGCCTCATCCCTGCTCTGGCATTATGCAAGTGAAAGGCCAGCTGTTCCCTGCTGTCTGAGCTCCAGTCCTTTCTGCCCCCAGCCTGAGACAGGCAAAACTTGCTGTTCTGTGCCAGTACATGAATCACACTGGAAATTATGAGTGTGAGTTAAAATAGCCCATGAAAAAGCATTAAAAAGCTCCTCTTTATGAGCTGAATGTCAGCAGCAGGGTAACGGCCACCAAAGGGAATCCAGTGCTACACCCCAAAGGACCCAGTCAGTTATCCAATGTCTTTCTGGAGACACTGTCCCAAAAGCAAGTCAGTCATTGGTATTCCCTCAGTAAGGGTCAAACTGGGTAATCACCATAACTGTTTCCTTTTAAACTAATAACCCTCTGCCAAAATTTGCTTTGGTTTAGCCTGTGCTGGATATGTTTACAGTTAATTTCTGGTAATAAACTTCTTTCTGAGACCTAATTACAAGTAGTACTGCCTAAACTGAAGTTTATCAGCAACAGAAGAGGTTTCTCCTGCTTTCTTGCTCCCAGAGCCTTCTCACTAACCAGGGTGCATGGTGGTATTACCCTTCATCTGTACTTACACCTTTTTTCTTCATAAGCTGAGCTTCTTATATATTTATGCATGTATGTCCATATATCCATTGTCATTTTGTCATACGTTCATACGTCTGACTTTTTTCCTGGATCTTCCATAGATTGCTGAGATTTAATGCATCTACTCTGTTGGGTGCTTCTGCAGCTCTTCTCTCTTCCAGAACTCAAATCCTAGTCCTTGGATTCACAGCTCTTGACCTCTGCAACCACTTTATTTAACTTCTCCATTATGTTCTCTGCATCTTTTTGAAGATCTGTTTTATATTCTGTTTCCTGCCTGCTGCTGTTCCCTTCAGTAAATAGCTTGCTACCAATCTAAAAAGTGATGGAAATTGAAAAAAGTCTACCTTGTGTTTGGCTAAAAGGTCTCCAGAGGTGCAGTTAGCAGCTGCATTAGTAACATGGAGCCAACTACTGTTAACTTGAAACACTCTGAAATCCCAGGAAGGGAGACGACAACAAGGTTCATTGACAACCAAAATGTAAAATTGGGGTGCAGATTCCTACACAGAGGAGCAGAGAGAGTTATTACCAATAATGTTACATGTCCTTGTTCCAGAAAATACCTGTTTTCACAGGTATCTCATTGCAGTTACTCAAAGAGAGGTACTGGTAAATTTCATCATCAGGGTACAGATTTGGTAGGAATATCATTTAGCTAATAATTAAGGATAACCAGAATGCAAACTAGGTGTTTCTCTTTAGCTTTCCAGGATATAGGATGCATAGGACATCTGAAGTTGCTGAACAAAGCATTAATTATACAATATGCACAGTAACCTTATAGACATCTAGTCACATGATACCTTGATTTTTAAAGAAAAATATTCTACATGTGTATATGGACAATAAAACCACTCAAAGCTACCAAAGTTTGGATTTTTTTAAAGCAGGGATACACAGGTTCATGTTTCTGTGGATAAGTTCCATTATGAGTAGCTGCAATTTAATCACAGAGCACAAGTACTGCCCCCATTGTGCCTGAATCCCAGAGGGTAAGGATGACAATATCCTTTGTGACTGAGGACCTCCAGGCTTGGATGGTGTGGGGACGGCTTGCCTGTGTTAATCAGCAGCGCTGTACTTCTCTGGCTGCAGCCTCCCGTGGCTTCTGCTCCCGGGTGGCTCATGCTTCCCCTGGGAAATACACTCGAGCCTATTTTGCTTTTTATTTCAGGATCCAGTTCTGTTTCCCAGACGTGCAGGGAAGCGGCCCAGTGTGTCACAGGCAGACACATCAGCCTACACACGAGGTGGACAACTGGGCTGGCTCAGCTCCTCTGCTCCTGCTGCAGGCAGAGGAGACACCCAGGCTCCAGCATCCCAGCAAGGAGCTCCCATCGGCCAGGGGGAGTCTGGCCCCTCAGCCAGCGCACAAAGGGCTTCACCTCACCCAAATGTTCCTGGCCAGAAGTGAAGTCTCTCAGCTGAGCTGGTGTCTGCACCGCCTCTGTAGCCAGCGGCAATGGAGGGAGGCAGCTCTGGCTGATTCATCCCCTTTTATTCCAGGTACATGGGTAGGTGGGATGAATCATTGTCTGGCACCACCTCCATTGACTGCAGAAAGAATTAGGCAACTAACTTAGGTCAGATGCTTAATTTCTAAATTAATAAAACAAGGTTAAAGTAATCCCTCTCTGCGTTGCACCGTAATGGGAAGGCTAATGACTGCACATTATTTGAAGAGAGAGGCTGTTCCTCACCGCAGTGAAATGAAATCACTTTGTTACTTGTTTTCAAACTGCGCTATTTGTTCTGATGGCTGGATCACTGCTCTCTAATACAGCAGGTAAAATGAGAGGAGACATCTAAATCACTGATACAATATTGCCAATTGTTGTATCTTATGCTGGCGTCTCACAGCATGTTCTGTTTCTTGAAGCCTTAGGCATTGACAGCAAATGAGAATACCACCTTCCTTTTTTTAATATAATCCTGAATTTTATGCTTCTAGTCATGCAGAAAACAATAGTGAAAAAGCATGATCTGAGTATGCTATACAAAGAAAAAAAAATCAAAATCAAATAGAAAGTACCAAAGATATACCAAAAAATAACAACTCTGTCTCATTTTAACCTGTCTTTCAATTCTGACCCAAGATATTCTTCTTTATGCTTTCAGTAGTTTTGCTCTGTAATAAAATAGAATCAACCCTAAAGTGTCTTGCAAACTCACAGTTAAAAACCCAAGTCTCCAGCTGAAGTACCCACTACAGCACAGTCAGTGAATGACACCCAAGGCATTTGCTCTGTCACCTGTTCCTTCACCAGCTGGACCCTCCAAGAGCTTCCTTCTATTTTCTTTCACACACAGGGGCCTCGTGCAAATCCCAGAGACCATCTCTGGCTGTTTCTTGTTAATTGGCCTGTTGTGTGAAAGTAGAAGAGAGTTCAAAAGAGTTGGGCTGCAACAGATGCAACCAAGGTTACACGGGTCCCCAGTCATGTGGAAGAGTCACACAGTAGTGGGCCAGACAAAATATTTCTACTTTGACTTTTTATCTCATTAGTTGTCCATTCCCTCAGGCCGCAGGTCTCCTATAGCCAGATACAGGTCAAAGCCTGTGTCCCACCCAGAACAAGGAAATCTATTGTATTTCAGCAAGGCTTTAATAAGGAGAATTAAGGAAACAATGTACTCTAGATATTGAAGGGTGATTCAAGAAAGCACAACCAGCCCCACAACAAGCAGCTCCTTCACTCGGGGATTTGGTAGAGGGAAAACACATAGAAGTGCAGTTCTCAGTTTGGAAGCAATGCTGCATAAGCTTGGGGATGATGGAGTAGGAGTCAAAAAGGTTTCTGTTACTATTTTTCTGACTTCTAAGTACGGTTGCTGGTACATGTATCTTAAAATGAAATTAGGAGGAGAATCAATGCAAAAGGAGAGTTCTTATCACCCAGCAACAGGAGATTCAGGACTCAAGCCTTGGCAGTCGCCTTCTGTCTTACTTGGGCAAATCACTGTTCTCTCAGCCTTCATTAAGTAGCTACGTTTGAAATGGACCTATTCCACTTCATTTTCCATGGATTGTGGATATTTTAAATAATCTTCGAAACACTCTTTGAAATTCTGCAAGGCAAGGAATTATACATGGCGCAAAGTGTGACTAATGTTTGTGTGAGTCATCGATCCTGTTACCAAAGATAGTCCTAGAGAAATGAATATGCACAAAGTAAGGCTGATCCTGCAAATTTCAGAGATCTCCTGCCATGTGTAGGGTGGATGTGAGTACATCAAACAGAGTGCTGGGACTTTCCCAAGCGCCCCATGACAGCCTGCTCCAGCCTGCTGCCCCGAGAGGGAAAACACTGACTGCCAAGCCAACGCCGAGTGCTTCAGATGTCCCGCCACGACCCGTGCAAAAACAAGGAAGCCTGGAAGAGTAAAAAAGGCATCTCCTCCATAAAAAGATGAAATTTTGGGAATACTGACCTAAAATGCCCCGGCTGGCCACGCTGGCCGCGGAAGGGCGGATGGAGAGCTGGCCCTGACGAGGCAGCCATCTGGCACACGCAGCGGGCTGCCGTGGGAAGGAAGGGGTGCTGTGCTCCAGCAACGCCCTGCCCAAACAACCAGCAGCAGTAGCAGTCAGGGAAACGGCCTTATTCTTTTGGCAAAAGCCTCTCCATGTATACACACGTCTGTTCCCTCACCCACCCCCTGTCTGAATGAGAAATCAGGGCCTTCTTGACATGAGGCAGCACATGCCAGATGCTGAGCAGTCAACAAGACAGATGCTGCCAGGGGGACAAAAGAGGTAATCATATAAATACTTAAAATCTCCTTTTAATCAAAATGTTCATTGTCCTTTTTAAAAGGAAGGTATTTTTTAATAGCTATTTGATTCCTTTCAAAGGCAAGGAAGGGGTGGAGGAAATATTTCTTTACAAAGATGAGGCATGCCCTTTTTTTTTCCATAAATATAATAACTTATTTGAAACTTTCTTCCTTTTCTTTCCACAGTGTTTCTTCCCCATGGGAGCTTATAAGGGAAGCAAACTTGGGACTACTTCTTTGCTCATACATATTTCAATTTTTTGTGCAGTATGAACCGTGTGTATTCTGAGGAAGAGTGTTCTCAGGACAGGATGGCAGAGCTTTGGTAGGAACTGATCCCCCACAATGTCCCCTGCCTTTTGCAACAGCCAGAAATCTGCCAGTCGCATTAGGCCCATGGAAATCTGCCTAACACTCTCCACTGTCTACTTTTTTGTTTGTTTCTGTATTTATTTCTAATACATCTATTGACTCCCAGTCCTGCTTGTAAGGGCAAATAAAAGATAAGCCTTTCCTTGATCCAGCGTAAGCATGAAAGGGAAATGCCTGCCTCCCCAAGCAGTGCCTAGACCATCAGCTGGCCACTGCTGCTCTAGACCTACAGGCCAGTGCTCACTGCAGTGGAATTCTTTGCTCCCCCATAGCCAGGTGCTGTTGCAGTCGCTGCCTGGGCTGGCAGAGAGGAGAAAGGTTTTAGCAAATGAGCAGTGGATACAACACCAAGGCTTGCTGCTCCCTCACCAGAACACCTCCTGGCTCTGAGGAAGGCAGGGCAACAGCTGTCTAAAAGTTCTCTTTAATTTTAAAGCCCAGCTGCCCTCACAGTCTTTGGGAATGGCATCATTGCCTTTGCCCTTTTCAGCTGCGTGGAGAAAAGGCAAAGATGCCCCACAGCAGGACGTGGTGTCCCCAGTCTCCCAGAGGCTGCTTTCTCCCAGCCTCTCTGCTTCCCTCCCCTCTCCCTTTGAGGATGCTGGCATGGATCATGAGCCGGCTGAGGTCCCAGGGGATGGCACCATCTGCAGTGAGGCTGATGAATTAGATTCTGCTCACCAGTGGCAGGCAGCACAGACAACACCCTGCCTACTCAGCTGAGGCAGAGGTAATGATGGGGGAAGAAACCTTGTTTTGTCATTGTGTCTCTTCCTGAACACATTCCAGACAAATGTTTCCCTACCTTTTCTGATTTGTGAAGGCAGTCTCTGCAACGACTCCCACAGCAAATTTGCTGCTAGCTTCCATCTTTAGGATCCTGCAAGTCCCAACCATGCTCTGTCATACTTTGGGTACATAAATAGCATAAGACCAGAGTCATGGTTTTTTTCTCATTGTCTGTCTCACCTCTGTGTTAAGTCCCTCTTTCATGTGACACAGAGAATTCATATTTAGTATGGTTGATAATCACAGTCATGTCCAACACAGGTGCTCTTACTCAGGTTTTACTTTGCTTTTCACTTAGAAAATGATGCCAGACTTTTATCTGGTGATGGATATTGTCAGACCTGTGGAAAGCTTTGCAATGTGACCCCAGATGATTACTCAAAAGTGTGTTCCAGATGTGTTGTGTCTCCATGACTGATGGCAGCCAGATGGCTGCTTGGGAGAGGGCAGAAAAAGGTACCATTTTAGAATGTTTTTGTCTGACATGACCCCTTGATCCTCAGGAGAAGGCAGACACACGGTATACAAGAGGTGGTGTTCCTGGAGAGCCAGATCAAATACAGAACCTCAGGAACACCTCGTTTTGACTCACATTATAGTCGCTTTCTCAGCTCTGTCCCAGATCACGAGGGCTGGTTTCCTGCATACCCAAAAGCAGAAAAGCAGGGAGAAGAGGGAAGCCAGGCTGTTCCCATCCTGACAGGAGCTGAGTCTTTGCAGCACACAAATCCCAACAAAATCCTTTAAGGAATCACAGTGAGAATCGCTGCTGGGGAAGATGCAGCCCTCAGGGGCTACACATCTCCTCGGTGCTCAAGGGGTGTTGAGGTGATGGGACAAGGGTGCTGCCAGCTTGTGAGGGTCCTGCCATGCACGAGGGGCATGGCTCAGCTACAGGTTCAGGCTGGCCTGAAGGGCCTCAGTCACTGCAATTCAGCTTTTCTCATAGCATCCCTCTGTCTATAGGAAATGTCATTCACACCACATTCACACAGCAGGAAAATATTAGGAGAATGCCAGTAGTTAACATATTTAACAATTGCTGCTCATTTTCACCCTCTCTTCTGGGGTACTGCCCCTCCTAAACTTCTTAAATTCTACATGGGAAAAAAAAAGCAGAAAATTTGGAAAAAATTATTTTATTTCCATTCATATCAAGGTCTAGTGGTGATATTGCCAGCTAGCAATGCCAATAATGAAAAGCAGTTTGTCTTTCTGTGCAAACCTCACTACCAGCGACTCAGATGAAGAGACCAACTGCTTCCAGTAGAGACACCATGAGTTAACAAGGGATAAACCTTCCTGTGGCAAAACTTCCCGTGCTAAGCTTTCTTTCTGTGCTGGCTAAGTACACAAAGAAATATTTAACCTTCAATGAACAGCCCGGTTTGATAGAATAGCAAAGAGCTGAAAGGTGCCTGTTAATGGCAGAGAGCCCTCCTGTATGGAGGTAAGCACTGTTCCCTCCAAACCTTCCAGGAGGGCGGTCCTTCTACCCACCCTAACCTACGTCTTTGTGCCAGGGGAAGGGAGGGCTCTCACCTCCTTTTTGCCTCCAGACCCAGGCTGCCAGTTAAAATTCTGGCAGCTTCCTGCATGGTCAGAATTCATTCCCTCTGACATGAACTCTCAGGACTGGAGCACCTTCAACTATTTACTGTTACTATTCTATATAATGAATGCAACTTTTTGTTCCCATTCACGAAGTGTCCACAAAGAGGAAGTGCCTTTTACAAGCATGTGCTTTCCTATAAGTGTTTGCGTTAGCTCAGGGTTTGTTTCAGAGTTAATGGCTCTGAGCATTACAAGTCTTTTGTTGTGCAAGCTGTGACCAAAGCTGCCATCCAAGTTCTTCTTTGGTTGGGACAATCAAGGAACTGCAAGTAGGACTTGCATTCTCTCCCACTTACAATTGTTTAGTATATCTACCACGATTTTTAGAGGTTTTTTAAAAATAGACCCAGGAGTGTTGTGCGGGCACAGCTTTTTTTGACTTCTGGTATTTATGGTGCCTGGTTTCTACAGTAATTCTGCAAGTCAGAACCCATTCATGCCTGTAAAAGGTAATAAAAGGAACTGGAGGCACCAGCCATGTGAGTCAGCAGCTTTTATTTTTACAGGCATTTTTGAATACTCGTTGGTTGTATCAACCAAAGGGTCTCTCTTGCCAACTTAACAAAATGTGGCATGTTGTATGGTAGAGGAAAAACTGTCAAAGAGGCTGTATGCAAAACCTGTCCAAGCAGAGGGCCAAGTTAGGTGTGTACTCAAAAACTTTTGCAGTAGCTTTAGATAGCATTGCAAAGTGAGCGTCCCTCCAGCCTTTCTGTCCATGACCTGAGGAATGAATGGGTCAGCAGAGGGGATCCAAAATTGTTGCTTCACCTCAAAGAGCTCTTGGTGGCTGGCCACACTCCCCACAGCTGCACACTAACGTGGAGGAGGCAGTAGCATTGTGCTTCAGCAGTCCTCCTGGTGGAACTGACTGGATTCAAGGCAGACAATCCACACTTCTTACTTCTCCAAACAGCACAGGCAATGTCAGTGGCTCTTACAGTGTCCCTCAGCTACAACTTGGTGGCTGGCCACACTTCCCGACCTGGACACTGCACAATCTCCAATGAAGTCTCATTGAATTCTGTGGAGGCTGGATCAATTCAGACTTTTCCCTGCTATCACCAGCCTTTCACAGTTCTGAAATGCATCTCTGAAGGCTTGATTTCAGGTGCTGATGTTCAAGCCAGTGTAAAAACAAAGAGACTGCAGAATGAGTGTGTCTGCAGTAGCACGTAAGGTATTCAGCTCTTCCTTGCAGTAGGAGGCAGCTGATTCATGCTTCATTAACCTGAACGAAATTTGTAATCTTCCCTCTATCCCTAAGCAATAATTAACAGCTGAGTGCTGTAATGACTTCATGTTTTACTAAGACTTCATTTTTTACTAAATATAAACCAGCACATTTACTAGCATATTGAGGAGTATTACCATTAATAATTAAAAACTGAACTACAACTGTCCAAATAAATGAAAAGAGTATGTTTTATAATGCATGATTTTTGCTCTTATATTGCATTTAGTCACTTCCTAATTTGCAGCATCTACTGGTTAACTGCAAATTAATGCTATTCTGATGCACATATGTTTTACCAATGAATTTTTAACATCTGTAGATATTCTGTCTCTGTCAAAAGTACCTGTGAGTGCAACTGGGAGAGAAAGCAATTGGCCAGAAGAAAAGAATGAAGGGTAAAGAGAACAGAAGAAACCCACAAAACACCCAGGAAATATCCTACTTTGCATCTTGTCTTTTAATCACCAGGACTCATGGGAAGATATTTTGCTTTGCAGGATTTCTGAGATCCTTTGCCTTGTGGAAAATTACAGCAGCTTCCTTAGGACGAGACCTGATTTTGTCCAATTATTTGGAGAGCAACATACAGATTAACATGTGGACTCAAGAGGAAAAAAAATGAGATAGAAAAGAAGATTGATAATCATAATTAAAAGTCTATGAGACACTCATATTTGATGCTTTGTTATGGAGGTAGGTTGTATTGTCTCGGTGCCAGTGGAACTTAACAGCAAGTCATTAGCCATCAAATCACTAATACTGATTTTAAATCAAATAACGTCTCTTTGAGATTTATCTGTAAGAGCTTGGGTGTCTGAAAAATAATGTGGTACTTAATCATTAGACCAGTTAAGGGCTGCATGTTAAATATGCTACGTAAAAGAGAGACAGTGTTTTCTGCAAGACAGAAAACTCTGGTTCTGATTTCATTTACTTAAGAGAGACCCCCGGCTAAGTCAAATATTTGAAGTCAGATCAGTGAGATCAGAATTGCACCTAGCCTTTCAGATTTTTATCTTTTTTTCACAAGGAGATTAAAGACAAGACCTTATTACATGTGATCAACTGCTGTGGCATATCATTTTAAATGTAAATTTTACAAAGTGTGAGAAAGAGAGGAAAAACAAAACGGATTAAACAAAAGCATGTGCCTTTCTTTTTTTACTTCTAGTATAATTTACATGCACTCACCTTCCTGTTTACATCGTAAAAATAGTCAAAATCAATGAAAATAAAATCACTTCCTAGCTTGCAATTTAAAAGAAAGCTTGAGCCTGGAGGAAATTTCACAGCTGAGCTGTAGGCTCATGGGGAAAAGGAGGCTTTATAACACCAGTGTTGCTGACACAACCTTCAGTGCAGAGATGCTGGCAGTTCTTACCATGTGTGCAAGGTCTTATAGTCTAAGAAGTGATAAAAAAAAATTGAAGGCAGTTTGCTTTCAAAGGCATCACTTTTGGTCTTAGTATGGGTGGGTTGCAGTTAGGGGATACATAATTGCAATGCATGCTCTCTCTCTCTCTCTCTCTCTCTCTCTCTCTCTCTGACATAACCCTCTTTAACACTTTTTTTCCAGACAGAATTTCTTTTGAAGTGAGTGAGAAGTTCTGAACATTCTGAGCATTATAATCTGTAGTTATACAGCAAAGCCCAAATTGCTCAATATAACGGGGAGGACCATAAAAGCTGCAGACACTTGCATTAAGGAGGAGAGAGGAGTCACAGACAAAACTGCTCCCCTGCTTCCAGGATAGTGCAGGTTCCCCTGTTTGTGCATCTCTGTGCAGGACCCAAAGCACTGTGGCAATGCAGCCAGCTGTGCTCCTGTTCACCTGGGCCATACAGGCCATGTGCATCCTGTTGTATCACAGGTTGTTCTAGGAGACTGGGGTCCCCTTTCTTTGGTCAGTGGAAAAAAACCCAGCTAAGTATTTCATCCCAAAGATCAAGCCCAGGGAGAAACAGAAGAGTGAATGAGAACATGGATTTACAGATTTTCCTACTATGGCTTCAGTACTAGGGCAGGGCATTTCAGGTTAGGCACTTTTTGGTGCCTTCACAGAAATTGAAATAGCAATGATTGGTACTCCTCATGCTCTTTTCTTGGGGCTATCTCTAAGCTGTTTAATGTCACCTCACTGAAAACCCACAGCAGTTCTCTCTCCAAGATGCATTTGGCTAACCTTTGACAGCCCTGCAGGCAGGGAGAGGGGCAGGAAATCGAGATGGGTGGCAGGGGCAGAGAAGCAATCTTAAATGATTTTACAGTGAGATCTGTGGAGAATACAATTGGCTGTCCATGACAAAGAGTTGCTCTGCTATAATGTGTGCCAGAGTAGCAGCAATGGTGCTTCCCACACCACTGCCCTGCAGCTCCACTGGCAAACTGCAGCACCAGCCACGAAGGGATTCCTGTAGCCCCTGGGCTTATGGGTCTGGTACTTTGGCAGGAATCATCATGGTCATTTCCCACTGGCACCTGCTTGTTTGTGACATGTCCTTGTGAGAAGTGTAAAGAAGGAAATGCACCAAACCCACAGCAGTGTGCAGCACATGGTATAAAACACATTCCCTTTAATGCCACCCAAGGGACTGCCATCTGAATACCTTGCAATACATCAGCCACGGACATTATTCCAGACCTTATTCTTGTTGGAAGTCTTTGAGTCTGAATAGAGAGCTGAGCTTTCTGAAATTATAACTACCCACTGCCAAATCCACACTACTTTTCATTATGTGAGCTGTGGGCCACACTTCTAGATTACATGTTTGTAATCGAGAAAGTAGAAATCAAACATCCTCCTTACCTGTCATTTAGCCTCCAGTTTCTAAAACACTAGCTTTGGCTCTCTGCACTGTTAACTGTTTCCTCACTATTTATCTGTTGCAGGATTTTTGCTGTGGGGAAAGAGTCATCTTTTGCACCAGCATTTCACAGAAACCAAAGTGCAGCCTTGAGGGTCTGTCTGGGACACAGGCAACGTCTGCCGAGTCACTTGGTTTCATATCTCTGGGAAGTCACAAAGTGGTGAAAGCCTGAAATGGAAATGCCCTTTCCCATGCCTGGGGGTTATGACCCCGTCTGCAGCCCAGGCCACTCACCCTCAGCTCCACACCACGCACCCCCAGCTCTGCTGGAGCTCCTGCCTCAAGGACGTGACTGCAGATGGTCCACGGGAGCCATCCTGCTTCTTTCCCCTCTTGACTCCATCCCTTCAGGGAGGAAACGCAGACCTGGAGCTGCAAGAAGAGTCAAGGACGTGGTTCATCCTTACCTTGATTGGAAAATGCTGGAGGGACCCCGTCAGCCATCTGGCTTGTCCATCGGGTTGTCAGCCCTGTTCCACACAGGAGTCTGTAAAGTCAGGAAGCGACCCCAGACCACTGGTGAGGAAACAAAGGGGCTACTTGCCAAGCATTTCTGATTTTGTCTGCTTGTGACCCCAAGAATACCACAGATCTTTACTGAGGGTTACAAATCAGTTCATCAGAGAGATAACTTATTCAGAGACCGAAGTTACTTTAAAGATCTGGACTTTGGAATAAAATGAAGCAAAAAACGAAAGATTCATTCCTGTTCAGCATTTCTGTCCATCCACAAGAAGCTCAGGAGTTAGTAAATCTGTCAGAGTTGTTTTAATAACTCTCAGCTAAAGCCTAATTCACTAAACCTGTCAATACAGAAAAGCTTTATTGCTGAGGAAAAGTACATCCACTCAGTGCAAGCATTATTTTGCTAAATGTGGGAGGATTATGGACATGGATAATCTCCTACTTTTGCTGCTGGTTTATCTTGTTTATTAACTGTTCTCTACTCCAGAAGTCTCTCTTCCCATTTGCCAGGATTTTGTAGTGTATGTACAATTACAGAGAGACACCTATGCCCACAGAGATGCACATATATGAGTATCTACATGTACAGTTTTCTACATTGCTGGAAATGCTGCCAAAGCATCTCCATTAAAAAAAAAAAAAATCGTATTACTTTCTGAAATCTTTCTCAGTTGTTAAACTTTTTGGCTGAGTTGTGGCAGATCTGAGCAAGTTGCTTTATCTCTCTTCTTAGCTCTGTGGCTGGAAAATGGGGGAAACAAACCTACACATTCAGCTCTTTAAGGTGCCTCAGGTGCTGGAAGGAGGACGGAAACTCCCAGGATAAAAATAGAGGACATGACCTGGGACATGTTCAAGGTTACACAGAAGTTCCTGATGACTGGTGCAGGCATTTAATCAGGCTCTGCATGAGACACCGGGCTATGCATTTTCTGATAAGGCTAGAAAGAAAACCAGAACAGGTACCCTGTTCATTGCATAGCTGCACAGTGTCCATCCTTCCAAAGGAAGAGGTAAAGGTTCTGACAAAACAATTCTGTGAGGGTGAAGTGAAAATCTGTGTTTGTGTCAGGTACATGCACACGCACACACAGGGTTACTGGTGTAAAAACTCCAAAGGCAGCTATATCACAGTCATTTCCCTGCAGCTGGCTTTTCAGCCTTGAAAACCTGAATGCTCTTCTAATATTGGACTTTTGATATGGTGTTTTATGACTTCATTTGTCATATAGTTTTTTCTTAGGTCTCGCCTTTATTTGTGTTTTAAACTGGAGGATATGTGGAGAAAGGGTGATAACTTGCCTATAATAGGGGGCAGAAAGAACAATTTCCCTGCCTATTTTTGCACAAAACAGAGGCAAAATATTCAGTGTAAGAGAGTTTTGATGATACCTTATCTTTCAAGTCTTTCTCATATTTTCCAGTAATGGTGCTATTATGTATCTTTGATTCTTTTTATGATTACAGCCTGTGACATCCTAGTGCAGTGCATGAATTTATCCATTTGCAATGATACGGAAGCTTTCATTTCCACTTCACTGCTTCCCTTATCTACCAGCTGCCCATCATTCTCTGTCTCTTTGGCGCCTTCTCTTTTTCCTCACTCCTTACCCTTCTTTCCCCAAAAAGAAGAAATCAATTTTCAGTTGAAAAATAATCTTGGTGTGATAACTTTCTGACCCTGGGTGGAAATACTTGCTATAAATGAGACCTGCTCGCCCCACATCAGTGAAAGGGGAGATGAGCTTGAGAGTACTTAAAATGCAGAGTATATAGAAGTCCAACAGATGTGCAGCAGGACTACCCCATGCAGGACTGGCAAGGCTGGAAAAAGTCTGTCCCTTTGCTCACCTGGGTGCTTCAATCACAGTGGCCAAAACAGTGACAATTTTCTTTATGGGCTGGTAAGGACACAGGTGGCCTGGAAAACTTTCATTTTGGTGATACACAGGAATAACAATGACTGATAGATCAGAGAGCTCTGATATGTCCTACCTAAACCCAGATCCCTAAACCCCCAAAGAGTGCTCTGCTTGCTGGGAAAGGGAAGGGAAGGGAAGGGAAG